>CM035230.1:16659882-17259882 GCA_020226215.1 Sindora glabra | reverse complement strand
CTATGATAATGTGAGATAGCTTTATGGACTAATGGCCAAGTTGCCTATTTAACCTGGTAAAAAAAATTATGAATGGTCAGAGGGACCTAAACCTCATCTCATATTTTAATTTTTGAAGCATACGAAACATACGTCTCTCTGTGTGTGTATATATATATGTTAAAAATGTTGAAAAAATAGTAATTAATGATGAAACTATCTATGAGAAATTCACCGTTAAAGTATTTAACATCAAATTTATTGACAGATTGTCAAGTATCAATAAACAATATGTCTATAAATAAAGTAGGGATGGATCACGATATCCATCGCTCAATTTATAGTTCAAGATGAACAAAAACAAAATGATGGAAAGGATTAGTAACACTTTTTTCATCGCTAATCATTATATTATTGATAGATTTTTCATTTCTAATTTCATATTTAGCAATAAATTTTATCCTCATTATATTAGAAAATTTCTGCCAAATTAATCGCATCTTTATCCATAAGTCCATCACTAATTTAGGAAATATTTATTGAAATTTTGGTTATTAACACACTACCTTGTATTGGATTTTTTTAAATTAAATATATAATCAATAATTAGCAATTATAATTTTGAATTGAAATTTATAAAATACATTGAATATCAATTGTTTATTTTATTTACACAATGTAAAAGAAATAAAAAATTATAGAATCCAATATTCATATAAAAATCAAATAAATCCTATATAATTATAAAAATATAAAAAATACAAAATTTTATAGAATGACTATAATTGATGGTTGTCTTCTTTGTTAGCTAGTAGCAAGGGAAGTGTTGAAGCACCTTGTTGCAACCTTTAGAACAAATCTTCTATCATGCTTTTATTCTCCTCAATTAGATCAAGTGCATTTTAAAACTATTATTGCACCTCTGTAACAGTTTGTCATGCTATTACAAGCTCCTCCCTCTGCTACTTGTCAATGCTCTGCAGCTCCTCCAATAGTCTAAGCTGGGGATAGATAAAGGCCTCATAACCTTACAAGCCTCCAATCTCATGCTATACATGCAACCCCTTTTTGTTCTAAATGCCTGTCACCTCCACCAAGAATAAGGTCTCATTGACCTGCATTAGATCTACCTTACCACCATAAGTAGATTCTTGGAAGGATTGCACCTTCACTATCCTGAAATACTTCTCCTACAAAATAAAATTAGAATGTTGAACAATTTTCTTGGATAAATCAAAAGAAAATCAACATATGACAAAAATGGATAAAATCTTAAATAGGTCCTCTCATATTTCTGCTTACAAACGTCTAGCCACCCTCCAAAGTGAGATAAGTGTGGGTGTAGAAGAACACTTCTAGATCAGTAAGCATTTCGCCTAATTCCTTTGCCTAAAATGTCATGACAAATAAAATAAAGTTAGGATATGCATTGTATAGACTTACAGTAAACTAACATTTTAAACTAAAACTAATTAAAACTTACCATCTTCTTCTTATGCTTTAAAATAGAGATAGATACACCAATGTGCAAGCTCCTTCCAATAATGGATGTCATATTTTCTTCTTCTTTTTTTCTTGATATCTTGTTTTCTCTTGAAGTCTACATTTTTAGCTCACTTCCTCTTGAGGTGCTAAAAAATGGTCTTAGACATTCATTTGGACTTCTTTGACAGGCCTTTCATCCCCCAGTCCATCTTAGCCTTATAATTGGCCACAGCCTTATGGACAAAATTCTTTTTTTATCAAGTATACATCCTTAGAATGCCATTTATACATGGCTTGTAAATTCAAATACAAATTAGAATATAAAATATAAATATAAATCAAACTATAAAGTATAAAAATAAATATCACCCATAACTTGAACCATTTATCTTTAAGCTATAATAAGATGGTGCTATAAGTGAGGGTTAGCTCAATAAAGTGCCCCTGAATCACCCTAATTATTTGCTTAATAAGACCATAAGTAAACATAACAATTAAACTACAACAAAATACACTAATGTGAATTTGTCACCAATGTTAAACATTCATACAAATGAATAAAAATTAATTAATACAATTGGTCATTATAGATAAATAATTGAAAAGTTCAAAATAATTGTGAATTACCTTTTGAATGCACCCAAATTCAACTACCAATTGGGTCCTTACTCCAAGCATTTATTAGAGACTATCCTGAACATGGAGTTGGGTGTTTGAAGCCTATTAGTTAGGGAGTCTTAGGAAAAAAGATTGGAATAGATATGCTAATCAATTTAAGGTAGAGAAGCTCAGGATTCTTACTTTGGTAACTACAATAATGTGAATATCTCGAGTAGGGGTGTGAATGGATACCTACTTATAATGTTAGACTAAGCTAGAATAGACAAACCTAAACTATAACCTCTAGCCTGCAACTACCACCCCTCATGAAAGTGAATCTACTAGATCCACATGAACTAATTAACATAGTACCTTACAACATTTACTAAAAGATAAAATTCATTAATAAATACCAATTGACACAATAAATAATTCTAATGCTAACACTATAACTAAGACTCATTTCAAGAAAACTACTTATAATATATAAAAACTAGTAACGTAGAGACTAGCAACACATTTATACAACTATTTTTATTGTTTACTCGTAAGCTTCATATTCTATGTGGGTACTCATATCAAGATTTGTAAAATAAAGACATAGACATTTATTCAAACATGAAAATAAAAATTCATAAACATTAGCAAAAAAGCAAATCAAAAATACCAAAAAAAAAATACATAATAACTAGTTTAGGTGGAGGCCCCACAAATATTAACAAAAAGCAAATTAAAAAGACTATTTAAAGGACTTTACAATATTAAGCTAATTTTTTAAAATTTTAAGTTAATTGCCTTTTTTTCTAATAACTAAACAAAAACATTATTATAATTGAAATTCATAAGTATTTAATTGGTTAGTGTGAGTAAAAAGTGGAACTTATATTTAAAAAAGGTCCACACATATCTATTATCTATTTGCACAATATAGGTGCAAGGCTTATGATTAAAAGTCTCAAATTTCAACTTCCAAGTTAAAAATCTAAGTCAAAATGAAAATCATAATGTTGCATGTAAAGAAATAGATTTTATAGAAAAGCTTTATAAACACAATATGTATTTGCCAAGTCTAATGAAATGTCAACTTCCAAGTCATAAATTCTAATAAGACCCTTAAATTACAAGTCCTAAATAGTGAGAATTACATTATAGAAGGCTTATCCTTTCTTCTTTTACATTTCCTTGTACATGAAATAGAGGATTATCAAGAGTATCCTCACCTTTAGCAAAAACTTAGTAAGCACAAAAATTCAAAAGAAATCCAAAAAATTTAGATAAAGATAAAAATATAATGAAAAAAAATTATAACTCTTTGCAAAAAATAATTACAAACTAACAAAATAAAATGGAAATAAAAAACCAGTACACACAATTACGGTAAAACCCAAATCAAATCTTAAAAGCTCTAAACCTAAATTTAAGGAAAAAAAACCCCAAAATCAAATTTGAGAACAAAATACAATTGAATAAAAATTACTTATTGATTAAAGCTCTCTATAACTAGAAGAGAATCTAACAATAGTGGTAGAGGTTAATGATGATGATGGCAAAAAAGTTGTGCAAAGGATACATGAAGGTGGTAGTAGTAGTGTAGGGCAATGAAAAGAAAGCAAAAAAGGAAAGGGAAAAGAGAAAATAAGGGTTTGGCATTACAAATTGTTATAAAGTCTAATTTAATAACTAAATTAGTGACAAACTAATTCATTACTAATATATCTTAATAAAATGATGCATTTTAATTAGTAAAGAACACTAAAAGTTTCATTAGTAATTCGATTGCTAACTAACAAAAATTTTTGTTGCATTGTAAAATAAATTTTAAAATTTTTTAATTCAAATTTTGAGTTTTTAATTCCATCTTTAATTTCATTAGTAAAATTTTCTATCAGATTTAAAGATGAATGTGTTTTAAGATGAATAATTCTAGAAATCTTAGAATTTAGCAATGTAAATACCAGCAAATTGTGTAATACCTATCGTTAATGTCACAATATAATTTTGGCTCCTAAGTTCTGATTTACCAATGACTTTTCTATCACCAAATCCATTGCTAAAATTTGATACAAATTTTCTTGTAGCGATTGAAATATCATCATTTAAAATGTATTTAATTTAGCAATAAAATTAGAATAGCAATTTTCAAATTTGAAAATTAAAACTAGTTAAAAAATAAAATAAATGTTGAAAATATATAAAAATTTAAAGTTAGAAGACTATAATAATGTAAAAATTTTATGTATAACATAACTTTTTTTTTATGACTTTTAGATGCTTGGGGAATAACGAGACTTTGCCTTGGCAAATTCGGTGTGGAAGGAAGAGCCGTGTACATGAGGCTTGCTCTAACACAATCTAGAACATGGTTGGTTTGATTATGTCTCCGATCCATTTCTCTGTGATTGAAAACTTTCAAATCCCCACAGTTCATCAAGCAATCTTGACACGATGCTCAAGTTCAAAGGCAAATGATCAATCCTATTAAAAGTACTTTATTGCATGCTTAATTATTTAGTCCTTCCATCTAAGATTTTTTACTCCTTTACTTACGAGAAAATTTTGTTATAATTATTTTTCCACGACATCTTATTTATTGTATATCAAAAACATTAAAAAATTACAATGTAAAATATTTCAACAACATTGCTCTCACTTTTTTTATTTCCATTATTAAAGGATGGGGTAATTCCATATCTAAACTCAACTTATTAAAATTTTTTATACATACATACATACATACATACATACATACATACATACATATATATATATATATATATATAATGAATAAAACTCAATCATAATGTAAATCTAATTTGAGATTACTTTTTATACCATGAATCCACAAGAGACTCCATTATACTCCAAGAGAAATAATGAAATGCATAGAATATGCTCAACTCTTACCATAAGAGAAACACGCAAAAGAAGAAACGCTACTCGTACATTACAAGATTAAGTAGATTCGCTTCAGGCCTACAGTTTCTTGAAACTGACCGATTTCATAATATTTGGTGGTCCATCTCTTTGAGCCAAAGCAAAGAGTTTGCTGTGATCACGGGTACTGTAATCTCATCTGCTACACGAAATTGTATCATGACAACATAATTCAATGACGGGCTGGACTTCCCCACCCTAAACGCAACCAAGGCGTACGACGGACACGTGTCAATTTTACGAGTTATCTAATCAAATGGGTAGAAAAAGATAAAAATGGCCAGCTGGATTTTAGAAATATCCTTTATTCCTGGGAAATCCAATGTATGTTGACATTTTCAGCTATTATTTAGACATATTATAATAGGGAAGAAAAATTAAAAAATTGAATGTTAGAAAAATTAATGTATGAATTCCAAATTTATTTTTATCTAAATTAAATTGTATTTATATAAATAAAATTTAAATAAATTTTTATATTACATAAAAAAATTCTAATCTAATTAAACGGTCCTAATTCTTTTCAACATATGTCATGCTATAAATTTCTCATTTTCCACCAATATATATATATATATATATATATATATATATATATATATATATATATATATATATATATATATATATATATATATTTGATTTTCTTCTTATGACTTGGCTTCTCTTGAAAACACTTGAAATTTAAAAAACTTTTTTTTTATAGCTTTGTTTTTTAACTCATTTTTTTTTACTTTTATTGCTTTATTAATTGCTAATTATTTTTCCTTACATTACATGTCACTTGTAATTTTTTTTTTAACATTCTGCATTATTAAGATTTAGTAATGAGGCCTTCTTTTTCTACTTCTTCTTTACTAATTTTATTTTTTCATCTTTAATAGAATTTTTATTAATAAGATAATAACTGTTAAGTTTACTTTGTTTTTAAATTTTAAAATATAAATATATATTATCTTTTATACTATAAAATTAAGGTTTTTAAATAATGCCTATAAACATATTAAAATTATCAGTATACTTTTACATTTATAAATTATGGAGCAATCTAAATATAAGTGGTATAATAGTTTTTAAATATTTTCAAGACATTGAAGAAAAAAGTATCTCATGTACACTATAATTATCAAAAGTGATAAAGAACAAATTATTAAAAAATTATTAATGGGTTAGAAGGAAAAAACATCAAATTTGACCTTAAATTTTACGCCAAATTTTAATATATATTAGAAAAAAGTATTCTAACACTTTTTAAAATTTAACAAAATTACATAAACATCTTCGCTACTTTTAAGATCTACTTAAACTTTTTTTCAAAAGAATGTTACATTTAAATCTAAATTTTAACATTCCAAAAAAATCTAAATTCAAATTTTAATTATTTTTAAATTTTCATTTGCTACGCCCAAGAATAATAAATATTTATATTTTAAAATTTAAAAATAAAAAACTTGCTAATTATTAGATTATTAATATAAATTCTGTTAACAATGAAAAATAAAATCAATAAATAGGGAGTAAAAACATACGCCCTTATTGTTGAATATTAATAAGGCAAAATGTTGAAAAAATAAAAAAACATATTTCACGTAGGGTGGGACGGCTGTGAATTTACATACAAAAATGAGTAGTAAAAATTTACCTATATTACCTTGCATATGGTGCAAGTATGCTCGCGAACAGTTCATATTTTTTATATTTTTATTAATTATTTTATTTTATAATTTATAAATTATATTTTAATATTTTAATTTTTGTTAGATTACTTTAGTAAAAAAAATTGAATTGAAATATAGAAATTGGGTTAAATTTGTTAGAAAGTAATTGAATTGAATTTTTTTTCATAAATTAGACCTAAGTATGGGAACAAAAAGTGAAAAAAATAATTATTTTTTATATGCAATCAAGCCCACGACTACACAAGCTTAACCATGCCGCTTTTGCTTACAAGCTTACATTAAATGCAAGTTTCATACTAAAATGCCCATACTGCCATGTGATCGTAAGTTGTCCGCATTACCCCCAATCATTTTACATGCCCATAGGGCTATGATATAGCCTTGAAGCAATAGCCAAATTTTGCTATTTTAAAATTGAGATCAAATTGTTTTAGGGATAAAATGCAATTTATTCTCTTAAATTGTGGGGTGTATACAAAAAAAATCTCTAATTTTAAATTAAGGGTAATTTAATACTTAAATTATGATTAATGTATAGTTAACATATTAATATCAAATTATTATTCAAATTAATAAGGGTAGTATTATAATATTCTCTTTATTTCCTTTCACCAATGTTCTTTCTATTCTCTCCCTTCAAGACACCATTGTTTTACACCAAAAAATTTCTTTTTTTTTCACTAATTTACAATCTTTTTTCTTTTTTTTACTATAAAATTATAGTATCTCTATTATTAGTTTGCTTCTTTTTCTTTTATTTTACTATAAAATTCTAATACATTTAATTTTAGTTTTCTTTTTTTTAAAATTGTAAAAACTTGTGTCATTATATAAGAAAATGTTCCAATATTGCAATTTATCATAGTCATGACCTACTTAGGTACTGAACTTATTTATTCTTTCTTAAGAATTCAACATATAGTATAGCAATATTGTGCTTACTATATATTTTGTTTCAACATAATATTACATGATTTAAAATACAATTTTTTATTGACTTGTTTAGTTCATATCTTATCTAATTGTATTTTTTATATGCAAAGTTAGTTCTTAGATGCAATTATAGCATGTATTTTTTTTGTATTATTTATTAAATTCTATACCTACTATTTTAAAGAGATTTAAATGCAATTAAATTTTCTTTCTAAAGAATACCTATTACATATATAGTGAAAGATGTTTACCTATTTGAATAACATTCTATTCCTTATATATAGATACAAATCCTTCCCATTCACAAAATTATGATATAAAAATATAAAAATAATTAGTTTGAAATATAATCAGTCCTTAATACAATTATATGAATCCTTCCAATTCACATAACCATGATATAAATACAAGAATAATTAGTTTGAAATCAATTAATCACTCAAAATTTTATGATAAAATAAACAAAAGAAGAAAACTAAAAATGGATATATTAGAATTTTATAGTTAAAAAGAAAAGAAAAAAGATTTTAAATTGATAAAAAATAAAAGAAACAAGAGGGTTTTTTTTTTTGGTTGCACAAGACAATGATATTTTAAAGAGAGAAAATGAAAATAATATTGGTAAAAAAAACAGAGAGAATTAAAGTGCTACTTTTATTAATTTAAATCAGAACGCAATATTAGGAGGTTAATAATAGTTTAAGTGTTAAATTACCCTTAGTTTAAAATTATATATAGAGGCTTTTTTGTACAAACTTCATAGTTTGAAAGGGTAAATTACATTTTACTCCTTTTTTTCATAATTATAAGTATTCTTTCAATTATTAAAATTTTATTTCAAGCCTTCTTTTTGTGTACTCATATTGCTCAATGCTCATGTACACATTTTTTAAGACTTACTTTTAAAGTCTTATTAATTTAGGCTTCGTATATTTTTGTGAAAAATATTTTTTATAAGAATGTAGCTATAAATTAATAATGTAACAAGAAATATTCTATATATTTAATATTAAATATAAGGAACTTGATAAATGACAACCTTTTAAATAGGAAGTTATTTTCTTCCATCACTCTAACCTTAAGTATTATTTTCTTATATCAAGGTATAAAATCAATATATTACTCTTTCATTTATATAAAAGTAAATGAATTTTTTCTACAAACAATATCTATTAAAAAAAAGTGAAACCTAAAACTTGCACCATTTTCCTTTCTTTTATTTATTTAAATTTCATCATTAATTTTTTTTATCAAATTTCAATTTATACTTTATTAAAATATATGACATCCAAATTAAAATTTTATCAAGATTTTAATATAAAAAGTATTAAGTTATTTTTAATTAATATATTTAAAAAATAAGTTTAACTTTAATATTGAAAATAAGCTAATTATGTATAAATTGAGATCAGTTTTTATTTTTAGTACATGAAAAGCATTTATTAAATTTATTAATTATACATTCAATTTTTCAGACAAATAGTTATAAATTAAAATCAAATTTATTTATTTAAAAATTAATAATGTATTATAAAAATATTTTTATATTATATCATATTACTACTATATAATAATATTAATGTGTAAATTATAAATAACAAAAGTAAAAGCAGATATTGCCTCACACACAAATCTACCATCCCACCTAAGAACGATCGATCTGTTCTGTTTAGATACTTCTTACGCTTTGTTTTGCCTGACTTATTAAAAGGTCTCTATAAAAATAAATAAAACCTTTGAAGGAGTAATTTGTAATTTAGAAAATGAAAGAAGAACAATTGCTGTGGCAACTGGCTTTGCAGGTGCCAGTAATTTGGTTGACTGAGGTTAATAAATCCCAAATAATATGTGGGACGGAAGTCCTAACGGAACCCCTGCCCTCTCTGTTGATTGTTATCGTTAGGGTTTTCAGGAGAAATATTTCTTGTCGTACCATGATATTGAAATTTTAATACTACTTATAATTTAATAAATAAATTATTTTGGTATTATAGTTGAATTATACTTAAAATTTAAGATATGATTTATTTATTAAAAATGTAAGTGAAAATAATACTAAAATATTTAGTATTAGGGTAAGCGTAGAAATATTTCCCTCCCAAAGCATCTGGTCCCCTTTTGCCAAATAAATTAATACTATTTTTTTATAATGATATTTTAGGATCATAGCGTAAGTTTAAAAATAAAATAAAATTGATATAAACCAAATTTAAAAATAAAAATCTAATATAATGTCTATTATTTTAGGAATTAATTTTGTGGTTTGTTCTATATTTTCTTTTCTAATGATATTTTAGGGCCATAGCATACATAGACTGTGATACTTTAGAACGATTTTATTTTATTTATTTCTTTTACAATCATGTTATTTCCACTTTTTACGATCTGTTCTCTACCTTCACTTTCTCATCTTTTTACAAAAAAATTAGACACCTTATATTTCATTAGAAACGTGGTATTTTCACATCCAATTTTTAAATATGGATTAAGACATACGTTTTCATTTATTTCAAGTATGAATAACTTCTTATAGTTTGTTTGGAAGTAATGTTTTAGAATTGAATTTAATAGAGTTCATTTCACTTGAAATAATTTCAATTTGTTTTCAATTGTATTCTAATGTTTGAATACACTATGTAAAAATTAATAATTTAATTAATTTACAAATGAACTTTTTATTGCTTGAAGTATATTAAAAAGTGCATAAGCTTTGATTGGAAGGAAAATTTTGATCATATCATAAATGAATTACAAGAATGGGGATAAATTTATTAATATGACATATATTTTATGCTAAAAAAGCTAAATTTTAATGAAATTCTTAATAAATTTTAAGGATATTTCATAATAGTATAAAAGCAGGTAAAACAGAAATGAAATAAAATCCTCTTAAACTTCAATTTCATTTAAAGAAAATATTTTGGTTTGAAATGGAGGGTTATAATAGTATCAAAGCAAGTAAAACAGAAGTTAGAAATTAAATAAAATATTTCTAGATTTAAATCCAAACATCATTTAAAGAAAATATTTTGGTTTGAAATTGAGGGTTAGTAGCATAAAAATAGGGTTTGAAAGTTACAATTTTTCCACAAAAATGTTACCTAAAGCTTGCACTTTTTTGTAAAAAGTCACAAGTGTTTGTAGGAAGTTGCAACATTTTTATAAAATTTTGAAACTGATCCATAAAATTTTGTAATATTTTCGCAAAGAGTTATAACATGAACAATCGCGTGCAATATAAAAATATTTCAGAGACTCAATGAAAATGTTTTAAACTTTTATTATAAAAATTAAAATATTTTGTGAAAAACCTTTCAAAAGTTCATATTGGTGCTTCATCTTCAAGGAACCGGAGGAAGCATAAAATTCTCCTGTAAAAATGTAATATAAATTAGTATATGAATACATAATTGAGTTTAAATTTCATCCTATAAACAATGCTGAATTTTCCAACATTAATAAATAAGGAAAAAGGTCACATCATTAAAAAATTTAAGATAATAAATTATGTCTTAATATAATATTGATAAAGAAATTTGAATCAAACAACTAATTAGTTAAATGATGCAAGAATTGAAAGTGATTAATTGGATACAATAGAAAAAATGTTTAGGAGAACAGTTCATCATCTATGATAAGCCAAACAACAATGGTGGATCCACTTTTGATCCTCTAACGATCAAGCAAATATGAGTCAGTTAATATGGGCAGGAGAATAATAAGTGGAAAATAGAGAAAGTGAGAGATTAAAAGATATATTTTATTCACTCAACTGATATTTATAGAAAATATTGAAATAAAAATAAATCAGTCATTTTATAATAATGAAATATTTCGTGAAGGATAATAAGATCTTTTGATTAAATTTGACAACTATATACAACTAGTCAAGCAATTAGTCTCAATTGGCCAGGTTTTATCACAGTGACTTAATCTTAAGAATTAGTAAAATATTTGAATTTTTATAAGATTTACTTAACCCTAAAAATTAGTAAAACATTTAAATTTTTACAAAATGGGCTCATAATTTGATTCAATTGTCATTATTAAATACGATTGATCAATATTTATTTAACAATATCGCAGATCATTAGTTATCATGAGCCTTTAGCTTCTTTTTTTTTTTTCATAATAGTGGATTGATCTGCCCTTTTGAGCCATAGACTAATAAATTCGCCAGGTAACTTGTAATAATCGGTTGATCAAATCAAAGGTAATATTTATCAATATTTTTTAATAAATAATGCTCAGAATAAGCGATTATATAAAATTGGTTACAGAGAGTGTACGGTCAATTTTAATCGTACATAAATCATTCTCAGAGTTGTACCTCGGTATCGATTTTTCTTTCTGTGTGGCATACTCGACACTGAATTTTGATGTTAGTTGATACTTAATTAGCACTTCAATCAAATTTCCTTTTATTTTCTACTGAGATAAATAAAACTTCATAATTTGAATCAAAATCTACATTATAATAATTAAAAGCAAGGGAGATGTCAAACTTTTTGGCTTCTTCTGTTCGGAAGTCAACACCTACCAATTTGTTTGTGTTTTTTTAAGCCATTACCTGTTTGTTGGTGAGAGCGAAAGGAATGCTCTGCATGTGTCGCTAGATCCAACTCTAAGCAATCACCAATATGTAAATATGGGTCCCTCAATTTTTGTAGGAAACAGATCTTGTAAAATTTGAAAGTGACGCAAATATATAGAGGAGAATTCATAGGTACTAATTGCAAAATTATGAATACCAGTAATATGACAACATCTTATCCGTTGATTAATTTGAAGACAATCTTCTCGATCAAAATTCAGCAACCAGCAATCTGTCAATTCTTTTGATTTTAGCAGTTCAGCTTGTCAATCTTTGCATTTTCTTATTTGCTGGGGATTTTTATATAGTCTTGCCATTTACAAATATACCCCCATTAAACATGCTTTCATGGGGGATATATGAAGGAATTGGCATACTTATAGCTGTTAATTTATCATATCTCTTTTACTGCACATTTAATGAGATTTTTTTTAGCAATAATAAAAAAAGATAATGTTATAGGAAGATTTATTTCTTAAGAGATTAATTATTTTACTGTTGAATTACTTTTTAAAAAAAAAGGATAGAATATAATACACCACTAATGCAATGATGCATTGGTACATCATCAAATCTAACTATATATTAAATTTATTTTCTTAAAGTCAAATTTGACATGTTATATAATAATATATTAATAGACAATTTGATAATATTTTAATGCACTACTGCATTAGCGGTAATCATTTTTTTTAAATATTAAAGTAAGTAAATTAAAATTATAAATTTTAATATATTAAATATAATTCAATAATAAAAATACTTATTTTCTTAAAGAGGTGAAACTCCTCGTAGTGTTATTTTAATAAGAACGATAATCTGCTTAATGCTTATACACAAAATGAGGAGTAGCAATGGATCTACCTATTCCATTGTGAGGGCAATTGGCCCCACAAAAATAATAAAACTATACATACATATATACTAGGCTAAAATACCAAAATAATGTTTTTTACAAAACTTATTACCGATTTACTGTTTTTTCGAAACATATTACCGGATTACGCACGGTGGCGGGAGGCGCCATTTGGTGTGGCGCCTCATGGGCGGAGGCGCCATCCAGGATGGCGCCTTTGGCGCTCTGAGGGCGCCATTCAAGGTGGCGCCCTCGCTCAGATTTTTTCATTTTTTTCCTTTTGAAATTAATTAATGTTGATATAATTTGAAAATAAAAATTATAAAAATAAATAATATATGATTGTAACTGAAAATAAATTTTTGAAAATAAATTACTTATTTTATAATTATATTTGATGTCATATAAAAATATGTTAACTCCACTTTGATATCTAATAATAAATATTTAGTAAATAATTAAATATTAATGTCTCTCAAAATTTTACGTAATAACAGCTAATTTTTATCAATTTTTGAAATTATAAACTTCTAATGCTTGGAATTATATTATTACAAGTCATTATTTAATATGTTATTACACATAAGTAAATTTATTGAGTATAATAAAATATTCTTTATATACAAAGTTGAAGATAGCTAAAAATGAAAAGAAATATAATGTAATAAATATATTTTTCTTATTTTATATTTATTCCAATAATATGCTTGTCCATTTTTATTTATTTGAATAAAATTTTGTTTATTTTGTGACAGAATGAATGCAAACTGGCGAGGTTGAAGATAGTTAAAAATTGAAAAAAATCTGATTATTTTGTTTCAATAATCTTTTCATTTTGTAATTAAATCAGAATTATAACATGAATTATATATTTTTTATTTCATCAGAATGATAAAATATTTTGGCAATGAGAGTGAAAAGTACCGATGAATTATTTTTTAAGAAATTATTATTCGTTTCATCGTTCGCTCGAAACATTTTATCGAAATAAGCACAGAAGATACAAACAGTGATGGAGAGACGCCAAATGACGTGTAGATGTACGCTAGACGAAATGGCATCGTTCACGCTGAAGGGAAGGAACGACAGGCGATATGACACTTTTGGCCCATGGCACCCTCGTTCCTCGTTTCTAAATTAATTAGGCGGCGACTGTGTTGACCGTGCACCCTAGAGACATGAATTTTTGTGAAAGTATGATAATTAATATTATTTATTTACTTGCAGACGATAAATAAAAAAAGAATAGATAGATTAAAATAGGCTAATACATTTATTTCATAAATTATTTTGCGCTTCACCGTAGTTTTGAAACTATTTACCAAATTACGCAGGGCGCCGTTGAAGGCGCCTTTCAATATGTCGCATTCGCTACAGCGAATTTTACTGCGCGGGCTGGGAGGCGCTATTTCACCTGGCGCCTACCCAATAAACTTTTTTTTATAACTTATGGGCCTGGGAGGCGCCAAGTGACATGGCGCCTCCACAGCCCCATTTTATAAATTATTTAAGTTTTATAAATTTATATATTTATTTATATAATTTTAATTTTATCATAATTAGAACGAAATTATGATTTTTAAAATTTAATTAATTACATTTTATGATATTATTTATCTATATTAGTCGTAAAAATTAAGATATAATTATAATAAAATTAAAATTATATAAATAAATATATAATTTTATTAAACTTAATTAATTTATAAAATGGGACTATAGAGGCGCCATTTCACTTGGCGCCTCCCAGCCCCAAAAGTTGTAAACCTAAGTTTGCTGGGTAGGCGCCAGGTGAAATAGCGCCTCCCCAGCGAAATTTGCTACAGCAAAGGCGCCATGTTAGAAGGCGCCTTCAGCTCGCCCCCTGCGTATTTTGGTAAATAGTTTCAAAATTGCGGTAAAACAAAAAATAGTTTATGAAGTAAACGTATTTTGGTATTTTAACCAAGTAGATATTTATAATAGTTGTGAAAATATGATAATTAATAATATTAGTTATTATATGTGGAAGATGTCCTTATCATCATTTTTTAAATAAAATTAAATATTGCAATGATCTTCGTGATTTATTATTATTTGTAATTATTCCTGCGCAAGCAATTAAAAAAGTGGTAGTAATTAGAAGCATCCTAAATGTTGACGTTTGACAATAAAGTAGTAAAGTCATCCTAAATGTTGATGTCTGGCAATAAAGTAGTAAGATAAATGTACACAAATATACAAATATATAAACGAGATAGAAAAGAAAGCTAATGTCTACGCAAGTGATGTCTAGTCCCACATCCAGGATCGGTAATGTGGCGGCCGTATCTACTAACCCTCTGCGCAGGCTCGAGAGTCACATCCCCGGTGTCTGTGTCTGCTCTGCCTCCAGCTCCTGCTCTGCCTCTACCCCTGGCTCCCGCCCTGCCTCCACCTCTACCGCTATCTACAAGCTCTGAGTGGTCTGTCATCATGCCACCATGCGCTAATCCCTGATCCTGAGTATGCCAGTCAAATACAGGACGATATGGCTGCGCTGGACCAGCATCATCAGAAGGGAAGGCATAGAATGCAGATGAAACTCCTGGTGCATGTGGAAATGCCTGGAATGAGGATGGAACACCAGGAGGGAGCTGGTACATCTGGGGTGACGACGGCCTAAACAGTACGGCCGGGAACGTGGTGGAGGATGAAGGATCATCAGGTGCAGTAGGGTGCAAATGAGATGGAGCAGTAAGATCAAGCATCATCGTCATGGTCTCCTGGGCAGTCGAAGGTGGAATCTGCTGCACTGTCGAAGCGGACGGAACATCAGCCTGCGACGTATGCCGTGGAGCAGTGCGACGTCGTCGGCGAGAGCGAGGCTGATCATGGTCACCCTCCGGAGGGTCTGGGATGTGATGGGCTTGGGGAGCTGGCTCCGCATGTGAGTCAATGATGACATGATCAACCTGCTGAATCGCATGAAGGATGGACTCCGTCGCTGACCTAAGCGCATCGAATGTGAACATAGTCTGCCCCTCAGGGGTAGTGAAGTCCTGTAGTGAAGAAACCTCATCTACCTGCGCAAATTTTTGACATTAAAGTTAGTTATAATACTAATGCATTTAAAGAAAATCAGATACAAAAAACTAGCACGCAAAATTACCACAAGGTCAAGTGCTCCCCCGACAGGTGTAATACATCGTCTGGTAACCCGTCTGTACCATGTCATGTAATCGGAACGTGGTCCCAGAACTAGGCGTGTCGTCGGCTCGGCAGTAACGCACAAGTCTCGCCGGATATCCCAGAGTGCAATATACGGCTGATGGCGGATGTGCCACTCCTCGTCATGCCGACCGGACAAGTGAAGGCAGTGGACCTCCGCCACCTGCTTCGGTGGCTCTGGAATGGCCTGGCGGAGTCCAAACTGCCGCAAAACCCTATCAAGCTGGTGCCACTCGACAATCTAGAAGTGAATGAGCGGCACCACTGCTGTCCAAGTGTCGCTCCCGTCAAAGCAGTACTGAGGCAGTGATGCGATGACCTCCTCAGTGTACGGGATCCAGACGATCTGAAGTTACAATTTTATCATGTGATTTAAATACGATTGTGGATTGGACAAAGCCTTGAAATTAATGATTGTAAAACCCCCCTGCGTACCTGGTCAAGTCGAAGCCGGTCCAGCACGTATTTGTAATGGGGTAGGCTGTGTGCCGGACTATCCTGGAACGTCTTCTAATAGTGCCACCTGTCAGGTTCAATAACAAAGTTAGGCAACTGCGTAGCAAACTTAATTATAAGTGAAAGTTGAAATATTTTCTAACCTGCGCGCTAAAGGGCCAATCCCTACATCCCCCTCTGGTATGTCTGAAATAGCTATCGCGGGAGCGATAGTGGGAAATCTATCCCAAGCCCAGAGCTGCAGTAGTAGGCAACAACCTCCTATCTCTCTGTAATCCGGAGCGGTGGCCTTGCAGAGCTCTCTGTACAGGTATGCCAGGCAAGCGGACCCCCAACTGTACGTCCCAGCCTCGTGTAGGTGTGCGATCAAGGGTAAGTGCATGAGGTGGACGTATATGCCGGAATGGTCCGGAAATAACGTCCCACCAATGAGTCGTAAAATGTAAGCTCGGGCGAATCTCTGCACTGTCACCTCATCCGCATCATCTGGAAGATGAGTGAAATGCCTCTCCAACCAACTCATCCTCAGTCGCCCCCCTCGGATGACATTCTCATCCACCGGTAACTGGAGTCCCAAGTACTCCTCTATCAGGCCTCCCCATCCCCACATAGTGGGCCCCGTCACTACTCGACCGTCAATGGGTAGGCCGAGCTGAAAGGCAACATCCTGCAGGGTAATAGTCGTCTCTCCCTGCGGCATGTGAAAGGTGTGCGTCTCCGGCCGCCACCTCTCCACAAGAGCACTGATCAACTGATGGTCGATCGACACAAACTCACACATCGCCAAGCCGTAAAAGCCTGCCTCTCGCAGAAAGGGGACAATCATCTCCGGCGGCGGCTGGTGATGGTAGTGATGAGCTCGGCGAATCCTAAGCACACGGTCAGGCTGCAAAAGAAAAAACAACACCAACTATAACGTCTGACAATTCAGAAACAGTAAATACTCAGGTTAATTAGGGTGTAGCTATTTCCATACATGGCCTGTCCAAACCGACTGGGATATGTGTGAGGCCTGAGCGGTCAGCAGAGAAGGATCGCGTGGTCCAGGATCAACGCGTCGGGATGTGGATGCCATCTGCCACGACAAGCATTGCATAAGAATGAAATTTAAACACACACAAGCTTAAAGGTGTTGTCCAATTTAAGCACAACCTTAAGGTATTAAAAAATAATATCATAAACTGTCTTAAATTAAAGGTGCAATATATATAAATAATATCATAAAATGACAGGTGATAAAAAATTTCACATTACCAGTAATGGGGTAACCCTTATATACATAATGATGTGCAAATTTACAACCGTAAAAAATAAAATATAGTGTGCAACCGCTACACTTATGACATTGGTTAACATACTTTAAAGCATACATGCGAAAGTAAATAGTAAAAATCACGGTGTAGAAGGGCCTTCGTCCCCATGAAGCAGTGGGCAACGCCTACGATTATGCCCTTCCATCTTACAATGACTACATTTTTGCTTTACACCGCTCTCCTGAGGCCAATCCATCTCATTTCTGATTCTGGTCGCCTTTGGTCGTCCCCTTGCACGTAATCTTCCATAATTTGGAACTAGGACAGGGAATGGTGGTAGGTTATTCCACTGCGACCAATCCCCAATAGGCCACCACTCAGATTTGTAACAATTGAGCAGCGTGTCAAGCCTGTATACAGCATCGACATATGGTTCCCACGATATGTTGATTGAGGCACAAGCAGCAATAATGTGAGCGCAAGGATACCTATATGCTTGGAATTGTCCACATTCACATTGCCCTTTGTCTAATAACACCTGGACGACCTTTCCACATGAGCCACTAGCCAAATCAGGGCCCTCCACCACCTCAAACCTAGTCCCTTCTCTATTGTAAGCACGAACGTGGTAAGAAGTCGCACGTGACTGGATAGTCGCAAGCTCCTGTCTGAATCTGCTTGCGTATCTGTGTCCTTGTTGTAGGTCAGCGTGCGCTTCTTTTGCCCTTTCCACAAAGTACTTGACGCATCTATAATATGTTTGTTGGACAAGGCTTGTGATTGGCAGCTTCCTTAGTCCTTTGAAGAGGCCATTGATGCACTCTACAATGTTAGTCGTCATATGACCATATCTTCTGCCTTCGTCATAAGCGAGCATCCACTTCTCGTTCGGAATACCGATCAACTTCTTATGGATCTCCTCATTGACTTTGCTAAGATTGTCCAATCTCTCCATGGCCTTTCCCCAACTGGGCTCGTACGCTGAATAGAAAGAGACAAATAGGTTAACTAAAATGAACAACTGGGTGCACAGATTTATAAATGAAACGCTCAATAAAGAAATGCCTGCACTAACACATACCAATCTTGAGGACAGCTTTCCTCACACTGTCATCCCTGCACTTCTTGCGAACGTTGCTGGCTATGTGTCTGATACAATACCGGTGATAAGCATAAGGAGGCTGCCATCCCAGGCCTTCGGTGGCTACAGCATCCTTTATAGCTCGGTGTCGATCTGATATCAAGCATATTCCTTGCTTGTTCGTGACATTGACCCGCAGTAATGCCAAAAACCAACTCCAATTCTCATAGTTCTCCCTGTCAACAATGGCAAAGGCAAGAGGAACGGGGCATTTGTTACCGTCCTGAGTCGCAGCAATCAGTAGCACGCCCCTGAACTTGTCATATAGATGCGTGCCATCAACTTGTATGAATTGCTTGCAGTAAGGAAACGCTGCAATGCATGGCTTGAATGTCCAGAAAATTCGGTTGAAAACATGTTTCTGCGGATCGACACGGTTATCAGCTGTGACAAATTCGTGGGACTCCAACTTGAACAGCGCCTGGTCACAGTAGCCTAAAATGTCCAACCATTTAGGGAGCACTTCATACGATTTGTCCCAATCACCGTGCACCTTCACAATTGCCTTTTGTTTCGCCTTCCATGCTTTTCTGTACGAAATCGTGTATCCGTACATGCCTTCCACCCTCTCTTGTATAAGCGAGATGGGAACGTCTTGCTTCATTTTAACCATCTCCAGGATCAGGGAACTGATACACTCGGAATCCAGAGACTTGTGGTCCTGTGTCAATCTAGCATTAACACATGTGTGGGGCCCTGAAAGTCTAGTTATGGTCCAAGTGTTACAATTCTTCAGTTTCACCGCTCTGAGGTGGAAATTGCATTGGTCCCCAAATTTATCACACTTCAATGATAATCTTCTGGTATCCGACTCCTCCACGTAATAACTGTGGTGCCTTCTGATGTGGTAATGCTTGGCTGCAGCGATTAAAGCCTCCTTGCAATCGAACTCTTGCCTAACCTCCAAGTCCTCCATGTCGTAATCATAGGTTGGCTTCACGATTTCCGGAAATTCATTTGGCTTCCGTATCGTATCCCAATCAATGTCAGAGAAGACAGCAGCCTGGGGGACACCATACGATGTTTGTGCAGCATTACCACCCCTCACACACCGCGTTGGTACACTGTCTGCATTTGTTGCCGCACGTTCATCGTCATTTGTGTCATGATCGTCGCTGCTACTGCAGGACACCTCATCGTCTTCAAAACCAGACTCTAGGTGGGCATCCAGCAATACGGGATCGATAGATTCTTCTTGAACGACCGGCAAGGCACGGGATGAACCTACCAAGGTTTGGGGTGCATTTACCGGGGTAACACCTACAACAGATGAGTCCAGCGCAGGAGTATGACTATCAGAAATGTGGAACTCAAATCCATCTGTGTAAGGACGGCCTTCCCCCACCATCGAACAACCAATGCTAACATAAACTGCTGGATCCACGGGCGGTGCAGTTCTTGGAACTCTTTCATCAAAACGAAGGCTGGCAGTGCGCAACTCGGATGTGATCACGTCCACGTACAATTCCATGGCTGTCATCGTCGGATGTTGTTCGTAGCTTGCTATCGCGCATACCAAGTCTTCATCGTCATCCAATTCGTATGCCATGTACTGAGCCTCTGTTTGATGTTGTGGAAACCTGTAAACAATCTTCCCCACAGCTTGATCTTCGTGAAGCTTCAGTCGAGCATGAATTCTCTCCCGCAAAGCATCCATACTGTTGCAACCTCGTAATTTCAATGCCTTTGGGGGAGGTCCATCGTACATTATCCCCGCATCCCCCTCAACAATTGTACCATTTGAATATATAAACGCAATTAAACTTTTCTTCATCTTCTTACTCTTAGCTGCACAATACTCGCTGCACCCCCACATGGAGAAGTAGTCTCATATACAAATTTTGTTCTCATAAATAAGTATACTAGTATTTAATACTATAATTAAAAATGAACGCGGTGTGTTACTATTTTGTAAGGTATTCTATTAATTCTATGAAATAACAGGATTATTTTCTTCGACCAATCTAAGGTTATTTTTTTCCTAAACTAATATAAAATTTGACTATATAATTTTACCTATGGTTTTGTTTATCTCTTTCAATCATCATTTTTCTTAGTGATTTTACATAAATTATACTAATTAAATTAGTTAGCCAATCAAATACATTATTTGTCCACTTTTACGACTTTTTTTCTCCGTTCCCACCTACTACGAAATAGCAACCAAAAGTATGTACACATTATTATTTGTTACCTCCATATATATCTTAGTTCTTCCTAAATAAATCAAGGATACCTATATTTTTTTCGGGTACGTTTACTACTCTTCCATCCACAATATCTACTATTTAAATGCAAAAAAATCTAAATTTGTAATAACAGTATCCTACTTTTTCAAGGCTTTTGGTTACATTCACATTTCCCAGGAGCTTTTTTAGTACCTCTCTTATGATACATTAAGGTCTCACATGATCCAGTTCTCTTAATATGGCTTTCCCCTAGGTCGTAAGACTTATATTACGACATCCTTCTTTATCTCGTTTGTTATTATTTTAATAGCACACCTATCACATTACATATAAAGTCCTACGACATTTTCATAAATCATAACTTCACATCTTAAATCATAATTTCAGATAATCAATCATAACAAACAAAATAAAATAAATAATTCTATATTATTAATATCATAATATTCTAAATAAATATCTCTACCGAAATAAAAAATATCTTCACTATGACTATATAAACATTATAGTATAAGCATAAAATTCCTAAAAATACTAACCGGTGAGTATTCGGAGAAGCAAACAGAAAAAAACCTCTGCATGAAAGAAAAATTTGTTAGATAATTTAATAATTTCAATCTATAAGTAAAAGTTATTAGATGTTATTGTATCAATTATAAAATTATGCAACAATCACGCTAAAATAAATTTATTTTGTAGGATAATATTAAAGGGAAAAATAATATTATATAAAGTATTTTATTGATGTATATTCAATTTAAAATATATTGTTCGAATTTTTATATCAATAAAATATTAATGAATGTTAAAAAATACCTAATTTTTATTCCTAACTCATCTCATTGAAACTAAAATATATAATTAGTTATTTCAGTCAGCGTTTTCCATAACATGAATTCCTAAAAAAAAACATATTTGATCATTAAAAATAACTTGACGCATAAAAAATATAATATTATATAAAATTAATATTATTCAATATTTTCTATTTCAACTTTTAATACAATCATTGAAGAAATAAAAAGGAAAATCATCTGCAAGGTACATGAAATGAAAAATAAATTATGTACGGACTGTAAACCCTCCGAGAACTTTAAGTTGATGTATTTTAAACTTAAAATATACTATTTAAAAAGTATCATTAATAAAAACTTAAGATATTATCATAAAGTTTAAAATATAATTAATGATTGTAAAAAAAATATTATCAATAACATGTTAGTTTTCTAATAAATATAATATGTTAAACTTTCAATATTTTCTAAATCTTAGATCATCACTTCACATTATAAGCCATAATAATCAAAATAAATTAAAAATTAAAATATAAATGTAAAAAATCTACAAACACTAACCAATAAAAATCACAAACTATCACAGATCACCTATATTTATAAAATTTTTTCCTAAATCCTAGACCATCGTTTCCCATCATAAATCATAATAATCAACATGAAATATCAATTATAATATACATACAAAAATTATAAAAATATTATCCAGTGAAAAATATAAACTAACACATATCATATAAATTTGTATAAATTTTTTCTAAAACCTAGATCACCACTTCACATCATATATCATAATAATTAATATTAAATAAATATTATAAAAATTATAAATTATCACAAATCACATATATTTATATAATTTTTTTCTAAATCGTAGATCATTATTTCCCATCGTAAATCATAATAACCAACATGAAATATAAATTATAATATACATACAGAAATTATATAAAAATATCAATCAATAAAAAATATAAACTATCACATATCATATAAATTTATATAAATCTTTTCTAAATCCAAGATCACCATTTCATATTATAAATCATAATATTAACATAAAATAAATATTATAATATAAATACAAAAAATATTAAAACTTAAATAAATAAAATTTATAAATTATAACAGAAATCTATTCCTAACACTTTAATCATCACTTCAAATCATAAATTATAATAATTAATCTAAAAATATATATGATATAATAATAAAAATTACAAATATACTAACCAAATGAGAGTTGACTAGGATCAGATTTGCTCCAAAGCAAAAAATGATTCTGAATGCAATGTACAAAAATAAGAATGGATGATGACTGATGAACGAAAAAGAAAAGCAGACCTGCAAAATGGCTTCTGAGGGTTTGAGAGAGGAGGCTGCTGCGAAAATGCAAGCGACGAAGAGGAGGCTGCTGCGAAAATGTGACCGACGGTTTGGAGGAGGAGGGAGGCTGCTGCTGCGATATTGGAGGAGGAGGGAGGCTGCGATAAAATAAAGGGTTTGGAGGAGGAGGGAGGCTGCGATGAGGGAGGCTGCGATGAAATGAAGGGTTTGGGGGAGGGGATGGGTATAAATAGGGGGGAGGCGCCTGATGAAATGGCGCCTCCCTTTGAATTTCAAAATTCAAACTTAAAGGCGCCCTACGGAGGGCGCCAGTCAAAATGGCGCCTCCCTCCGGAGGGCGCCTACTCAAATGGCGCCTCCCAGGAGGGAGGGCGCCACCTCAAATGGCGCCTCTAAGGGGAGGGCGCCACTTTGAATGGCGCCTCCAACCCTGGCGCCCTGCGTATTCTGGTAATATGTTTCCAACCCGCCGTAAAACGGTAAATTGTTTTAAAAATTTGCGTAATTTGGTATTTTAGCCTATATACTAATTATGAGTATTGCCTCCCACAACTTAAATAACATTGCCTCCATTAATTTGTATTATTGACTAAAAGAAGAAGATTTTATTTTAAAAAGGGATTAAAAATATACATAAAATTTGATTTATTAAACACACTAACACATATAAATGGCAAACTAAAAATTTAAATAAGATTTTTTTTAAATATATAATTTTTCATAACAATTTAAATCATGATATATATATATTGTCTTTACAAATCAAAATTTTTAGATCTATCACTAATGAGGAGTATATAAATATATATATATATATATATATATATATATATATATATATATATATATATTATGCCCTAGGAGCATAATTAATTAAATTTTAGATAATTATATTATTATATTAAACAATAAATAAATAAATATCTAAAATCCTGAAATATAATTAATTAAGTCTTAGGTAACTATATTTTGAACTTCTTCATTGCATTAAAAAATTGATCTAAAAATAAATATGAATTAATTTAATTCATAAATTTATTTATATTAATATATTTTTATATCTATTTTAATCAATTAAAATTGCAATCAAAAGTGAGCTTAAAGCAATTTTATTAATCAAGTATAATGCGGGGTTCAAATATACAGTCTACTGTGGAGCCTCAATTGACAATGATAATGCCAATTTAATGAGTTTTACTGTAAAAAAATGTATACAGTTTACAAATATAAATGGTATACAAAGATTTCATACAAGACAAGTAAATCTAAAAGAAGATCTAAGTTACGACTTGGTTGAGCTTTGAGGATGAGAGTGCATAAAAAATCCTTTAAAAATTTTTTTCAAAAACCTCCTTTGCTGCTTGTGTGGTGTAAAGAGTATAATCTCCTCGTTAGCTCACCCCAATTGCATAGCCAATACTGCGATGAAGGATAAAAACTAGTAGAAAGGATGTGCAGAATACGTTTGGTATCTTTCTTTAATGTGATTTCTCTCGTGTCAAGGGAAAAGTCAGCAAAAGTATCCGATTAAAAATTAAATAAAATTATAAAGAATAATAGAAAAACATCAGTAAAACTAACATTTTCGGAATAATAAAAAAGAATAGAATAATGAAAATTATTTAATCATTATAGTAAACACATGTTCAGCTTTTGACGTGCAGAACATTTGCATCCGATGGCGCATGTGGAACCAGCTTTAAGTTTTGATTTCTTTGTGTAATTTGGAAAAACTAGAATTTAAACCCGTGCAATGCGCGGGTATATAAAAATACTAATAATTAAGTCCATGCTATGTACGAGCTAATATTTAATAAAATAATAATAATTTTTTATAAAAATATAATAATTTATTTATATAATAAAATATATTATTTAATTTATAAAAAGGAACAAAATTCTAAAAAGATAAATTATGTAACTCTTTATTATTTTAATTTTATTATACATAATTTATATCATTATATAATAGTAAAAAAATAATAATAAAAGGAAGGAATATTTATATCATCTTTGATATGATAAAATGAGAATAGAATAGAAAGGTGTTATTATAATTATATTTGATATATGAAAATAATATAGAAATAAAATAGAGAATAAGTATTTAATGGCAATAATATTCTTAATAAAAATATAAATTAAATATTTAATATTTAAATAGATTTTATAACACCATTTACTCATATATTATTATATTGTAAGAAAATTACATTTTTTTTTACTTTTTGTCAAAAATTTTAGTTGCATTTATATTATAATATATAACATCTTTGTACTTACTAATAATACAAATAAATTTCATTTACAATAAATTAAATTAATTTAAATACATACGACATCATTTGATTAATTCAAATAGTATAGTTTTTGAAGTATTTTTATATCATATATTTCAATAATTTTTTTTTCAAATTTTACATTCAAATAACAAACTTAAATTCAAAAGTAACAAATTATATGTAATATTTTAATAAATAACTTTTCTTAGTTTGTTTATAATTTCTTATCCGTTTTGCATTGATGAATTCACTTACTTCCTTGATAAAAATAAAATAATGAAATAATCATAATCTATTTGAAATAATTAGATAATTTAAATACTTATAAATCATATTTAAAGAAGAATTAGTTTAAATAAACTTTTGCTAATAGACATAGAAAAATAACATATAATATTAAGAAAATACAATAAAATTTAAATAAATTAATTTAATTTGAATTATGAATATTTTTATTGAAAAATAGAACCTAATTTGCTCATTTAGTTTTTATATTTTATATTCAATTTTTAACATATTTAAAATACATTTATAATAAAAATATTTTCAAATCATTTTTAAAGATAAATTTGATTTAAAAAGGATTTTTCTAATAAATGTAAATAATTTATTCATTAATAATGTAAAGAGTAGTATACATGTAAATAATTTATTCATTGATAATGTAAAGAGTTGTATATATCTAATGGAAAAAAATATAAATTATGAACTTAATAATTAATTAATATTTTTTCAATTATATTTATAAATGCTTACATTATATATTTTGATAAATAACTTTTATTTCAAATAAAAATTTATTAGATATTATTTTATTATTAAGAAAAATTATCAAACATCTGGAATTCTGAGAAAAAGGAGATAGGATATAAAATTTGTGTAAATGAGTGTATGAGGCTTCACAACTCTAAAAAGATGAGTATTGAGCAATGCATTTTGACACAATGGAAAACATCTCAATGTTACCTTGAATTGGCAAGTGTTCAGCAACGCGTTCTAACACAGTAGGAAGTATCAATCAGAAACACGGTTAATATATAATTAAGAGATTATGTATATATATTTTTCTAAATAAAATTTTAAGTGTTTTAAAATAAAAAATTATCAAATAAATGTATAATTGTTTAAAAAAATGAATTAATAATCTCATTGCAATCATGTAAATTAAAGGTATAATTAAATTACAATAATAAAATATTTTAGCTACATTTTACAAATTTTAATATAATATAAATTGAAATTATAATTAAATTCTAAAATCATGTTGAATTATAACATTAAAATCATGTAAAGGTAAAAAAATATTTTAAAATATATTCAAAATAAAAAATAAAATAATTAAATTTTTATAGAATATATGATATGCTCCGCTATTTTTAATTGAATATTTTTAAAATTAAATGCTTTGCCAAATATTAATAGAAAATAACGGAAAAAATAAATTATTCAACGAGTTACATATATTAAAGTAAAAATATTATGGACAAATTAAAAATATTTGTAAAGTTAATGGATAGCAATAATTATGACCACTCGTACATTATGTGATGATTAGGGTGTGCGCTATTTCAATAAAATATGCAGTTGGCAAAAAAATTTATATAAGATTTTTTTTGGTAAGAAAAATTATATAAAATAGTTAATGTAATTGGAAAAGAAAGTTATTTCAGTAAGATATCGAATTATAATTAAACTCCAAAAATAAAGTTAAACCATTACATTAAAATTATATAAAAGTAAAAAGTTATTTTAAAATAGAATAATTAAATTTTTATAGAATATATGATTTGATTCACTTCTCTTAATTGAATATTTTTAGTTTATTTGAGAATTTAAAATGCTTTGCCAAATGCTAATAGCAAATATTGGCCAAAAAAATTATTTAAGTAACTTTAGGAGTTACATAAATGAAAGTGATAAATATTATAGCTAAAATAAAAAATATTTATAAAATTAATAGTTAGCAATAATTATGAATATTTGTACTTTATGTGATGATTAGGAAGGAGAGTATTTAAATACAATCTTTCATGTAATTGGGGAGGAAAAACTTGTATAATATATTCAATGTAATTAGAAAAGAAAACTTTTTTCAACAAGATGTCTAATTACTTAATTCAAGTCATAAACCGAGATAGAAGTGGATAAATCATAAACCATGATAGAAGAAGAAGCGGATGGTTAAGATAAATAAATATATAAATATATATTAAAATGAAATCAACGCATTTACACTATGAAAAGGCAAGAAACTATTTGAAAATATAATCAAAATGAAAATTAGAATAATTAAATTTTTAGAAGATATATGATTTGCTTAGCTGCTCTTAATTGAATATTATTAGTTCACTTGGAAATTTAAAATTTTTAGCCAAATACCAATAGCATATATTGGCAAAAATATAAATTATTTAAGTAATTTTAGGAATTACGTAAATTAAGGTAAGAAATGTTGCGGACTGAATTAAAAAAACCAAAATCAATTATGAATCTTCGTACTTTATGTAATTAGGAGGAAGATTATTCAAATAAGAAATTTCGTACAATTAAAAAAATTGAATAAAGTATTTAATATAATCGAAAAGGAATATTCATTTAATGAGACATTTAATTATAATTTAATTTAAGTGTAATATTATAGTATTTAATAAAAAATTAAGGATTTAAAATTTAATAAATAGTAATAAATTAAGAAAAATAATTCTTAAATTTGCAACTATCCACTTCTTAATTTTTCATAAAGGTTATGATTTTACACTTTAAAAAAGTTGAATCCTTAAATCATAAATCAGGAAAAGAAAATGAAGTGACTGATTAAGATAAATAAATATATAACGTCTAAGAAGACAATGTAGATAAATAAGATGCAATTGGATAGTGAACTTCAATTTTAAATTAATCAGAATAGATAATTTTAGTAATTTTAAATGTTTAGTCAATTCTCAAAAGAAATAATTTAAGTAATTTCAGGGAATTACAAAAGAAAGGTAAAAATTTTTGGACAAAATAAAAATATGAATAAAATTAATGAGAAGTAATAAGTATGGCTTAAGATGAAGATTCGTGTGATTAAAGAAACATAGGTCGTATATTTTATGTGATTAAAGAAAAAAAATTGAATAAAATATTTAACATGATTAGAAAGAAAATTGTTCATAAAAATATAAAATGAAATATATTAAAAATTATTAGAAAAATAACATTCAAATAACTCTTTAAATATAATGGAAATAAAGAGAAAATTGAAAGAATAGAAGTAGCAATAAATGAAAAACTGACAAAGTAAGAAATTGTTATTGGTTAAAAAGTTGATTTGCAGAAGAAAGTAAAATCATATTTTAGTGAAATGGTTGATTTGCAAATAGTAGGAGTGAATAGAAAATATATATAACAAATTAAATAAAGAGAAGAGATATTATGTCAGAATTATAATTACTTTTAAAAGGTAAAAATTAAAAGTTAAAAAATTTAAAATGGAAACAAGTATAAATGAAAGTAGTCAATACGAAGCTTTCAATTTAAAGCATGTTTACCACACTGAATTAATAGAGTTAATAATAGAAAAATAAAATGAAAAAATTTAAAAATAGTAATATTACGAAAAGTTCTACCTTTTAAATAGTTGAAAGTTTTTATTGTTAAATTATATTTAATGTATTAAATTTCATATTTTTAATTTTAATTTATTTATTTTAAAATTTTAAAAAATTCAATTATAAAATACTTATTTCCTTGAAAAATAGAATTAAAAAAAACCTTTTGCTCAACGTGTGGCAAGGAAGATAGAATTGACACCTACATGGAAAGCGCGTCTCGTTAAAATACTATAGATTAGCATTAGCAGTAGCAAATCATTGGATAAAATTTTAAATTTTGGAGGACCTTGCAACAAAATCCTTTTATTTCCTTATGCCCCGTAATTCATCTACGTGTCGTTGTATTAATTTTTTCCCTTACTTTATTTGTTGCCCCGCTGAGCTGTTTCCCATTTTCTCATTATTCTATTCTTTTATTCTTTTATTCCTTTTCTTTTATTTGTTTATTTTCCATGTTTGCTATGTTTGCCGCGTATCTCCTGCGTGTGGCCCTGCCAATTATTTTATTTCCTCCCTTTGTGAGCTGTTCCCCGTTGAATAGTGATGTATGTCGCTATTAGAATTTTCTAAAATATATTTTACTTCTTTCTTTGTCTATATCAGGTTTTTGTTTTATAAATTTTGTACGAATTTCTCACTATGTTGTTGTTTCCTTCCTCACAACAATCGTTGAGCTACAGAAAAGTAGCTACACTTCTACCTCTCAGGTTCTTCTTCGCATCCCTCACCACAGTCATCAAATTTTCTACAGTTCTTCTTTTTTCTTTTTCTTCTTTTTATTCAATCTTGATTGATTTTTATTTTTTCTTCTCTGCCTAATTTCTAATATCTTTCTAAAGATATTTTTTCTTCGCATCTCTCATGACAATCACCGATTTTTCTGCAATTCTTCTTCTCCTTCTTCTTTTCATTAGATCTGCAACGATTTAAACTTTTTCTTTTCTGCCAAACTTCTGATATCTATAATTTAAAACTTTTTCTTTTTTGCCAAATTTCTGATATCTATAATCCTTTCCTTTTACTTCCTTATAGCCCGTAATTTCATTACGTGTCACCCTATTAATTTTTTTCCTTTCTTTATTCCCATTTCCTTCTTTTGCTGAGTTGTTTTCCATTCTTTCATTATTTTATTATGTTTTATCTGTTTATTTGTCCTCTAATAGTGATACATGCATGTCACGGTCATGTGACTTGCATTTTGTTTGTTTCTTTGCCTGTTTCCCGTTTCTTTTCATTATTTTATTTATTATTTATTTTATTGTTTACTTATTTTTTATTTACTTTCTTATAGCCGTAATTTCCTTACGTATTGCATAATATACATTTTAACTTAATTTTTTTTGGAATTTGACAACAGTACTTGCATCGGGAATTCAAATTCCCCTGCCATTGCACAGTAAAAATAATTTATCAAAATACTTAAAATTCTTTTTTATTTTAAAAAAATATTAATAACGGAGAAAGGAATCTTGTGATCTACTGTTCACGTGGCCCACCTTCCCATGACTCATTTACTTTTTACTATTTATTTTATTTAACTTATATTTTTTTACTTTAATTTGATATCATTTTTTTTAATTTTATTTATTTATTTATAATTTATTTTCCTATTTTTATTTTATTTTTAATTTTTACTTAATTTATATTTGACTTAAGCCTGACTATTTTGAATGGTGCATCCCCAGGTAGGTGGATATATTTTATGTTTAAGTAAAATTAGGATTCGTAAGCACCTTTCTTTGCTAATAATGATATGAATTTTTTTATAGAGTGAAGTGTAACATGTGTAGGACATAACTTCTATGGATTTTGCATTTGGGCTTTTAAGTTTTGAAAAATCCTAAATTGCTATGTTAGGATTTCAATTTTTAAATACCAATTTTTATGCAACTTTACAATTGATATCTGTATAAACCTAAATTTATATCCTAATATATCTATATAGAATTAATTGTTATTAGTCTTTCGCATTCCTTTTCTTCTTATTTTGTCTATCAGTACTTCTTCATCAATATCTCCAACCCTAAATTGTGTAGATAGTAAATTGGAGAACTTATTTAAAATTTCCATAAGTAGCTAAAATATCTACAGAGTTGAAGGATTTTATCTGCAAACTCTTATGACTGTAGATTGTAGATAGATTTGGCACTAAATGCGTTGGTGAAATAAAGGTGTTATGGTGTGTTCTTTTCTAATTCTATTTTTTAATTTGGGATATAATTGCACTTTAATTAAACAATTGGATAGTCTGTAGTGTTACCAAGATCATCCATGGTTTAAAGGTATTGAAGAGGACAAATTGTACCAAATGAAAGTTGCATCTATTCTTAAGAGGTCAATGGTGAATTGGATACTTAAAATTTTAAGAAGTTTGGAGAGGTATACCATATACCTTTATGTTTAAGGATATAAAAGAGTTGCTTATAAAGTATAAATTATATAATTTGGTGTATGACTTTGATTTTTTGTCATATTGGTTCTAAGTGTGTGTGTAATTCCAAAATAAGCAAGATGCTTAGTTCTTTATTCTGTTTGGAGCATCCTTTTAGTGATTAGATATTATGAATATAACTTGCTTTTAAGAATTGGTTTTCCCTTTATTCGAAATATCAAGTACTAATTTTTCACTTTAATTACTCTCAATGTTATTGGTTTTAATTTTTATTTTGATAATTCTTGCTGTCCAATGACAAACCTATAAGTTTTTAGATTATCTTTAATGTTGAGTTATTCCAATTTTTGCTAATTAGAGTTAATAAAGAACATTTAAATCAATTTTAATTTTTTTCATTCTATTTTTTCCTATCTTCTGTAGAGTGGTGTCTTATATGGGTTATGTGAGTTGCATGAGGATGATGATATACTTAGGAAGAAAATTCATTGTGAATGAAAATTTTGCTTGTGCTAGCCACAATTGATTTCAACTCAATAAAATGGTGACTTTTGCATCCAAGATAGTCAATGGCATGCATATTATTAGACTTTTCATTCATGAATATCATAGAACTTGAATAAAAAAGCTATTTTATATAGTGCTTTGCAGGTATCATTCTATAATGACATAATAAATACAATTTTTGTGTTGGATCAGGTTTTTAAACATTAAAGAAGGAATTTTTGCATGTTTGAAGAAAAACTTGATTAGAATTTTTTGAAGCAAGTTTACAATGTTCGTGTAGTGCCCTTTTGACTCATTGAAAGGACACTGTTGTGATGAAATGTGGCCATACAAAGCATTAGGAAGATTTTTTATATTTCAGCATTAAATTTATGATAATATACAATGTTTTTTTTTTTTAGAAAATTTGTCATTATAAAGAATGCAAATGCCTTGCATGACATTACTTCAAATGAAATGATTGTTGAAGGCTTTAGGTTTTATTTTGTATAGTTTTGTTAAGAACTACTTTTAACATTACTTGGTCTTCTAGAAGGTATGAAAGAATGCTATTTTGAATTATAAGTTAATCAATTGCAATTTCCACTCTCATTTATTTAAGGATCTCTTGGCTTGAATAGAAGGGAGGTGTGTATGGTTGACTTACTAGAAATGCTTGCAAGATCTCTTTAATTTTATTGCTTCTTCATTTAAGGAATTCATTGAGAAAGGAGGAGATGGTTCCAAGGTTTCCTTAGATAGGAGAAGGGAATATGGATTTACATTTTCATTTCCTATGAAACAAATTAGTATTTCCTTGAGAATTTAATAAAATAGATGAAATTCTAGATATCTTTCATATTAAGGTATGTGGTGGACGAGCTTTTTTGTTTCTATATGTTTTTTAATAAGGCAAATGTGGATTGTGTAATCAATGATTAAAATTATTAGCAGATATTCTTTACTTCAAATGTATAATATCAATTACTTCTATTGTGTTTCGTGGTTTCCAATTTTTGATTAATTGTTATGCGATAGAATAAATGAGGTTTCACTTTATTATTGAGATTTCCAAAAATTCATGGATATTAATATTGTTATTCATACCATTATATGTTGAGTAAGATAAGATTTAAGTATAGTTGAATTTCTTTTGGAAGTGACTGGTGTCACTTGATGCTGTTGAGCCACATATTTAGGTGGGTTACAAAATAACATATTAATTACCAATTTAGCGAGCTTAAAGATGATGGTAATGATGACAATGAGTCTGACACTAATGGAAATTAGTGATTCTTTTTCTTTTACTTAAACAAAGATTAATACAAAAAAAGAAATTTAATAATTAGAAATATATTATGTTATATTTACATTATTTAGTGATAAAATACATAAGATGCAAATATTTCCTTCATTTATTTTTATCTATTATATTTTGAATTTTTTTTTCTTTTTTATTTATAAATTTAGAATTTTAATGAAGCATTAATGTATTTTTTTTAATTGTATTCTTCTTTTTTATCAATAAATGTTTAATTTTTTTATACTCTCAATGCATTTACATTTATTTCATTATATTTCTCTCTTTGTGTTTAACTATCTTAAACTTTGTATATAAAGGATAATTTAAAAAATTTATTAAAAATAAATCAATTAAATTATTTTTTTAATATTTATAAAATTAATTAATTATGACAGGTAAGAAAATGGAGGGAATAAAAGAAAGTAGAAAAATAAAGAAAAACATTAAAATCAAATAGACAAAATGAACAGAAATAATGTATGAATTATAAACCCTCCATAAAATTTTAATTTATGTATATTTGGTTTCAAATATGGCCCTTAAATATTAATATTATGAAATAAAATTTAAATATATTACATTGTATTTATATTTCTTACTATTATTAATATTATTTTTATTTTTAAAAAATTATATTACATTTAATTTAATTGAACCGCTACATTTTATTACTTTATAATTCACACTCTATTAAATTAAATTTTCAACATACTTAAAATATTTTTGTATACTTTATTACATTTTTTTATCTTTATTTTTTTTATAATTTAGATGCTAATATCACATGCATTAAATAATTAAATAATAACAAGATAGAGCATGGGAAAGAAGGACAATAGTACGTGAATTACAAAATAATATAAGAATTAAAAATGTAATATATAATTATATAGTTTAACTAAATTAAATTTGTAACATATTTATAATATATTACAATAAAATAAAATAAGTATTTATTAGAATAAATAATAACTATTAGAGCAAATATAATGGTAAATGATAATTACTATTTTATTAAATATTAATTAAAATGAGCATGAAGAATAAGAAAAATAGTATGTGAATTATAAAATTATATAAGAGTTAAAAATAATACAAAATCAAATAATTAAATTAATAACTTATATATAGTATTTTATAATAAAAAAGAAGAAAAATATTATGTGAGTTATAAAATAATATAAGAGTGTAAAATATAATATATAATTATAATTCAAATAAATTAAATCAGTAACATATTTATAATATATTATAATAAAATAAAATATATAGCTATTAGCATAAATACAATAAAAAACTAGAACTATTATTTTATTTAATAATAATAATAATAATGAGTATGAGAAAAAATAAATAGTATGATTTATAAAATAATATATGCATTAAAAATATAATATGTAGTTAAATTATTCAATTCAATTAAATTAATAACATATTTATAGTATTTAATAATAAAGTAGAATACATTATTTTATATTGATACTACTCAATGTTATTGATATCTAAATTATAAGTAAAATATATTGTGTTATATTTATTTCATTTGATAATATTAATATTTGAATTATAAATTATAAAAATAGTACTTGTCTTACAAACCTTCAACAAAATCTTATTTAATGTTTTTTAATTTAAATTGAGGTATTTTACTTAAAAATTGATATAAAAATAAAAAAATTAAATAATTTTAATTTTTAAATAATTTTATTAATAAATAAATCAACTAATTTGATCAATATATTTTATAATAAACCTCTATTTTGATAATAAAATATATATATTCTTATTATAAGAATAATTTCATATAACAATAATAATATCATAATTATTATAATATTATAAATTTTTATATATTTATATCATTAGAAAGTATTAAATATCCGTGCGTAGCACGGGTCATAAGCTAGTTAGTATCAAGCAAGGAAGCCATTACCTCTTAGTGGGACATGTGTCGGCTTTTGATTTGCTCTTAAAACTAGAGTAAGTTACCTTAGAAAAAAAATTATTAAGCTTTGCAGTCTGGCCTAACATTAATTTATCCATCTTAATTCTCATCGGCCGGTGCAGACGGCTTGATTGACCCCACCATGGCTTTATTTGGGACCTACATCTTCACCCGGGCCGGCCCAAGTGGTTGTGGCCGGCCAATGTTGCAAGATCAAAAAGCGGTGATTTTTCTCTGACTGCGGGGTTATAATCTACTGATTCAAATTCCATAAAAATAATCGTACAAGTGGTTTGAGTGCACGTGTGAAAATGTCTACAATAATTGTAGGCTTGCAGCATTTTGCTCGGAAAGTGGGTCCGTAGGAGCCCCATAAATGGCCACCTATGCTCCATTTCATTTAACGATTGTTCAGTTGGGTAGAAAGAGAATGGAAAAGAAAAAAATTTTAAATATTTTTATTTAAATGAAGAAAAAAGAAAGAAAAAATATTAAAATAAAATTTATAAGTAAAATTTTTTAAATAATTTAAATTTTAAAATTTTTTTTCTTTATTTTTTTTCAATTCAAATTTAAATTTTTTTTCCTTTCTCGTTTCTATTTTTTTCCCAAATAAACAAGAGACTAGAGATAATGATGAGATGGTAACTTTCCATGATTATCAAATATCACTAAAATTAAAAATTCTATAACTCAAATATTTTTTTAATTAAAAATTTTTCATCCACATAAAATATATTATAATAAATTAATTGAAATAATTTTTAAATATTAAAGTATTGACAAATTTAAATTTAATATAATAATTACCACTACACTTATTACATTTATTACTCAAATAAGTAAGTTCCCTATATTTTGTTAATAAAAATAAATAAAAACTCGTGGTAAATCATATCCAAGGGGAAAACGGGATTTCAATTGACTTTTGATTCATTTAACTTATTTTAATTGATTGATTTGATTAATTAATTATTTTTAATTTTTGATAATAAACTAAGTTGAATTGTTGATTGGCCTTCCATCAACAAACTTTAAAACACATTTTCAATCAAAGGATATATAGAAAACCTATAAAAATTATTTATTCTTAATCAATATAAATATTTCTTACATATGTTCTGGTTTTATCACGGTGGTCCTTGATCTTCCCCAAGATTTCTACTTTTATTATTATTATTTCCCTTTTCTTTTTAACTAGAGTTTAAACCCGTACTTTCCACAGCTGTTTATTTATTTTATATATTAATATAAAAATAATAGGTATATAATAAAAGAAAATTTATAAAATTATTAAAATTTAATTTATCATATTTATTTTAGAATTATATTTTTAAATTTATAAATACAAAATTTTAAATTTGTAACATAAGAGTTGAAGATAAAATATGTAATTAAGTAATTCAATTAAATTAAATACATGATTTATTTAAAATATTATAAATAATAAAAAATATTTTGTATTATATTCATCTAACTCAGTGTTATTAATTTCTAAATTGTAGATAACAAAAGTGAGATGTAAATCTTTGACAAAATTTTAATTGATACACATTTAATTTAAATTATAATACTAAGAAATTAATATTAAAAAATAGAATATGTAATTATATAAATCAATCAATACAATATATATTAAAATTTTAATTTATTTAAAACATTTTATAATCAAATTGAATATATTAGGTTATATCTATACTATTTAATTAATGATATAGGCGAATAAGTTGTAAACAAAATAGTAATGTATACAAAACTGAAAATTATACAATTGAACAAATAAAAAGAAGCAAAATAATGAGTAAAGTACCAAAATAATTAAAAGATGTGTAGTTAATTAATTCAATTAAACTAAAATTTTAACTTATTTAAAATAAAATTAGAATATATCATTTTCTTAATAATATTAGTCTTTAGAACGAAACAAATGAAAATAAAAGAATATATTTCTAATTTTAAGTAATTTAACCATTACAAAATGAATATGTAATAAGTAATTTGATTAAATTCAATTTTTAATTTAATTAAAATAGCTTTATATTAAAAAAATTATCGTATTATATATACTCCACATGGTGATATGGGTGTCTCGTCTATAAATAATAGAAATGACGTAAAAAATATGCAATAAAGTAGATAAAAAAAAGTGAAATAATGTATGCTAATTTAAAATGTTTTTATAAGTATATAAATTAAAGTTATAATTAATTTATAACAACTAAATTATTTCAGTTATTCTTAACAAATTTTAGAGGATAAGTTTTAATTCATAAATTATTGGAGTTATAATCAAACCAAAAATTAAGTAAATTATAGCATTAAAATCATTTAAAGGTAAAAATAAAATTGAAATAAAAATAAAATAACTAAGTTCTAGATTTAATTTAATATTCTTAATTGAATCTTTTTATTTAATTTAAAAACTCAAAATGCTTAGTTAAATACTAATAACATATATTTGCAAAAAAAATATATATATTCAAGCAATTTTAAATAAGGAGTTATATTAATTCAAGTGAACAATGTTATGAGTAAACTTAAAAAATAATTGCAAAATTAATGGGTATCAATAATTATGAATATTTGTAAATTATGTGATTAAGAAGAAAAAACTGAATAAAATATTTAATGTAATAGAGAGAAAATTTCTTTTAAACAAAATATTTAATTATAATTTAATTTGAAACATAAACTACAATCAAGGAGAAAAAATATATGATTAAGTTAAATCAATATATAAAACCCAAAAGGACAATGTAAATAGATGAGATGAAGTAATTAGGTTATGAATTTCAGATCTATATTAACTTAAATTAATAATTTCATAAATTTTAAATGCTTAGTTAAATATCAAAATATACTATTCAAGTAATTTTAAAAAATTGTACAAACTAAAGCAAAAATTTATTGGAAAAATAAAAAAATATTTGTACAATTAATGATCAAGAGAAGAAAAGGAAGAAAAACATGCAATAAAATAAATAAAAAGAATATAAACAATGGGTAAGTAATAAAATAATGTAATATAAGAGTTAAAAATAGAATTAATTTTAAATTTAATATATTATCATTATAAAATTTTTAGGCTATCAATAATTAAAAGCATGATGTGTCATTAAAAAATTAATAATTTTTTTACTAATAATAAAAATATTTTAATAATTTCTATTATCTTAACAATATATGAATAAATGATAGTAAAAAATAAATTTATAATGACAATAGATCAAATTTAAATATAATATAATATATAGTTAAATGATTTAATTTAATTAAATATTTAAATTAGTTAAATATTTGTTAAAATAAATATAAAATATATCTTATTATGTTTATTTTACTTAATAATATTATTGTTTGGGTTGTAAATAACATATTTGAACTTGAAAAAAAGAAAAAAACATGTATTGTAGAAAAAAAAGAAAATAAATAATAAATAAAATGTAAATATGTGTGAACATAAAAAAATAAATAAAAATAAAAATATATAATAAAATAAATTAAAAGATGAGCAATAATATGTAAATCATAAAGTAATAAGAGATAAAAATAAAATCTGAAGTTAACTAATTCAGTTAGATCAAATTTCAACTTAGTATAATTTATAAAATAAAAAATTTATATTTTATATTAATTAAAGTTTGTAGAAAAAAAAAGAAGGGATTAATCAATTTAGGGAATGAGAGACCAAAAGATGGGGAGCAAAAAAAGGGAAATTCTCTTTGGGAGAAAATGAGAGATTAATACGTGTCAGAGCAATGACAGAGCGACACGTGGCAAAGAAGACGGAACATTAGAGACAACACGAGATTGGCCCGTGCCTCGCCCCCGGGTTAGTTGTCACTTTCATCATTAATATAAAAATATTCAAAATTATTTTGCAATATTTTTCTTAAAATCATATATTCAGAATGGTAAATAATAAATTCTTAAAATGTAATATAATAATGAAAAAATAAATTAATATAATTTAATAATTCAATTAAATTAGATGTTTGGCTGATTCAAAATTCTTTATTAATAAAAGAAAAATATTTTATCATATTCATATAATTCAATGATATTAGCATTTAAAATATAAATAATAGAAATAAATAAGAAAATATATAAAATGAAGCAGAAACTGTGTGCATGTGAGTTATAAAATTTTGATAACATTTTAATTTATATATATTTAATTTAAAATATAATCTTCAAAAAATTAAAAAAATAAATCAATAATCATTAATATTCAAATATTTTTATTAAAAATAATATGTAATTATAAAATTCAGTTAACACAATTTATATTAAGATTTTAACTTATTTAAAATATTTTTATAATTAAATTAAATATATTATATTATATTATATTTATATTATTTAATGATATTAGCATCTTAATATAAACAATAGTAATAGATACAAAAAAAGAAAAAAATTATCTGATAGAACAAATAAAAAAAATATAAATAATAGATAGGGTGTAAAGTAATATAAGAATTAATAAAAATGAATATATAGTTAAGTACTTCAATTCAATTAAATCTTCAACTTATTTAAAATAAAAATATAAAAAATAATATATCATATTGTATACATATATTTTTTAATGATATTAACATTTAAATTATAAATAAATGTGATTATGAAAAATAAAAGAAGAAAAATATGCAATGAAATAAATAAAAATAAAGAAGAATGTGTAATTCCTTAAGATTGTTATAAAAATAATAATTGACTAAATAGTCTGAGGCGCAATCAAATAATTCCTTGATGATAATAACTTGTGTTGCACGTCAAACTATTTAGTTAATTATTATTTTTATAACAATCTTAAAGAGTTACAGATGGCTACTATCGTTAATGTTTCTGCTTTAAATAATAGTCAACCTCAACTGGATACAAGTATGTGATGTGTAACAACATGAAAACCCTTCATCAGTAACACATATACCAAATTGTATGAGAACATTAATTACTAGTTGACACTTGGTAGTAAATTAATTCTCAACAGAACAACAAAACTAATGTTTATACAATAATTTTGCATGCAATTATTATAGTAATTATAGAGACATTGAACTAATTGGTTCTTTAACCATTTTTTTTAGATACAAGTATTGAACTAATTAATCTGTAACTTGAACTAATGTAGCAAGTACGAGACATTGTTTATGTGACATGCTTCCTTTGAAGTATCATAAGCACTAAAATTCCTACCTTGAATTAATGATATACATATCTAGAAAAGCCCATAACACATCTAAAATCATTTTAGAAAATTCCCGCATCCTTTATTAGTTAGTACAAAAGACTCCAGCATATCTCTTTTGGCACACCAAAAAATTGTTGCTTGGTATTCTTATTTTCATATAAGAAATGATAGCACTATAATAAGAGTTTTTGCATTAGTCCTATATTGTCCAGCTTACTCTAAACATCTATAGGGCTATAATGTTGAGGTCTGTTTCTTTCAAGAATTGTAAGACCTCTCTTAGCGATTTCTACCTTTTTACTAGCCAATGTGATCCCTTCTCGCATCACTTCAATTAAGTTGCTTATTCCTAGGTGCATTTTTTTATACCCACTTTCAACTAAATTAATCATTGTTGCTTTCCTTTTGTTGCCTTTAAAAGATGTTGTTTCCTGGGATTGATTTCCCTATAAATGATTTGAATTGCCATATACAGGATTATAGGAGTCCATGTTGCCTATAGAGTTTATGGCTTCATTTCTCTAATGGAAATCAAAATCAAACACGCCATCAAAATAATTATTCAAGTTAAAGTTTTCCCTTTCCTAGTGTTGCACTTTATCCTTTGCACTTTCAGCTTAAGAACCAATTGCTTTATCCTTGCTAAATAGATCCAACAGTTTATTATAGTTATGTATCGGGGTTCTCCTCCATTTCTGTGCTTCAGGTTTCTCCTGTATGTTGCAACCATAGCTAGTAATGTCTATACATTAGAAATAATTCAAAACTCATTACCCATATAAAATATGGACATAACAAAAGAAGTAATTCATTATCATTTGCAATTTCTTATACATAAATAATTACCTTTAAGATCTCTTCCCTCACCTCTGGCTTTGCTTCAAATATTTATGTTATGAGATTTCACCAAACTCCACTTCATTTATGAAATAGATTACAACATTCGTTGAAGATTGCCTTTAAAGTTTTCATTCTTTTCTTGATATGTTGCTTTTAGAAAAAGGGTCCTATCATTGGTCTTAATGTCTTCATCATAGTAATATACATTAAAGATGTAAACGTACCATCTGGCCTATTCCCCTTATTAATTTCCTCTAGCAAGGCATCTAATAGCATGATATCCATCTCCGGCGTCTAACATAGGTTATCTTTGGAGGAAGTTTGTCCTTTCTTTATTCTATTGTTCTTAGACATGATTTAACCTACAAATTGTCATATAAACTACTATCAGTACATAAGCAAGAAAGGGGAAATTAAGTTGAATGACATGTTAATGATGTATGTAGTTCGAAACAAGTAATATAATGGCAAACAATGAACTTGTAAACTTCTAGGGCAAAATCAATATATCCAATGTCTTATACAATACAAATAAAAGAGTCATAGCACATCACATACTACAGAACAGTTTTATGAAAATACCACTATACATAACTCCATGTAGAACATCAATTTATCAGAAAAATCATACATTACATATTATTATGTACCATATAAAATAAATTTATGATAGATTATTTTAATAATCATTCCACTACGAATTGCTATACTTTCTCTCAAAAGGAATCCTTATCTATCGTCCTCCTTTATGCTCCATGCATCTTGGTCTCCAAGATCATCTATGACACTACGAAGTAGCTTACGATCCACTTCCTCAATCAGATGCTCAATAGGATATACAACAAGCAATAGTAATTTCAGTTATAGTCTTATATGAATAATACGGCTTTCTGCCATTAGCTATGATAAGAAACCATTTTTTTTCAAAACTCCAAAGGCTCTTTCAATGATAGTTTTCAATGAAGCATGTTAATGATTGAAATTTTCTTTTGCATTTTATGGACCACACACTGAGTACTCCTTTAAATGGTAATGTACACCTCTCTATAGTGTGAAAAGTCTACCCTTTAGTGGATATCCTACACCCTCTAAGTAATATTTACCTAGTAAATATAAGAAGTATATGAATATGTCATACAACATAATTAATATGTGATAACCTAAATACATTGTGCTTCTCCTTCTTTAGTGGGGGATCTATTTAACTTATGTACTTACCTTTAGGAATCTTAAGTTTGTCTCCCCTCTTAGTTAAGGCATGCTTTAGAATTCTAGAATCAGAAGTAGTTCCTTCCCAACCGACTAATAAATACGTGAATTTCATGTCAAAGTGCAAGCAACCAAGACATATTGGGTTAGGAAGTTTTTCCTTTCTTAAAAGCTAAAGGCATCTTTTGTTGGTACTTTCACCCATATATATGTCCTATTTACAGCTCCAACATAATTCTAGATTTCAATTGTTCCTAATTTGATTATGTGAATGTGAATGACACATTAAAATTATACATATAGCTGCAACACAATCCTAGATTTCAATTGTTCTAGATTTAATTATATGAATGTGATTGACACACTAAAATCATACATATGCATCAAGCATCATAAAACTATATGCACTGTTATCTTACCTTGAAATAAGGATAGAATCTTCTACTATTAAGAATCTGTGGAGAAACTTTGGATCCTGAAGGTTACACTAGATACTCATCCTCTAGTGAAATAATGGCTTGTAAAATATTATAAAAATGATAACTAATTATTTCCCCTAATCGATGAAAGAAGAAGGATATAATTCTATTTTTTACATTATAGGTTAAAATGTGAAGAAACATAGTTACTTGCTCCTCCACTATAACATGTGCAAAATCCCTCACCATGTGAATTGATCTCAATTTCTCACATAATTAAAGGAAAGCCTGAGAACTTATATGTATCACATCACAACACTTTTTTGTTTGAAATAAATGTTGCATAAGTTGATATCGCATTTTGTCTCTCTTCGAATCTCCGCCATCACTTGATCCATGGACAAGTATGGCTTATACAGTTAACAAATGCATGGCATGCACAATGAAGGAATGAAAATTTAAAGGTAGAATATGTAATGATTATAATTATATATTCTATCTTTAAATTTTCATTCCTTCCTCTTTTATAATCAATTATAATATAATTATAATTATAATTAAATGTGAAATAATTAAAAAACTTCTTAAGATAATTGCTTTAATGTTCCCGATCAATGATGAATATAAACATTTAGAATCCTAATTGATTGAAAATTAAATAAAATAATTACTTTAATCATAATTATATAAGAATTTTTTAATATTATGCAATTAGTTATAAATATAATTATTTAAAATTGAAATCTTAATCAATTAAAAATTCATAAAAATAATTACTTTAATCATAATTATTTTAATTAATTATAATAAATTATAATTATTGATTTTTCATAAGTAAATTCTAATAATTATGACAAATTATATTAATTTAATTTTTAATAGATAATAAATTATATTGATATATTATTTGGAAGAAAATTTAATTTATTAAATAATACATATAATTAAAAATAAAAATATTATTAAAGTAAAAAATATTTATATATATCATAAAATATACATGTTCTTATATATTATTTTGTATATAAATAACTAATTATGAACAATTAATTTTACTAAATATTTTTATTCATATATCTAATATAACTAATTATTAATTAACAATTAATTGAATTATTTCATTACAAATGTAACTAATTAATTAATTTTCAAATAAAGATGTAATATAGCTAACATTTGATTAACGTAAAATGTATAAAATCGTAGTAATGCACTAGTTTAAATGATAAATATAACAATTATAATTATTGTACTAATTATAAAAACTCATAAACAACTTTATATTTAAAAAATGCATTTTAAATGACTTAATGTTAAACTTTTCATGCAAATAAGAATTTTTTGGGGGTTTAAATTTAACTTATTATTTGTGTAAAAGATTTTGTATTATAAGAAGAATATATATCAGCAAAAAAAATTAATAATAATTAAAAATATTTAATTATAATTAAAATTTTCAATAAATTTTTATTAATATAATAATATTTAAATAATTAATAATATAAAATTTATTTATAATGAAAACCAAGTTTAAATCATTTCTTCGATTCCTGATAAGGATCTCATGTGGCATAAGTTTCTCGTTAGCATAAGTTTCTCGTTAGTACTTCCCAAAGAATACACGAGGAATTTGTTTTGACGCTGACTTAGAAAAAAAAAAAATTCCTTTCTACGTGAATTTTGTAATTTTTTATAAGAAGACGTACAAGGCATCTCCTTTAATTTTGGTGGTTAAATTTTATTTTTTTATTTTATAAATTTAGAATTCATTCTCTTAAATTTTATAGAATTTGAAATTAACTCACATTTTTTATTTTATTAATTATTTTATTAAATTACATCATTTTTATGAACTAATTAAATGAGAATTATAATATTATAATTTATTGTTTTATTTTATCATTTTTCACATATAATCCATAATTCATTTTTTATTATTTAATTAAAATTATATATATAATTTAATTTCTATTAATTATACAACATAGAAATTATTTACAAAAAATAATAAGATAAACTAATACATTATAATATTACAATTTCTATTTAAAAATTAAATAAAATGGTAAATTAAGTTAATGGTGAGTATTGATTCTAAATTTGATATAGTTAAAGAGGTGATTTTCAAATTTTTAAAGTTAAAAATAGTAAAATCTAGCCACCCTAAAATTAAAAGAGGTATTTTATATTTTTTTATAAATCTTTTTTATTTTTTAATAAAGGTTTGTAATTATTTTATATAATTTTTAAATATTTTTTAGTTATAAATATAAGTTTTTGTATTGAAAAATTTTATGCAAAATTTGTAAAAATCTTATTAGAGAAATTACAATCCCATATTCTAAATATTTGTGAATTTTTTGAAAAGTTGATAAATTTAATAAAAAATATGATTTTTTTAATAAAATTACAAAATTTTCTATAAAGAAGCATGGAAGTGAGACACATATGCAATTATTCCTTTTAATTTGTATTAAAAAAAGGGAAAATTCTTACAAATTATTGAGCCAAAACTTGAATTGAGTTATGTGCTAATTGCGAGCTTGCTTGACTTATTACCAACCCTACCAGTGAATTTATATCATTAATTTTTGTGGGTCATAAGTAAGATGGCAATATGGTAGAGACAAACCATCCCCATGAGCTTGTCATTGCTTTGTCCCTACTTGTGGGGTAATTTGATACATCATTCTCATGATTTGTAAGGTACCAATGCTTTATGGGGAAATTTGTAAAAAAAAAAAAATTAAACAAATGTGATTAAAAAAACTTAAAATTTATATATTTAAAATTCACATATAGGCAATACATAATATTTAATATAGTAAGACAATATAAGTCTAAAAATATACATAATTTGCTCAATAATATCAAACTACAAATAAAACAATTAAGATACAGTTGGCATCTTTATGTGGGTAATGGTACTCAATACTACTTAGGGGCTTTACTTCTTGCATATCGTGGATTTGAATCTTTCAACCTTATGCATGTGTGTTAAGTAGATTGTCACTTGTATGATTACCTAAAAAAAAATTGAAAATACATGATGAACAATATGTTATTCATTTTTGCCTTCATCATTTTAGTTTCATCATATTAACTACTTTCCATTCTTTCCTGCCCTTATCTTCTTTAACTTCACCATGTCATTATCATTTTTCTACACTTGGTACCTATAAAAGATATTATATTTATAATCAATTTTCTTTTATGTATCTTGAAAAAATATAATTAATAATTATTAAAATATTAGCAATAAAATATGCTTAATATGTTAAAAGTAGAATGAAGGAAAAAAATATGGAATCTTATCAACAACCATGTCTTCATTTGTGAAGGAACAAGGAAGCTTGTCTTTTCAAAATCTGAAGGACTAAATCAATGTTAATTATATTATAAGATAAAAAATTATAAATAGATAAAATTACTATCTTAAAAAATCATATTACCTTATATGTCTCCCCATAATCAATCTTAGGCATACATCAATGCTTCTAATATATCAGAATGAAGTCTATTATGATGTATAAACAAAAATCGACCACTAATACTAAAGGCTAACTCTAAAATAACAATAGAGATAGGAACACCTAAGAAATTTTTAGCAATTCTTTGCAAGATTGGGTATTTTAGCCTATTTGATTTTCAAGCCAAGATGTCAAATTCTCTTCATCTAAAATATTAGGTAAAATCGATTCTTCCAAATAGAAGTCTAATTTTGACTTCACACATATAGTAAAAAAAATTTCATGCACAAATTAAGCAAAATTACACTTCCAATCTTTTTTTTGTCCTATAGTGGTTAAATTTGTCAAAGAAAGGGTTGAATCATTTGGATGGTAGGTTTATATTGATATTCCTTCACTAAATCTTTGTATTTCATATGGAGCTTCATCTTCATACTTGAGAGGAAAAAAATAGTTTAATAATATCATTTTAAATCTAGGACTTAAAATTGTGTCCACTTTTATCATTACATTAATCTTACCCCACTACTTATTATACTTGTGAATCATATTTGAAGTCATATCTCTAATAATATCATTAAAACTTCTAAGTCATTCTTGTAATGATAGCCTAATTTTACAAATCTTTGGAAAATAGATATTTACAATTGGATATACAATACTAGAAAATAATTCAATGACACTGTAGAACAATTCTAGATTTTCACATATTTCCTTTGCCATCATCTAATCATTATTAATATGTGTGTTTTTTAAGTAAAGATCACAAAGTTTCATATGACCAAAGACTTTTTGATATGGAATAGCCATTAAAAGCATAAGGTAAGTAAAGTTCTACCTCATCCTATAATCAAGTGCAAGCTTTTTTGAATAAGGAATATTAAGTTAGTAACAAGTTTCTTTAAATTTCTCTTCATTTTTGGTGTGGCTGACTAATATGTAACACTAACCTAATGCTTTTAATAGCCTCAGATATTATTGACAATCCATTTTTCATAATCAAGTTTAGTATATAAGCATAATATAGCTATGAAACAGTACCTAGCCAAAATAAAATTGAGATAAAGAACTATTTGTAAACATTAATTGAATCATTGGTGTTGCAATTATTAATAGTAATAGTAGATATTTTTTGTCCAAATTCCAATTTGACAAACATTCTACTAAAGCATCCTAAAGAACTATAACAATATATGGTATATGCATATAAATAAACTTGATAATGTGACATATAAGAACAAATTATTAAAAAAAACATATATATAATAAAAGCTATCATTACTATACTTTAGTGATTACCTTACAATCCGACTTTGCAAGCATTAAGAATCATTAATATAGTGTGTAGTGATTGCCATGTGACCTTTGTTTTAATTGCTAGCGGTCCATAATCAATAGTAATTGCAATCTAATTGTGAAGCTTTTCTAACACAATCATTATCTTTGTTTTCTCACATTCATAAATGTCACTTTTGATTGTATTGCCAGAAACTAATCCACATAAAGGTTGGAGGTAGAAGGTAAACTATTAAAACTAATATGTTCAACCATTGAAAGAGGATACTTAGATGATCATTGTAATAAGTTCTTTTCAAGCAACCTCTTGATTGAATGCATAGTTTCCAATTATAATTGATTCACCAGTAACTCCACTAAAACTTGAATTAAGTATAGTTTAATTATTATTTTAATTCTCTTTCCTTTTGAAGGGAACATCTTTGTATGTGATCATATAAATGTGATGTACCCCATTGATATGTTACCTCTGAGCATTTTTTTGTTGTAATTTTTACAAATTGTTTTCGATTGTCCATCTATATTTTACCTATAAAATTAATCCTAAGCTCTTGATTTTAATCCTTGTTTGTTTGGATTGGTGGATCCTTTCAGATTTTTTGCACTGTCTTTGTCAATATCTATGGATTCCGATTCATGTGATTCTTCCTTTTCATAATCAAAAGGAGATACTTTTGATTAAATTTAAATACTTCTAATAGGAGTGTTAAACTAATTCTAAGACATTCTAGTGCCACTTGCAAAAGACCAATAAACCATAATGCTTGTTAGATATAAAATTATAAAAGTAATATTAAAAGTTAAATCTATATAATCACTTTAGTTTTATACATAAGGGAACATGAAGAAAACTAATAAAACAAAGGAAATAGTGCATAAACATATGGTAATAACTAATGCTCGCTTAACTTTTATAATTACAATCTGACCGAAATGTTTGTGTATTGGATCAAAACATGTTTTGTAATGTCTTTTCATGGATGAAAATGAAATGTCTTAAGATAGGGATGTGTATGTAATGCATCTTCACATACTAATTTTTATATATGGTAATATCAATTTCATGTTATTAATTTGTTAATTATATATATATATATATATATATATATATATATATATATATATATATATATATATATATATATATATATAAACAATTGAAAATGAACCTAGTCAAAGAAGCATTATAAAGCTAGCTAATATACAATACTGATAATTAGTGTTTTGAAGCATTAGTAAATAGAAAAAAGGCCAACTAATAGAAAGGATTTACATGTATTGTGAGTCCATTTAGTTTTTCATGTATTGCATTTGCTTAATTGATTTCACTTATAGTAAGTATATGATACCAATACCATATAGTTACCCTATAATTGCAAACATAACTATTATTTATCAAAAAGGAAATATCACTTCAAAAGATAAGTGGAAACTCAAAAGGTAACAAGCTTGTCATCATATCTTTGATTAGACCCTGAATTCAATTAATGCAAACAATTATCCCTCTACTGCATTTGTAGCTAATTGAACAACTAACGATGATTTATCATAAAAAAAGAATAAAAAAATAATATTATTGTCATAAGTTGTTCAAAAAGATAAAAACTAAATAGAAACATAAAAATATATGAGAAAATCATTTAACTAGCTCTCTATATTCCTCTAGCAAATGGCTTTCCTAATTCTATCATAAAATTCCTACTGTAAAATCATATAGCCACAGAATCATTCAACCTAAGTATAAATTGTTGGTGTGTGTCCTAGGAACTAATCATATAGATGATTGAAGTAATACACAATGTATTATATTATTTTATTTTTATAATTTTATTATTATTCTGCACGATTTATAACTTAATATAATAATTATCCTTGGATAGCTTCGCTATTCCTAAAATACCCCTAGTTAAGTATTATTACTAAAAGGATAGTAATAATACATTAAGACTAGCATGTATAATGACTGATGATTACGAATCATAGATATGTGATATCAAGTTAATACATGAGTACATTATTAGTGAATAATGTACTGGACTGACCCACTATAAGAATATTGCATGGAGAGACGTGTCATAAGTTATTCTCATATAATCACAAATACACATAAATATTTGACCTGAAGTCACTACGGTTTCCTACATTAGGAATTACTCACTTTAATATTGTCCTATGTCACCTTTAATCAGGATGACAAATAAGGCATTAATTAAGTGTGTCATGAATCATGCAGAGAGAAGTGAATGATGTAGATGGGATTTTGTTACTCTTGTATAAAAGAGAAATATCCTTGGGTCCCTTGATTGAATGAGACTTAGAAATGCATGGCCATGCTCAATTGGATTAATATGTGATATTAATTATTTATTTTAAGTCTACTCAGTATCAAGAAATATAAATTGAACATTGACAAGGATGATACATTGCATGCCTCCAGTTCAATTTGGATATTATTACAAAAGGGTTATGATACAAAACGTTGATCATGTATTAGGTGGATGTCGAATTATAGACATTCTTACTACTTGAGTGGCAGTGATGTATTGCTAGATACCGCTCACTGTCTATAGCTCAATAATGAGTCATTGTCAATATAGTAAGAACCTACAAGGTCACACAAAAGGAGTAGGAATAAGATAATAATTAATTAAACTTTAATTATATTAATATCCAATTAATTGGACTTATTTTTGTGCATATATATATTATTATTAAAAATAATAATGTGTTATTCAGGTAATATATATATATATATATATATATATATATATATATATATATATATATATATATATTATGTGATATTATTTGATATTAAAGTAATATTAAATAATTACATTATCAGATATTAGATAAATATATTATGAGATAATATTATTTTGATATTTGATAACTATATGCAATTATCTAATATTAAAATATTTATATTATGAGATAATATTATCTAATATTAGATAATTAATAGATAAGTCTTATCTCTCCTTATTATCTCTAGGATAAGGATAAAATGAGTTGTTAAGTGTGATTAGAATTTTGAAAGCATTATTCTAGTAGGACTAGGATTGTGACTTGCCTAAGTTCTATAAAAAGGGGCTTAAGGGCAGCACATTATGCACACGCTTATAAGCTTCCTAAAATCTTAAATCACTTAGAAAACATCGAATCTTAATTCCTAGAGAGAGAAAAGCATCTTAGCAAATTTATGGAGTGCGAGAGGTCGTTGTTCGCTCTGTGTGGATACCGTAGAGACGTTGTACCTTCCGGTCGGCGTTTGATTCATCCACTCTCAAGTTTTGATCAGTAGAAACACGAATACCCAATAGGTAAAATCGTAATAATTGATTTATGCTTTTTGCATGGATCCTAAGTAGAATTCATATCAAAATTTTAAAATTCCGTTACATGTAATAATTTGAATTCACAACATAAACAACCATAATGACATTCACAAAACATCCACAAAAAATATGAAAATCCTAAAAATTAAACTTTATAAGCAATAATAACTTTAAAGCAACAAAGTACATAGAACAATTGAAGATATGCCATATAAAAGCCAAAAAAACTCACTCCATTAGTTAGTAATGGACAATGTAAAAGATGACTATAATGGGTGGCTGGCGCTTCCATGTTGGACAATAAAGATATGGTATAACAAGATCTTTTCCTTAAGTGAAGCAAGATGTCGCCATGCACATTAAGGGTGAAGGAAAATGATATATATAGTGGGTAACAATAAAAAACCTAAACATAGAACTTCTTTACTTTTGTTTCACTATTTTTCCTTTTTTTCAATTTAAATATAACAATTAAATTAAAAATTAAAAATAAAATATTTAAAAAGTGTTTCAATAATTAAATTACTAAAAAAGCTACATATATTATTACACACATGCATTATTATACGGATAACAATTTTGAAATAGCAGAACTCTACGGGGCAAATCAAGCTAATATTGCTCCTTCCTTGAAATTTACTTCAAGGTAAAAACTTATCTTGTTGGATAAATTTTCATGACATTTATGCCCTATCGAGGAAAACCTTAAATTTGCAAATTCACTTTACCTAGGTTTGGTCAAGTCCTATTAACTATCACTCATCATGACTATGTCTTCATTATCACATTATGCCTTTCATCACTCACTTAAAAACTTACATAGTCATCATCACATAGGACCATGTAACGGGTATCACTAGTAACAGGGACTCCTTACAGATGCCACTACTATTTTCATATATAGTATTCATCTCTCGATATGCACATTCTTAGCCTAGGAGAGACCATTATACTTTATAAGTAAGGAGTAGGTATTCATATATATGCTATATATTTGTATTACATTAAATTCTTTATAAAAAAATATCATAGTTAACTATGTAGATAGACTTTCCTTGTTTAGGTTCTTTCTAATCCATAAGCCAATATGTTACATAAACCACATCATTAGAAGCAAGTATACTAGTGTGTGACTTACTTGGAAGTATATTCCATAAGGTATTTTGATAATATTTCTTTTAATGAGTTTAGGGTATAACCTTTACACTTAATTTATTTTTTGTTAAAATTTTGACTAATTACATGATGTTGTTAAGACACGTTTGGATGACATGATAGTATACGATTTGATGGGATAAACAATAGTGTGTGATGATGAAAGAATATGATATAATACTATCAAGTATTTAAAAAACAACCATAAAAGTGTTTTGATAGTATAAACTTATACTATCATGTATTTGTTATCAAATATATATATATAATATGATAATATTAAAAATTTTATTTAACCAAAATTAACTTTTATTTTAAAAACAATTGATATTATGATTATTTTGTAATATTTGATGCATATAATTTTTTCAACATTTTATGATCATTTTCATTAATTATAGTTGATATATTTATTATATTTTATCTATTTTATATAAAATATAATTATTAATATTTTTAACTTTAAAATAGGTTAAGATTAAATTAGAAATGATAAATAAATATAGATAACATTAAATTATTAATATTTTTAAGGATAAAATAGGTTAATGATAAATTAGGCTAAATAATAATTATTAATAAAGAAATTGAAAAATATAATAATTATTAATAAAGATAGAGTGATACAATAATAATTTAAGGTTAAATTAAAATGATAAATTTTATTTTAATTCTATCTTGTTATAGCATGTTCAAAAGGAAAAAATTAATTTATCTTATGTTGACCATATAGAATAGGTTGATCGGATTACTTTATATTATTTTGTGTAAGACCCAACTATTTACTAGAACATAATAATATTTACTTATAGTTATACTACCATATCTCTCTTTTATGATGCACCAAATGGGTCCTTAATATTTTCAAATTGCAAAAATTTTAAACATAAGGGTTCTACTATTTTGAAAGATATTATAGGAAGTTGAGCAAGAGAAGGCCCATCTAGCCTACTTGGGTTGGGAATAAGAAGAAAGAAGGGCTTCTTAAGTATTAAGTTAAGGAATAACTAGGCATTTGATACAACCAAGCAAGGCTACTCCTTGCACACCAATAGGTTTATTTTAGTGTCTAAGCTCTAACTTTACATAGTATATTCATTTCGAATTTATTTTATATTCATATTAATTATAGTTCATATTGTAACTAAAATTTTTCATGTTGTGTAGATAGTTGAGATTGGCATTGAACTTTTTATGAATATGTTATTTTGACGAGCTCATATGTAAAAGTAAGATAATCAGTGGGGTCTCGCCTAAAGTTATATAGTCCTATACAAGTTTCTTTTTATAATTTTATTATAATTTGACTTTAATTTTAAAGTTTAAATAATTATTTGTATGGATCTATAAACGGCCTTCATTAAGAGAAATGATGAATTAACCTAGACCAGGACATTGATATAGGTAGCTAAGGAGACTACATTTGTTAAAGAGATACCTAAGCCTTCTAACCTTCACTTCTGGACCAACATAGTCAAAGGCATAAAAAGAGGTAGGATATATAAATTAGATTCTAAGGTCAACTTGGGGACAATTGTGTAAATTATGGCTTACTTGAATTATATGCTAGCTTCAATAAACTAAGAGCTTGTGTAAACTATTTAAGATCTTCGTTAAAAGGTGATAAAGCTTAAATAGTCATACCATTGGGTACAATAGTAGATGCCACCTCTACCTCTCTAAAGGTACTATAGGCTACCACATCATGGATAGCAACTAATGTTGCCACTTATACATCCTCCACTAGTTGTTACAACTTATATAGAATTTTAAAATTTTAAATTTTTATTATGTCTTTGAAAAAAGAAGATAACAATTAATTTTAGTAAAATGAATATAATGAACAAAGATTTTCCAAGGAATAGTTAGATTGTGTAAGAAAGTATAAATAAGAAAATTTAAGGAAGGCAAAATACTAATTGAACAAAATTTAAGATAAAATTTGGAATGAAATAGATAAGAAAAAGGAATTTATTAATTAAACAAACCTTGAATATAAAAAAATTGTGAGAAAAGTGTTTTGATAGGAGGTAAAATAGCTTATAAGTGAGTATGGATAAATGGTTGATAGTAGGAAAGGTTTATGAATCAATTAAGTGTGAGATAGGCTAGAAGTAATTAACTATCACCATCCACACTGTACTTTGAATTGATATAATTGACTATATAGTTGATCATAACTTAAGAAAAGTAGCTAGTGAGTATAAGACATAACTTATTTATTTTCTAAATTGTCCATGCCTTTATAAACTTCATATTAGCCCTATTATGGCACTATTTTTCCATTTTTCTACCATCTAACCTCCTTTTCTCTCAAACTTTCTCATTTTTTTCTTTTTCTTCAAGATTGTCATTAATCAAACAAAGTTAGAAGCAATTTCTTATTATTCTATTCACATAAATGAGGTAATGCTTTCTTAGTAACTAGAGTTTTCATAGTTTTTCTTTGAATTTAAGAAAATTTGAGCATTTACCTTAAAGGGCAAAAATGAGCCATAATGAAAAGTCTTTGTAGTTTTGGTTGATTAGGAATAAGAAGCAATAAATTTAGTTTTCAAAAATTTTCATCATAGTAAGTGAGTGAATAATCCAACTTAATTTGCAAGTTTAACTTAATTTTGATTAGTTAAGGTTAAGTTTTATGCTTTTAAGTGTTAATATATGAAAAAGGGTGATTTGTGAAGTGTGGTTTGATTTTGACATGAGAAATGGCATAAACAAAGTGTTGTAAGAGTGTTTCAAGGATTTGGTATGAATTATAAAGTAAAAATTGAGTTTGAATTGAATTAGGGGCAAATGAACAATTTTTCAAGCTAAAAATCTGTAGAAACCTAGGTCATAATTGACTATAAGCCTTCAAGCTATTCTATGGACTTCATAATTGATTATGGGCTAGTAAATTACTCTATGAGCTTCTATTATAGAGTATATAGTCAACTATATCTAGTTTAAGTTAAGATAATATGTTACACATAGAGTTGAAGTATATTCTAGAGCCTTTTAAGGCTAAAGTAAGTTACTATGTGATAAATAGAAGTGAGATAGATAATTAATAGTGATATAATGAGATATAATAAAATAGTTATATTTGAATTAGATTGAAATTTTTATCGTGATGTTGCTGATAAAATGTGTTGTCATACTAATTGGTATAGTGTTATTGTATTGCTTATGATATACTAAATGGTGAATTGTTGTACATATAAATTTTGCTAACAGTATGAGTGGATACGTGTAGCCATGCAAACAAGCATGGGAGAGGTTGTGGATTTAATTATAAGTACATATGAACTGTGAAATACAATGACATATGAGAATGGCATGAGGTAAATGCTTATATTAGCCTATCTTCACATAATAGCCACAATGTTGGAGAGCATTAAGGCATGAAAAAGTATTAGAAACCTACATGTGACTGTCTTTACTAGATGGCCATTTTGTCAGAAGAATGTGGTGTTATTTTGACTAGAATTTACTGGGTACTATCAAAAGTTCTTATAAAACTATCTTCACCAAGAAAAGTGTCAAAAGTTTATGAAAGATTATTCACTATTCTCAAGTTACGTTATGAGATATTCAAATCTTGTGATTAATTAAGGAATGGATGAAGTTTGTTTACCCTTGATTGGTTATTATATGTTATGTATGGTACAACATAGGAAATATATATGTGATATGTGGGTTTGAGGAACCTAGATGTTTATATTGCTTTTATTATTAGATTAATTATTGTGTTATTAGGAATTAAATGGTGATAAATGAAGGTTAAGACTTTAAGAAATCAAGAAGGTAAACTAAGTTAGTAAACTTATGCATTCTTATTTTATTTTCATTTGTCTTTAATGTTCACTTGTTAAGCTTAAGCTTACCTGCTATATGTTTTATTTTGCAAATTCCTAAGTATTTAAGCCCTCATTGTATTGAATCAAAAGGTAAAATGATAATTATGGCTAATTATGTCAACTGGTTCTCAAATATGTAGGGATAAAAGTTACTAAACTTCTTTTATAATAAAATTAAAATGTTATTAAAAAATGAAATTATTATCGATAATCTTCCTAATGTATGAAAATTGCTTCTAAACCCCTATGGTATTTTGTAAAATGATAGTTTAGATAACAATTTAGACTGGTAGAAACCATGTAATAGGTTTCATGTTGGTCACAATTCATAACACTAATGCATTATCATCATAGCTATAGCTTAGCGTATGGTATTTTCCATACATGTAGCCTAACAAATAATAAATACAATATACACTAGTGCATGGTGAATGACTCAGCCAGCTTCCTACCTCTACATTCTCTCAGCTTAGCATTATGTTGACATACACAAGGATGCATCCTAGGATTTGGTGGATGATTATTTTTCTCATAATTTTGAGTTAGTGTGATTTTTTTTTAATATTATTTGAATAAATTTTTCTACTTTATTTGATTTGAATTATAGATATGATGAATTATTTGTTTTATTTTATATCTTTGCTATTATTTCTTTAATTATAACCTTTAAATTTCTTTATTTAAGTAAATATCCTATTAATAAAATATAAAATAGAAAATTTAGTTAGACTCTTTATGCAATTAATAAAAGATAAAAATAAAATATGTTTTCAAAGGATTTTTAAGTGATTTTTCAAATAATTTCTAATAGATTTCTAATTAAAATTCATAAAAGTATTGTTATTCATTTGAAATTATTCACTAAAAAATTTGCTGAAATTATTTTTTGTTGAAAAATAATTTCTAATAAGGTATATTCCAATGAACAAATTGGTCAAAAATTTTAGTTATTAATCATTTTTTATTAATTTTAGACAAATTTTTGCTTCAAAATTACTGAGTTTTCTTATAATGTATATCCACATGTTCCTATATACACACAAATGGATAAAAGAGATAAACAGTTCTTCTAAAATAATTTAAGTATTTCATGTTGTGGTAACCTTGGTCGAAATAAGGATGGTGTTTGAATCAATTGTTTTATAAGTCATTTAGGAATAACATAGCTCTTTCATGGTTAAGTTATAGGGTGCATTTCATGGTTTTTAGTTAGCTTGGGAATTAGTCTTTCAGACATGCATTTTTAAAGTTAAATTAAAAAATTTTACTTAACAAACTGACCTCTAACATTTTTTCAAACACCAAATACTAAGGTCTTTTCTCTCACTGCAAGAAACACATTACCTAACCATGGTAAGTCTTAGTTGTTTATGCTTAATAGGAAGGAAGCTAATATAAAAACTTATTAACTTCTTATCATTTGCAACATGATTTGAATCATTTTATTTAAAATGCTATTTTGGCTAGAATAGTTCATTCACTCTTTAATGATGTAATTAGGGTATTTACCCCTACATTTGTTATCATGTGGTTTCCTTTTTCATTTTGTCCTTTCTTTTTAATATTACCAAAAGAAATTATATCTAGTCTTGATTATTTCTATAGTATAATCTACACTTATTTTATATATAAAAATGATTAAATAGTATCTAGATGGCCTTTTTTAAAGGTTGGAAATAGAATGAAAAAAAGTTCATTACTTAGTGTTTGGTTCATATGTAATAGAATTTGTTGCCTTTACTTACCTTTAATAAATTTCTCCATTTGAATTCGTAATACCTAAAGTAATATTTAAAATTTTTATTATTTTAAATGCTTTGAGGTACTTATTTTAATTAAAGAGGATAAATGAATTACATTTATTTAATCAATATTTAGTTGTTATTCCTAACAATCTCAAACGGCTATAATAATCCATGAGTTTCTTATATAAGAAATATCAAATTTAATCAAAAGAGAGCCTAAACTTTGACTTCTAACATCATTTTATATCTTCCTTATGATTTGAGCTCTTCTTGTGAATTTATTCTATTCTAGAGCTTTTTTAGTCCTATCTACTCTATAAAAGTGTTTATTTGAGTTAATATCCATCTTGTATCATTTTCTAATTTTAAAAGGGTGAGGTATCTCTTGAAGAATATTTGAGAGGCTGAGGCATCCCGTGTAGATAAAGAATTTACTCAAAGAATAGTAAGGATTTGTAATGAGACTTCTCCAAGTGGCCAGTTAAAACTTAAAGGGATAATGGATTGAAACACAAGCTTGGAAAGCTTGGAAAGTAGATGTACACCTTGGTGAGGATATTTAAGGAAGGAACCACCATAAATTCTTATGTTTGATCTCTCTATCCTATTGTTTTTATTGTTTCTACACTTTACTTTGTTTTTGGTAATTTTATTCTCTATTTTGTTGTTGTTATTGTTTCTTGTTAAATGCTTTGTTTTTGCTGTTGTTAATTGTCGAATATATTGTGTTTGAATGCTTTTGTTAATGCTTGGATGATTAGATACTTAAAAGGGATACATATCTGTGCATATACTTCTTGATGAATTATCTATACTTGATTGATGAAATTGTTGGAAACATTGTACTATAATACTTATGTTATTACTTAAATGATTGAATGGTTGAATTAAAAAGTAGAAAAAGAAATCCATCTATGCATATATTTTTTGATTATTCATCTATGCATAGTTAAATGAATGGCTTTGCACAAGTACATTAAATTGTTATATGTTGTGTGCAAACCTCTTCATTGAACTATCCTCTTAATGTTTTGTTTATAGATAATTGAATAAGTTAGTTTGCACTAATTCCTTAAATTATCATATCTTGAGTGCAACAAATGTCTTTATAGAACTTTCTTGGAATTGTTTAAATCAAAATCATTCTTATGGCTTTCCAAAATTAAAAGTCTTTCAAAAAGGATTTAAAAAATAGTAAAAGTTCTAAGAACACCTAATTCACTCCTTTTTTAGGTGCAGGTTGCTAAGGCCTACATAGGTAAATGATCTGGATTGATATAAGCTCAACTTTACTTGATTGAGTTGGATTTAACAATATAAAAAGTAAATGACTTGGATTACCACATACGTAACCCAATTTGACTATGTTCAATTTAATAGTATGAAAACTAAATGACATGAATTAACACAGGTTTAACTCAACTTAATTGAGTTTAATCTAATGATGAAAAAGGAATAACTTGGATTGACATAAGTTCAACCTAGTTTTATTAAGTTTAATTTAACAATACAAAAAGTAAATGACCTGGTTTGATATAAACTTTACTTAACTTATTACGTTTAATTTAGCAAAAAAGTAAAATGACCTTAATTAACATAGGCTCAACTCGACTTGATTGAGTTTGTTTTAATCGTGAAAAGAAAAATGATTTGGATTGACACAGGCTAGACTTAACTTGATTAGGTTTGATTTAATGAAAATTTTTGCAAACATGACTTGATATAAGAATGCAATGCATATAATAATGACTTAGTTATCTCTTAGAAAAGCTTTTTACTTTATCCTTTTAAGGATTTTCTCCTAAGACAGTCATGTTTGAAAAGTACTGAGTTTTCTCATTTCCCATATACATATTTCCTCTTTATTTGATTCAAACTTTCCACTAACATTGCCCACATTTCCTATCTAGTAGAATTGAGACAATCCCAATACTCAGTTTAACCATATATGCATTATTAATTGCATTAGGCATATTCAAATCGGCAAGATATCTCATAATGTTCTAAAATAAACTTACCATATAAATATATATGATATTTAAATAAGGAAAAAAGGAAGGACATGAGTATTATTATTATTATAATAGAGGCTAAGAATGAAGAATCATTAAACAAAAAAAAATTATCATGGACAATAATAAATATTATTTATAACAGAGTTTACAAGGGATTCTGGCCTTTTAACAATTTGTTTTAGATCAATAATGTCAATTACCCCTCTACATTATTTGATCATCATAAATTATAAAACTAATCATAATGAGTCTAACTTTATGAGCGATCTACAAAATTCTTGAAAAGATTTCTCTTATTTCATTCCTTAATGCAAAATGTCCTTGCCACACTTTCATTCAAGAATACATCAATCTCATTGCTAAATGAAAAGTAAATATGCTACAAGCATAATACCTTTTTATCATATCTAAATTGATAGGTAGTGGTATTATCCACATTCGTAAAAGTCAAAACCTTACCAGAGAAAGCCTTCTTCACAACATATGGCCTTTTTTAACATATATCCTTGTCATTCTTTTTTTAACATAGTTGACCATGGCATAATGTAAACAATTTTTTCCTTGCAAAAGATTCAATTGATCATATTGAACCTAAATACACTTAGCTTCTTCTAATAGCGACAATTTGATCCAAATCAGCCTAATTTCATAAAATATGAACAGTTTAACTTAATTGAGCTTCAAGAAAGCCTTAAGAAGGTTAAAAATAAGACAATTAAAGAAATAGAAATTAGTTTCATAAAACTTTTCTACACTTAGTTTTACAAGAAGACCATTATAGTGTAAAGAGATCAAATCATTCATGAATCAACAATACTTATCATTTAGAATAAAAAAGTATGACAACTTTATTTAAGAAAGAAAGAACCAAATTGATAGTATCTTACAAGTCATTCTCTTAATTTCTTAAGTATTTAAGTGTAAGTGCTTTACTCAAATTCAACTTATTAAGAAATGCACTACTATGAGCTTGCTTAAATCCTCAATTTCCACAACCTAATTCACATGCACAAAATAAAATCGAAGGTCTTATTAAGGGTTGTAATAGGGTCAAGATAAAAGAAAGGTAATAACATGGATTGAGAAGCTATCAACTAAAAAGATTAAAAGAGTATTGATGGATGAATTTAAATAGCAAGTGACTGAAAAAATATACAACTAGAATTGCATTTGATTTAATAATATATTATTCTCTCCTTTTTTTCATCTTTTTTTATTTTTTTTATTCTTTATTCTTTTTTTTTTAGGAATGAACTCTTCCTTTTCATTAAGCACTTGATATACCTCCATACTTATTTAAGAACCTATCCTTTTATTGATTCAATCCTCTAAGCCTTTAAAGTTATGTAAAATGTTATTTTTCCTTACTTTAGGTTTACAATGAATTAAAAATAAGGAAAGGTAAATTAAGCATAAAAGGTTTAGTTAATAGAAATGCAAAAGTTAGTTATTTAGGTATAAGTGATTCATTTAAAGAAAATGCCTTAATCATATTTGTACATACATGTGAAAATATAACCCCAATAATAACTAAAGTAAGTTATGGAGTGATAGCATAATAAGTGAATTTCATACATAAAAACAATAATTATAATTAATTAAAAGGTTGCAAATGTCACAACTAAGGATTGCCAAATTTGATTCCTTCAATTTAAAGTTTATTATTAAACTTATCAAATTCCAAAAAGTAATATAATTATTTAATCATGCTATAAAATTTTCAAATCTAATTAATTCATGTTCAAGACTTATGCAATTCTAAAAATCAATGAAAAACACCTAAATAAACAATAAAACCTAGAATACTTAAAATGGAATTTTAAAAATATACCTTTTTTCTTAATAAGGATAAATCATAAAGAAAAACATGATACTAATGGGATATGTATTAAGAACTAAGAATAACTCTTTACTTAACCATCCTTTACACTCATAATGAAACTAATGGTTTTACTAATGATTTTTTTATTCTTTTTTTCAAACTTAGTTTAGAAATTGCCCCCAATATCTTCTATAGATAAGAAAAGATGTAGAAAAGAAAAATAAAAACACAATAAAAGATAGAACGAAAAAAAATTAGAGGTAAAATCATAAGAGTAAAGAAAGTTACAATCGGAGAATGATATCTGGTTTACACTTCTTATTACTATTTGAGGTCTACTAATCTACCCATTTCATTAGTGAGTTAAATTTAGGTACACAAATGAGCAGTTAAATTTAGGTACCCATTTCATTCTTAGTTATATCTGTTGGGTTTCACATATATTATGTAATACAGTGGAAAGTATATTTTTTAAAAATCATATAATGTGAAACTTTCCTATGGATTAATGCAAAGATAAAAATCAAGAATATAAGATTACTTCTTAAAGTGCAGATCCAAATCACAAGCATAATCAAATGATGATTCCTCTACAATATCCACATGGAGCAAATAAGAACTTCTCAACCTCCACAAATCTACTAGGAGTCGTCTCTCACATATAGGAGAAAGGTTTTATGTGGTTTTAGTAAAGTTTTATGCAATTTTATAGGTGATGATTTATTTTGTTTTTCTACATCTAACAATCACACCTTTAAGCTCATTTTATAAAGCTAAAGGCACACCTTTTCCTAGTCTTACTAGGAAAATCACATCCAATTTTAATTCCACTTAATCACTAATACCTTATCCATAATATGTTGAAAGTGAGGAGAGATATGACTTATTCATTAGTTATCTAATATTATTTTAATATTAATAACTAAATATTATTAGATAATAATATTATTTTATAATATAATTATCTAATATTATTAGATAATAATATTATCTCATAATATAATTATTTAATATCAAATAACATAATTATTTGATATTACTTTAATATTAGATAATATTATATAATATATTTTATATTGCATGAATAATAATAAGCCTAATTAATAAGTTTTTAGTCTAACTAAAACTAATTAATTACTATCTCATTCTTACTCCTTTTGTGTGACCTTATAAGTTTCTACTACATTGACAATGACTCATCATTGAATCATAGATAGTAAGCGATTTCTAGCAATATATCACTGCCACCCAAATAGTAAAAATATCTGTGATTTGACATCCACCTAATGTGTGATCAATGCTTTGCATCACAGTCCTTTTTATAATGATATTTAAATCAAACTGGAGACATAGAATGTGTTATCCTCATCAATATTCAATTTATATTTCTTGATACTGAGTAGACTAACTTAAATAAATAATCAATATCATATATTGATCTATTTGAGCATGATTATGCATTTCTAAGTCTCACTCAATTAAGGGGCTCAAGTATATCTCTTCTTTATATGGAAGTAATAAAATCTTATCTACGTCACTCACATTGCTCTGTATGATTTACAACATATCCAATCAATGCCTCATATGTCACCCCAATAAAGGTGACACAGGATGACATCAAAGTGTGTGATCCTTCATGTAGAGAATCGTAATGACTTCAGGTAAAAAAATTACATGCATTATGGTCACATGAGAATAACTAATGACACATGATAATTCATGTAATATTCTCATAGCGGGTTAATCCAGTACATCTGCTCACTAACAATGTACCCATATATTGACTTGATATCATATATCCATGATTTATAATCATCATTCACCATACATAATAATCTCAATGTATTATTGTTATCCTTTTTGTAATAATATTCGACTATGAATATTTTAGGAATAGCAAAGCTATTCAAAGGATAATTATTATATTTAAGTTATAAATTATGCAAGAATACAATAAAATAAAATATAATAATTGTATTACTTAAAATAAAATGTAATACATTGTGTATTATTACAATTATCTTATAATTGGTTCTTAGGACACACACATTAATAATATCTTGATCTTCATACATCAAATTAGGGTGATCTTTATATCATTAGAAAGTTTAAGAAAAGCTCTATAACCATTATGTTTAGTCAAAGCTTAGTTGGACATCTGGAAGATTTAATTTAGTTAAGAAGTTGAAGCCCTTTTTCTATCTTAGTTAAGCTAGTTTTAGTTTTTTGGCCATATCTAGAGCTCCAAGGGTCCAATTAATCTAAAACTAGTGTCAAAAGCTTCCTAAGACCTAACTCTACAATTTTTATGTTCATGTTTTATCGAAACTACATAGTATTGGTGGACTTACATTGGGTAAAAATTAGACCTATGAAATTTTATTATTGTAACTCTTATAATTCATTACTTTTGAAAAATAGGTTTTGGATTTCTAAAAATTAACAAGGCCTTATTCTTATAGCCCTAAGAAGCATAAGATTTAGACCCATTAGGTTTTGAAGGTTATTAAGTCTGATAACAAGGCAAGGACACAAAATAAGACTCTAGACACTATACAATTCAATAAGAGAGTTTTTCTCTATTTCTAGTTTCTTGTTCTTTAACCATGGAAGGCTAAACTTCTACTTGATTCAAGGATTTTAAAGGTCATCTCTATTGGATTATGAGATCCTAATTTATAATATTGACTTCTTCTAATTAGTTTTCCTATTTTCCTAATTCTTTGTAATGATTGCTTCAAAATTATATGAGTTGAATGCTTATTTGGTATAATTTTTTTTCAACCTTATGACTCCTAATCTTTTGCTATTTTTATGTTGAATTATGGTTAGTTAATCATTATTTTACATATAGGGACAGAGGGTTGGAATTATGGTTAGAAATTTCTAATTTAATCCCTCAATTTAGCTAAATTCTATTTTTAAATTAATTTTGATCTAACTTTTTTTTATAGATTATAGTGGTTGCTTAATCTAGTTAATATTAATTGTCCAAACTTTAGAAGTTCATCTAGTATGAAATTCATAAATTATTGTAGGGATTTCGGATAATTCAAGATTGAAGAATCAATTAGAATGGTCAAATATTTTATGATCTATAATTAATCCACACTAAGATCTATCAAATCCTTGGATAACTTATTTTACTATCTTGATTTTCTTTATGTTTTACTTTTGTATTTTATTTTGTTTAATGTCATTGGTTTAATTTCATATTAACCCCTTAAAATTAGTTTTATGTTCTTTTTTGCATTTTGCATACTATCTAAATATATTTTCATTTTATGTATATTTTACCTACGTTTTCTATTTTACTTTTATTTGTATTCATTTTTTTTATTTTTAAGGAATGAAGAGCTTAGAGAATTGTATAATTATTATTAGTAAATCATTTAAAAAGGATATTTCAAAGGATCACTAAGGTATGACCTAGTTTCTCACCTTATATTGCATTACTTTTAGCAAACCAATAATAATTAATTTTAGCATGTAGCGATGCATATATTCACTACTTGTTAGGTAGAGGCAGATTCAGGAGAGTGTCTAGGCAATTCCATATAGGGTTATCATCCATGTGAATAATCATGGGTGGAATTAGTGTTTCCTCTATTTCTTTGTTCAAAGGAATTAGATCTAATCTTTTTTAGAGGAGCTTAAATAGCTCAATGTCTTCACGGCTTGAGCATAAGCTTAGTCAAAGTTTACTTAAAGGTCGGTTGGTTCTAGGATGATCCATTTAAAGTTATCTTAATCCATAATCTGAGTCCTTCCATTGAAGACATAACCCCATCCAATCTTGAATGTCTAAGGGTTTTCGTATATCTTAGGTTAAAGATAAATTACTTTTGGAAATATTGGTGGATGACATTAGGAGAATTAGGGTTCATCGTAACTAATAATTAGGAAATAGTTAAAAGAAAGCTACAATTATCCAAATTACAATTCAAGCTATTCCTAAGTATAAATATCACCATATTAAGTTAAGTAGTTAGAGGGATGAGTTGTGTCTCATTGGAGACATTTAGGTTAAAGGTAGACTAATCTCCCATATTGGGCTTGGATACTAATATTCAAGATTTTATCTATATTATTTCCTCCTATTTCATGCCTTTTAATAAGTTACATATGCTTAATTTTACAAAATTGACTCTATTTTGTAATCTAAGGTTAGTTTTACATTTAATTGAAATTATTAGTCTAATGTAAGATTTTTATATTGTTTTATGTTTTTTGCTATATTTTGAGCTCTTGATGTCAGATTAGGTAATCCTTATATTGTTTCAAAGCTTAAGAAAAACTCTATAACTTTTGTATTTTAGTTAAAGCTCAGTTTACACATCTAGAAGGTCTTATTTAGATGAAAAGTTGAAGCCCTAATTCTATCCCAACTACCAGCTTTAGTTTTTTAGGCTATATCTAGAGTTATAAATATTTAATTAATGTGAAATCAGTGCCAAAGCTTTCTAAGACTTGGCCTTACAACTTTTATGTTCATGATTTATCAAACTATGTAATTTTAATAGCCTTACATTAGGTGAAAATTAGACTTATGAAATTGCATTGTTATTACTCTTAGAGTTCGTTGCTTTGCAAAATAGGTTTTGGGCTTCTAAAAATTAGTAAGGCCTTATTTTTATAACCCTAAGAGGAATATGATTCAAGTCCAATAGGGTTTTAGAGATTAACAAGTCAAATATAAGGTTTTATGCCTTTAAAGGCAAATAAGACTCTAAACATTACATAATTCAACAAGAGAATTTTTTTCCCTCTTTCTAGTTTCTTATTTTTTAGCCATGGAAGGCTAAACTTCTAATTGATTTAAGGATTTTAAAGCTCATCTCTAGTGAATTATGAGATCTTAATTTATAATATTGACTTCTTTTAATTAATCTTCTTCTTTTCCTAATACTTTGTGCCGATTGTTTTAAAATTGCATGAGTTAAATGCTTATTTGGTATAATTTGTATTCAACATGTAACTTCTGATCTTATATTATTTTTATATTGAATTATGATTGGTTAATCATGATTTTACACAAAGGGATAGAGGGTTAAGAGATTAAATTAGAAACTTCTAATTCAATCTGACTTTCAAATCGATTTTAATTTAATCCTTTAGTTTAACTGAATTATACTTTTAAATCAATTTCAATTTGACTTTATACGAATTATAATGGTTGTTTAATTCTGCTAATAATAATTGGTCAAATCCTAGATGGCCATCTAAAGTAGGACTCATGAATTATTATAGAGGTTTTGGATAATTTAAAGTTAAAAAATTAATTGAAATGATCAAATATTTTGTGATCTATAATTAATCTACACTAAGAACTTTTAAATCTTTGAATCAACCATTTTGCTATCTTAATTTTATTTTTGTTTTGCTTCTATATTTTATTTTGTTTAATGCCATTATGTTAATTTTGAATCAAAACCAACTAAATTAATCCTTATATTTTCAACACCATCAGTCACTTTCCTAGTAAGCTTATTTCATTTTTTTCCAACTAAAATCCAAAGCCTATAAGGATCCTATTGGCCTTTAACTTTATTAAGGCTCACATTTTGAGAAGTAATGATCACTGTCTCTTTAATGGAAGGATTTCCATTTATTTTTGAAGAAGGTCCTGGATCTATCTTTGAAACTTTAGATTAGGCTATATAAAGGTAGAGAGATTTTTAGTGACCAACTCTCCCACAAGCAAAGCAAATTCTATAAAGTCCTTCATAAAACACTAATTGTTTAAAATCACTAATATGAATAATTTTAATCAATGGTTTATTAGGATCAATTTGGACAAACTCTTGCATATTTAGCTTTATCACCGAGAAAGGTATGATAATCCACCTTTAAACTAGGTCTTATCTTAGCTACCAATTGAGGTAAAATATAAGGATAATAAAATTCCATAGGCAATTCAAGAAATCAAATCTAGAAAGTAATAAAAGACAAAGTTGTTTTTGAAGGCTTAAAGAAAGGTTTCCATTTCCTTAAATCTAAAAAAATGCTCCAAAATAAACTAAGGCCCTCCACCTAACACTTTAGCATAATTAGTAAAGGAATCAAATTTGAACATGAAAAAAATTTGACCTAACTTCTAACATAGACAACTTGCCTTTAGGTTGCCATAAAGCTCTAACTTTAAAATCTAGATATTGAAAGCTGACTTGCTTTCCAAAAACTTTACCAATAAGAGTAACATTCCTTGGTCCAAAAATTTTACTTTCTAAACTATCAAGTAAATGGAACATAGCTTTATTTTCTCCCAAATCATGCTAACTCTGCTTTCTTATCTCAACTTCATTCTTTTCTTCAAAGAAAGCTTTCTCATAACCACCAAGAATGACCTCTTAAAAGTTGATCCTTGTAACTTCAAGTACACCTTTGGCCAAAATCCACAAACTACGAGCTATTTTGTTAGCTTCCATTATTGAATTTCTACTTGCTTTGAAAGAGGGCATCCTATTCTTTAATAGAAAAGACTTCCATAGAACTCATGTTTCTATTTGGTATTAGATAAGCTTAGATTATATTTCAATCAACCATTCCTAGACTTAGCACAACCTCAATGCAAATTCTCCATTCTAACATTTTTAAAAATGTGATTCACAAACACAATTTTATAATATTATCATATTTGATTTGATTAAAAATATTTTTAAATATTTTGTTTGGATTGATTTGAGCAATTTTTATAATATTATTAATTTTTCCTTAAAAAGTACTATTACTAAAAAATTTACTTGCCATAAAGAAAAAAGTAATGGGTGAAAGTTGTCAAATTAGAAATTTTTTTGTATGTTCTAAGTATTTCATATGTCTTTAGTCATGTTAATAAATGAAAAACATTTGTTAATTTTTATAATTTTCAATGTCTTAAAAATTGAAGAATTATATTTTTGATGTGCTTAGATTCACAAAAGCAACAAATATTATTTATTTATTAGTCATGACTAAATATATTTAACATAGTTAAAACATACAAGAATTTATCATCAAATTAACTATGATCGAGTCTAATCAATTTTAGGAAATTAATTGATCAATTTTGTTTGATTAATAATGATGAATGAAGCTCAACTGAAGCACAAAATCATAGTAATTATAGTGAGGTCTTAATGAAGGTTTTCACTTCCCTAACTGGAATTATTTACAATTTTGGACTAACCCTTACTTGTTTCTACAAAAAATGGGCCGAAAAAACACTCAAAGAAAGAAAAAGAGTTAAAAAAATAATGTTTTTCTTTATTTGATTGTAGATAAAAAGGAGATGGAAAAGAAAAGAAATATGAAAAAAGATGAAACGGATCCATCAAAAATTTTCTATAAGTGAAAAACTGACTTATTACAATTCTATTATTGATTTATTTAAATTGAAAAACTAACTTATTAATTTATAGGACAAAATTATCATTTAACCTAATTTAGTTTTCTTTTCTTTTATTTTTCTATCTAAACAAGAAAAAGAAAATTATTTTCCCCTTTTCTTTCTTCTTATTTTTTTTACATCCAAGTAAAAAAAGAGAAAGAGTTTTTCTTGTTATTTTCTTTCTTTTCTTTTTTTCTTTGCAACTAAACAAAGGTAAAAGTATCACACATTTTCAAATAAATATTTCTTAGTAATTAATTAAAAAAAAGTCATATATATATTCCTTTAAAATATTTCCAAAAATAGCATAAAACCTATCTTATTCTTTTAATTTTGCACAAACTTTTGTTGTCATTCAAAGAATAAAAAAAATATGTTATGTAAATATATTTTATTTAAATACAGAAAAAGTGCATGTAATTTTAACTAAATTTATGGGCCTTAATTTTGAAAATAAAATTTTCCTGTGTTCTAAAATGTTTACTTTACTATTTCACCTGTTAGTTTTATTTCTTTTCTTAGCTCAGGCTTAAACCTCAATATTTTTATTTGAAAGTTGATTATTACATGACAATTGTAAACCTTACATCCCATATTTAAAATATAATTCTTCGTCATTTTCTTTTAGATATTTAACATTACTCCAATTAATAGTCACTTAATTTACTCAAGATATTATAAATCAAACATTATATCAAAGTGTTTATTCATAAAAGCAATTAATGTATCCATTTGGAAGCCATATAATTTTGGAGTGAAAAGTAAACACTCAATGTTTGGATACGTTTCAAGCATTCCTTTCAGGCATTTTTAATAGAAAATTGATATGATAAAGACTTTCAAACTACATGATCATCTCTATCACGTCTCTCTTGTATCGGCATCTAAAAGATGGGTTTTGTTACAACACCCCTTGGCACCGGTCAAAAGTCTGCATATTTTTATGAATATTTAATGTTGAAGTTATAAGTTTTATAGTTTTTTTTTATTGAATGCTGTAAATGCTTATAAATTCTACAAATATTAAATACATAAAAGTTATAATTTTATTGTTTAGAATTGCAATAAAAATGTTTTTGAAGATTTTGAAACCTTGATGTAAAAGTGCACTATTTTTTTTTATCTAGTGATAATTTATTTAATGTGTGTATATATATATATATATATATATAATCTTAAGTTAAATCTCCAGAGTGAATCATTTAAAATAACATTCGACATCATTATATGATTTCATATAAAATATTATAATTTTTAATAATTTTTTTATAAAATGCATGGATACCCCACTTTTGAAACCAACCCAACCAAAGCATAAACCCCCGTAAACGAGCGAACAATTGCCTTGTTGGCCAGAATGATTAAATATAATTTTAGTTTCTTAAAATATATTATAAATTATATAATTATGATCTTCTAATTTAATTTTTTTTATTTTTTAAATATTAAATTAATATAATTTTAATATTTCTATTTAATTTTCATTAATTTTTATCAATTCATATTTAATCTCTAAGTACTTATTATATGATTTTTTTAAAAACATTTTTTTATTTTTCACAAGCAATGAACTCTCAAAAGAATCAAATTTTCATATCAAATCCATTCGTCCAAAATTTTTAAAATTTAAATAAAAATTATTTTCGTATTTATATAAATGTCATTTGAAGTTAATATAAAAAATATTAAGTAAAAATGATCTTATAAAACTAAAAAAATTATTAAAAATTAAATAAGACATTAAAATTGTAATAATTCAATATTTTAAAGAATTAAAATAAATTATGTTAAAATAAAGAATTAAAATTATATAATTTATATTTTTAAAGATCAAAGTTACATCAAACAGTAAAATGAATAACGGCTATTACCAATTTCTTTTAGACAAAAGTGACAGGAACGAAACAATCCATGTACTCAATCAAGTTTTTGGTAAATAGAAGCGGCAGAAACAAGAGGACCCTTTTTTTTTCTTTTTCCAGATGAAAAAACAAGAGAATCGTTTTCTTCAATCAGTTAGGATATTAATGAAATACTATAATTGTCTCATTTAGGGATTATTAGTAAACTTAATTGGATTTAAGAGATACTGACTTAACCGGTCCATCTATGTCATAGAATTTCTTTGAGAAAAATAACTCACCAAACGAGATAATTTATGTTATGTTTGGTTAAAGAGGAAATAGAAAAAAAATAAAGAAAAATTTTAAAGTTAGTTAAAAGAGAAAAACATAAAAAAAGAAAAATTTAGAATTTTAATATGTAAAAATAATGATTTTTTATTAATTCAAATAAAAAAAATTTAAAATTAATTTTTTTACATTTATTTTCTTTCCCTTCGAGCAGTGACATAGGATTAAATTAGATTAGATTTCAACTTGTAACTAATCAAGAGAAATGACAATGATTTTGTCCAAAACCCCACAGTCAATTGAACATGTATGACTTAGCATTTTCCCGATAACTTTTGCTATCATGCCGTAGAGGGACATTAAATATCTTACTCTGGAAATATTTGATGTTTAAATCTGAGTTTACCCTTTGAGCAGTAAAATAATTTCTCACACCGTTACGATGTGGTCAGGGATTTTTCCCATCGGTGACGTCACTCGAAGAGAATAACGAATGTGTCAGTGTGGAAGTGTGAAGTAGATGGAAGAGAGGAAAAAATTGACCTCGCTTAATACGTTCTCAGAAAAAATCAATAAATAAAAATAATTTATTATTATTATTATTACCGTAGCCTTGACTTAGTTGGCTTCACTATCTTATTTATCTCACTAAAATCTTGCTGGCAGAATGAAATCTTATCCTTTTAAGTTAGTGGATCTCATTATTTATATTTATAATTCACTAAAATAATTTTTTTTTAATATTCATATCATCATTTTTTTTAATACTAAAAAAGTCTAAACCTAATAATAATAATAATGATATTAAAGTAAAATATTGCTAATTTTGGCCTTCAAAGTAGAGTATTGCAACATTTGTTTTTAAAGATAGAATATTTTGTAGTTTATGAAAGCCTAGAGCTTATTATAGTATTTGATTTGATAATTAAAAAAATTAAACATTTTGTGACTACATAAGTAGTGCCTAAATTATTGGGGCTACGATGTGTCACTAACACAATTAACAAAATACTTTATATGACTACGCTAAAACTAAAAATACTTCCCCAATAAGTAAAAAAAATTCCCCTTTTCCCAGACGACGGCAGATACTAAATCATGATATAATTTGAATGAAATTTTATAAATATTTGTTTTATTGTAAAATTTTTATATGTAAATTACTTTCTAATTTATTATTAATAATTATGATTCAATAAATATAATTGTTAATTAATTAAAAAAATAATATATTTAGAAAATTTTAAATAAAAGCTTCACATCAAACACCAAGGAAACTTTCCTCGTTGGATCTGAAAACATCGTCGATAACTAAAGAGGTTAGACTGAAAACCTTTCTTTCAAAATCTAAAGTACTCCTTTTTTTTAATAATTTAATGGCAGATTAAAAATTATGGGAGTCAAATGATTTATATAATTTTTTTAAAATTTTATATAGTTATGCAATATTAATATATAACTTTTAAAATTTTAAAAGTCAAGTCCTTTTATGTGTCAATGAAATTTTGCTGGTATAAATATTTATGTAATATATTTTTTCCTATTCATTGTTGTAAGGATTTTGATTATCTCTTTGTACCCTTAAAAACTCATTGATTTTTTTGACATCTTCTCCGATTAATCTTGTTAAGTTTTAATTAATTTTTAGTGATGCTATATATATCGATAGTAGGATCTCAAATTGAATATTGAATATAACTTAAGAGTTATCAATTAATACAAAATAATTAAATAAAATTAAAAATTTTAATTTAATAAAAATAAAAAATTTAAAATTTAATTTTTTATATATAGTATTTTTATTAATTTTTAATAAAAATTAAATTAACAAAATTTAATTAACTTTAAAATTTTATTTTTATTCTTTTGAAATTGACATTATTTAATACTTTTCCTAAGGATATCCAGTTACTCTAAAATTAATGAAGCTATTTTACTTCTCCTGCTTAAATGGGAAATAAATATAATAAGGAAACTAGATAACATTCAATTTAAAGAACTATCGTAAATATACATGATTTTCTTGTTAAAATTAAATTTTATAAAAATAATATCTCAAATTGAATTATGTAAAAAGAATAACATTAAATGTAAGAAAATATTTATTATTATTTGACGAATCTATTGTGAACGAGTATGAAATTAGAATTTATTGTAGGCCACAAACTATACACAATTGATTTTGAACACAAACTCCTATAAGAATTTGTTGCTCTTATCAACCTCATATGAGAACTTGATTAGGGGTAATTTCTGATACCAATAGAGAGTGTGTAGTATTAATTATAAGGTTTAGGAATAGCAACCTTATTTATATTAATAATATTAGTAGGTCGACCCATTATTACATTAATTAGGTTAAATTACCATTTAACTAAAATTATTTAGTCACTTTAATATTGGGTTAAACTTTTTTACATCTTATTTTATTATTGAAATAATAGGTCTACAATAGAAAATCCAACATTTCTTTCATCTTATAAACATAGTTGGAACTTTATACAATTTTAAGCATAAAATTTAATAATTACATAAAAGTAATATTATTCCAACAAATCTTACAACTAAAAATCTTTTGAAAACTATCTTTATAAAAATATAAATATAAATAATTTAAAAGAAGTTAAAATGTATGACTATTTTTTTCCTTTTTGGCTATGTAGTAAAGAATAACTTGAAGCTTAATATATTTTTAAGAGCAAAATATATATAATCCTTTGAAGTAAATCTTATGTCAAATAACCTTTTTAAACTTTCAAATCTTACAAATAATTCTCTAGACTTTTCCAAAATATAAAAAAGTTAAAGTTAAAGGTAGTTAGATAAAGAAATCATATTTTATTTATTAGCAATTAAAAATTACTGCTATATTTTTACTTATTAGTAGTTTTAAACTGTCATTAAATGAATAATAGCAAAGGTTAATAACTGTCATAAAGTAATACAAAAGCATTGTTAAATTTTTCTATCCATTTTTCTGGCATTTTCATATTTTTGACAAGTTTACAAGGTTATTTATAATATTTGAAAATTCAAAGAGATCATTTGGTATAAGACTATACTTTGGGGGAATTATATGTATTTTGCCCTATTTTTAAAAATGTAGTGCCCTAAGAGGAAAATTAAAAATTTGCTCCAATATATTTTTAATTTGTTGGCTCCTTTTGTGCATTCAACTCTCTTAATTTATTTTTTGTCGTGCTTGAAATTTAAATTTAAAATTTTATATGTGTTAATTGAATTAATATTTTTATCAATATTAAAAATAATATATTTTAATTTATAATTCAAAATTTATAAAAAAATTATATATATTAAAATTAAATTTTAAAATTAAATTTTAAACCTTTTATATTTATTAAGTTAAATTTTATAAATTTATGTAATCATTATGTGTTCAATAATATTTCTTAATTTTTATTTGATATTTAATTTTAAATATTATTTTTATACATGTAATATTATTGTTTATAAAAGCAATATACTTTAATATCATTAATTTTATTCTAAATTTTTTTCGCTTAAATATCAATCTTATGGGGGATCCGTGAAATACTAAACATAATTCAATTTCAGACAAAGTCAATCAATTCAACAACAAGGGACCTAAATATTTTAATTAAGCCTAATAATTTTACCTCTAGTTGTAGACCAATCAAGGTCAATACTTTCTCTCACTAAATTAATCCAAGGTATCAAGTTCTCCCACAAGTTCAAAGAGAAAAAAGAAAAAAAAAGAAAAATGAAGCTCCTTTACACAGCGTTCTTATTTATATTGTAAAAATTATTATTATTATTATTATTAATTGAAATAAAAATTAAAGAAAACATATAATTTTATTTTTAAATTATATAAAATTATAATTTTATATTTAAATAATAATTTATAAAAATAATTTTATGCTTCCATATAATAATTTAATTTAAAAATAAAATTATTTATATAAATTTATAAAAAAATATAGTTATTAATTAAATTATTATTCAAAAACGAAATTATAACTTTACATAATTTAAAAATTAAATTATCGATATTTCATAATTTCAAATATTTTTCAAAAACTGAACCACAGATATTCTTCCACCGGCAACCTCCAACATCTCACCACGGTCACCTATTTTTTGGTTGTTCTAACCTTAATCTTAGTTTTCCTTTAGTACCCACTTTAATCGGTGTTTATTCTTGTCGTTGTCTGTTTTGTCTCTATGCAATTTCTCTTACAGTTCATCTTGTGATTTCTGATACCTGAATTAGAAATCCAGAAACCCTTTTTCTCGACTTCACTTTCTCTCATCGTTTCTTTCTGGATAACGCATTGATCTCTGGGATCTATTTCTGTGATCTTGCTTCTCCCTTTATTTAATCCCCCATTGCCTTTGCCTTTGCCTTTGCCTTTGTTTTTTTCTTTGTTTTGGTTTTTCTCCGGTTTTGTTTTTGTGGGTCTTATCCCTCTTTGAATATCCAACGACCCTTTTTCCTGTTCATAAATTATTTGGTGTTCTAATCAGGCGAGCTCGCAGAATAAAGATTCAATTTTTCTAGAGTTCTGAGCTATTTTCTTCAATGGCGCAAAAGGGTCTTTCATGGGTTCCCAAAATGTGAGTTTTTTCTTCTGGATTTTTGCATTCCCACCATTTGTATGCTCAAATCTTGCAGGACCCATTCTCTTTAATAAAATCAATTTTGCAGCATCTATCTACCTAATCTGAAGCCTTCAGCTCCCCTAAATAGACCATTTCTTAATTTCAAAGTGGTGAGTTTTCTTATTTGACAAGGTCTATTCCAATTCAAGAGCCAATCTTGCCTTTCTTCTTTATTTTCTTCTTTGCCCAATTGTTCTTGATCTGTCATTATGTACGGAACAAGAAGCAAACTAGACCTTGCCCTTGAATATCAATCTCAAGTAGCAGTTTTGAGGCCTAGCATCCATGCCAGAAGAGCAAATATTACTGTAAAATTCCAAGACCTTTACGGATTCACAGTTGAAGGGAATGTAGATGATGTGAACGTGCTAAATGAGGTGAGGGAAAAGGTGAGGCAACAGGGCAGAGTTTGGTGGGCTTTGGAAGCCAACAAAGGTGCAAATTGGTATTTGCATACAACGATACGGGAAGGCAGTGCCTTGACATCCTCCTTGAAATTCTCAGCGCTGACTAATGCTCTTACTCTGAAGAAGCTGATTAGGAAGGGAATTCCGCCAGTTCTGAGGCCTAAGGTCTGGTTTTCTTTGTCAGGAGCTGCCAAGAAAAAGTCCACCGTGCCTGAGAGTTATTACAGTGATCTGACTGCAGCCGTGGAGGATAAGGTTACAGCTGCTACCAGACAGATCGATCATGTGAGTACTTCAGCCTTATGTACACTTCAAGGATAATTGTGATAATAAAAGAATTGGGGTTGATTATGATTGCAATGTTAAAAAATTATTAATTATGGGTGCGATTCTTCTGACTCTTATCCCTGGATTTCCTCTAATAAGGCAAGAATTTTCGGGATAAGCTTTGAGGTACGAACGTGGATTCTGATCCTATGAGCGCAGATGTGATATAGTTTTTTGAAATTTCACATTGCACCAACTTAACATTCCGTATCTTCTGAAGATTTTCAGACTTCGCTTGCTGGAAATTTTGATGCAGTTATCTGGCAAGCTAATTGGTTACTACGTGTGTATCCATTTTTTTTTTTAAAAAGACCTAGTGTCCTATATTTAGAATTTCCCATTATTGTGGGATCTGTTTCTCTTAGCCCATGTAAATGGGGTTACACATTCAGTATGCGAGTAGCAGTTTAGGTAAAATGTCTCAAGTTACATGTCATTTACTATACTTAATATTAGAGAGTAACTGGAATTTGTCTGCCCGGAAGTGCAGTTTGAAGAATTGTGATCAACTTTGTTCTGGCCATCTATATCTTATCTTTTGTATGGGTATTATTGCTTCTTATTTGGGATGAGAACCTTATGAGTCTTAAAAAAGGACCACCTGTCAAAGATTCAAATGTGATAACATATATACTTAGGAGTAATTATTGATGATATCTTTGAGGAAAATGTAAAGTTCTATCCATATTACACCTTCTGTTTCTGGCATACATACTTATGTATATGTATATTTACAGGACCTTCCACGAACCTTCCCTGGTCACCCTTGGTTGGACACTCCAGAGGGCCAGGCTGCTCTTAGGCGTGTTCTTGTTGGCTATTCCTTCCGTGATTCTGATGTTGGGTATTGTCAGGTGCATTTTCTCCCTTGTCCTTCCTTTTCTAGAGGGTTCATTATGTGCTAGTAAATCCTTTAATATGACTTACAAAAAATTTTTATGGTCGATAAGAGATTCTGCTTACTATCTGGACTGACCTTCATTTTATTGTTGCTTCTCCTATGCTTCTTGTGGTATCCTTTCCATTTATTAATATCTTATTGCTTCTTAAACATAGAAACTGTTTTCACGGCTTAGCTACATTTTATAACCCAAAACATGGATATTTACTGTGTTCCACCACATTTTATCAAACAAAATAACTGTTTTGTTTCAATGTATGCTTTTTTCAATTGGTTATGTAATTATATTATATCTCACATTTTAATTTTATGGTGGAGAATGGATCACTATGTAGATCTTTTAGCTTAATTTACCTTTAGTAATAAATAAACTTGGTTAAGTTGGTATACTTTGATCAGAATGATAGCTGGAAACATGTGGAAATTGATTCTTGGTTATTTATTATTGAAATGTTATTGGTCCAGGGTTTAAATTATGTTGCAGCATTATTGTTGCTTGTCATGAAGACAGAAGAAGATGCATTCTGGATGCTAGCAGTCCTGTTGGAAAATGTCCTGGTCAATGACTGCTACACCAACAACTTATCAGGATGCCATGTTGAACAAAGAGTGTTTAAAGATCTACTTGCTAAAAAGTGCCCAAGGTATTTGCAGTTGATGACTTAGCTGTGTGTCATTGTTATAATTCTTGCTAGCTTCTGAAGGCTGGAGAATGGATAATGCAGGATAGCCACTCATTTGGAAGCTATGGAATTTGATGTGTCTCTTGTTGCTACTGAGTGGTTCCTTTGCCTCTTTTCAAAGAGCCTGCCATCAGAGGTCAGAATGATACTTCAGTAAGTTAATGCAATGAATTTCTAACAGTTTACCCATATTAATACTACTTACTTTGAATTTCGTAATTAGACGACTCTGCGGGTGTGGGATGTCCTCTTCTATGAGGGGGCAAAGGTTATATTTAATGTGGCCTTGGCGATCTTTAAGGTACCAAGAGTTGGCATTTGTGTTCTGTTCATTTTTGGCATTGGTTACAAGAAACAAACAAATCCATGAAAAGGGATGTTTAACAGTTCTAAACTCCCAATTGCAGATGAAGGAAGATGAGTTGCTTGTAACTCATCATGCTGGCGAGGTAATCAATATTCTGCAGACGACCACTCATCACCTGTTTGACCCTGATGAATTGCTGACAGTAAGAAAATTCGTTTCCTATTTCTTTTATGTTTTAGTTCTTCCAATCTCTTAGATCTCATGTTTTATGGAGGCATTTTTTATTTTTTAAATTTTTTTCCTCTTGATTGTCCACATGTGTTGGATCTGCATAGTGTTTCTATTGTGATATAATTTGATTTGCCTACACATGCAATGCTTGCCTCAATATCATCCTTTGCATTGTATTTATTTTTTTATTTAGTTTTGATAAAGAAAAAAAATATACAAGAGAGGATAAGTTATTCTCAAAAGTTAAAATAAGATTACTGTCCAATTTCTATGCAAGTTGGACAAACTCAACCTTCTAAAAAATCGATCAACTTTCATGCAAAAGGAAGCAAGAAACAGTATCTTGTCTTGTAAAGGAGCACTTGCCTTTGCATTGTATGTATGGTCCGCCATAAGAGGTTTAGTGCCTGTTATTACAAGAAGTCCCAGACCCAGAAACAAGTTTTTCTACATTTTAAAAGGGTGTAGAGCCTACATTTATCAAGTAGTTTCTCTCTCAGTGTAGAGGGATGAACACAATCTACTTAAATGGGCATTTTTTTCTTTTTTGTGTCCTGTTAACAAATCTGGTAATCGTATAATCAGTTTTCTTTGATGGTGTTGGCATCAACAAAGTTCCAATGATAATTAGAGATCTGATCTGAAAAATCATAAGCATGTCAGATGACATATGTTACTTGTGGGAACTCAAATTTTTTCACTTTTTTTTGTTATAGGGCCCTTTTTTTTTTCTTATTAGGACCCATGATTTCAATACAAAAATGACTTATATGTCTTTCTCCTAAATTCACATGCTCAATTTTTTTTTTTTTTTTTTGGGGGGGGGGGTTTGGGAATTGTGGGGATCCATATTCTTACGCATCATATGTTGAATTTAGCTTTCCTAAAGTAAATATGAATTGGTATAAATTTTCTTAATCTTCCGTTCTTTAACCATTCTGCCTCTCACTTCCAATTCTCCTTTTGTGCTAAATGGTATTGTATTAGGGTTTCTCTTAATATACATTATTTGTGCTGGCAGGTGGCATTTGATAAGATAGGCTCCATGACAACAAACACCATATCAAAGCAAAGGAAAAAACAGGAACCTGAAGTTATGAAGGAACTTGACGAGAGGTTAAGACGGCTAAATTCCCTCAGAGCGCAGGAGAAATAGCATTTGTGTTAGCCTGTCTAAGTTAACCATGAAATGTAAAAACCATCCATCTTGGTATGATCTCGCTGCATTTGCAGCATAATGTTGGATTTGTGCCTTTTCTGTTAATTCTCCTCTTAGGGAATGTCAAAATGAAGTGCATGAATTAGCCCTGTTGATGTTGTTGGGGCTTGTTTGTAGGTCATAAGTGTACATTTAGCCTTGACTATAACGTTAATTATTAAATTTATGATGCAGACCAATTCAGGGCATTGTGGATTTCAGTGGCCTGCTGGTTTTGTTTTAATTCATGACTGTCCATCTTGTTTGTTTTCTAGTGTGTTGATGTATTTTCGGAAGAATTTGGGTTTTTTTCCTTCTCTTTGGTCATTTTTTCCCGTTGGGGAGATAGAAGCAGAATTTCTTATATGCAGTGGAACTCTCAGATATATATATATATATATCTTAAGTACAATGGGACTCACGAGAATTTTGCGTTTATATCTGTTCAGCGTGATCAGAAAATGACTTACAGAAAAATGGTACCATCTAAAACCAATTCTTCTCATTTTTGTTTTCATCTGTATTTGGCAATCCCTTGAAGTAGATATACAAATTCCAAAAGATCCTCCATTAATTGAATTTTATTATTCATCGTAAATACAGTAGTTATAATAGTTACACACGGACCTAATGAGCTGACGGAAATGTATAATAACTTGAACGTGAATGTATAAAATATCTGGGGTTGTGCATTGTTATATTATGAATTATCAAAACTCAATTAGTATATAGTAAATGGATATTATTGATGTTGTCAAGGTTTGTGAAATAAACAATAATGTTTTAAAAATTGAATTGGGCAATGAATTGAAGGTTACGTTTATTTTTTAGGGAGATATATTTTGTAGAAAAATTTTACTGTATATAAATAAAAGGGTACAAGGTGCATGTATAAAAAAAATTAATATCTAGAATTATAATACTAAAAAAATAATTATTTTTCACCAAATTTTATATTTTTAACATTAAATATACAAATTATTTTTTATCGTCCTAATATTTTATAACTAATTTATTATAGAAAAATATCTTCCATAAAGTTAAATGAAACCGTACTTTGTTTGAAATATTTAAAAACAAGATCTCATTTTATTTTCAAATAAATTTCTTTTAAAAATTGTATTTGACTTTAAGTAAAATAAAATTCCATTTCATTTATAATTCATATTTTAATCATATTTATATTATCATAAAATCCATTAAATTCAACAAGGATTTTACTAGAATTTAATTCATTTGATCTAAACACAAATTATATAAAAATTTTATTCTCTTTTTAATATTATTTTTACTATAATATCATCAAAAATTATTCTTTGGTTGAATACTATGAATTTTTTAATATATTTTAAATAAAAAATTATTTATAAATGTATTAAAATAATTATTTTTAATTAATATACTTTATTTAAAAATGAATTAAAATTAATTTTACTAAAATAAAATGAAACTAATTCTAAATATTTTGATCACAAATGAACATGAAAAAGTAAAAAAGATTACAATTCAATTGCTTGATCCTAATGAATATACCAATTCAATCAAAATCAATGTATGAAAGCCGAGAGCTTGTAGCTCAAGTGGTATTTAATGATCCTTGAAGGCTTTGCACCTTCCATAGCATTTAGGGTTCAATTTTTGATCTTTGCGTGTGTGCATTTAGTATTTTAACTACTTCTACAATCACAAAAAAAAAAAAAATCAATGTATGAAAAATTAGACCGGACCAAATCGATAAGTTAAAATGGAAAAGCTAGTTAGAAAACCAATAAACCGGTGATAAATCGGTTAAATTGTGTGAATTGGTCATAGTTTTCATAGTTTGACAAGTTTTTTAAAAAAATTATTATTGTTTAAATCATTACAAAAATGATATTATTTTTGCTTAATATTGTGTACATATTCAAAGTTTAAAGTTTCAAATAGTAAAAAAATTACCTCATATATATAAATGAAAGACACATAACTAAAAAAATTAGATTCAATATTAATTTTTTTGTGATAATTTAAATTATGAACGTATGAAATTATTTTAAATTTTTTTAAATATTTCATATTTTATATACATAAATTTAACTTTATAATAACTTAATTATTTTTAACTATATATGTATATATTAAAATTTTTAATTTACACTTTATATTATAATTTTGATTCAACCTAATTCAACACCAATTGAACCATTAAACTTTGAACTGCTCTTATTTTTTTGTTCAATAACTGGTTTGATTTTTAAAACATTGATCAAAACATAACTGAGGTTTGTTAATAATTGAATTGATCACTTGACTTGGTTTCTTTTTATTTTCCATTTTTTAAAGTTATGGGTGAAGTATTAATCCATTTAAGGCTATTTTAGGTTTAAATCCAAAATATGGAGGGAATATAAATATAGATCAACATTTGATACTAATGTATCATTAAAAGTGCTTTTTGGTCGAAGCAGGATTAAGGGTGGTCCTAACCCACTAAAATTTAGTATTTTCTTTTATGTCTAAGTTCTCTGAAATTTTAATGCACATAGAGTTATAAAAAGAAAATTATATGCCTTTGTAATAATAATAAATTTTATAAAAATTATAAAGATACAAATACAAAGTATAAGATCATAATTTTTCTATAATTAAAAGTTGTAAATAATTTATATATTAATTTTTTCTTTTTCTATCTTCTTTCTAAATATATGATTTTTTTTACCTTCATACATATATAAAAAGTATACATACATATGAATTTTATTAAATTAATTATCATTTTGTAAATTTTATTGATTTTTATTGTACTTTTTATAAAATTCTAAATGACTCATGTGCTACAATCTTTATAAGTTTAATTTTATATTTTTATTTATATTACATAAATAATATGATTGCAATAAAATTGTTACTATCTTTTTTTAACTTATTATCCAAAATTTTCATAACAAAATATTTATATACATAAAAAAATATGCATACATATGGAATTTATTAAATTAATTATATTTGAACAAATTTTATATTTTATTGAAATTTTTTTTTGTAAAAATTTGAATAATTTATATGTGCAACCTTTATAAATAAGCTTCTATAATTTTTCTCATAATTTTATTTAATATTTCATAATTTTTAAATTTAATTTTTAAAAAAATGTAAAATATCTTAAATCAAAATCATCAAAAAATTATAATTATTTTATATAATTATTTTTTATATATCCAAACATAAATTTACCCACATGCAAATAGTTTGACCCTTCCAAACCAAAATTCTTAACTTCATTATTGGTGCTTACTTAATTCACTTAAGGTCTATTTATTTTTAAGAAAATATTTTATTAAAAATTTTAATATGAGCCTAGAATTAATTTATAAATGACAATAATATTAAAATTTATTATATAGGCTTTAAATAAAAGTGACAATTTGAATTAGGCCCTATTCAATATTATAGTTCAAATGTGGGTTAATTGGCTATAAATCCTGTGATGGATAGGATTTATAACCCAACTTAATTTGTTTTAGAGATCCTCTACATTTAGTAATGAACCCGTATTGATTTGTCTTATCTAAATGCAGAACCAATTCTTTCATCAAAGTGTAAGAAAGAGAGAGAGGGGGGAGGGAGAAAGGGAAGGTTATCATAGAGGTAGTGAAACCTCTGCAATAATAATTTTATATCTTCCTATATTACAGATATTAGTTTAGATGGTCAAAAGAAATACAGGATTCAAGATCAATCACTAATTGATCTAGGTATTTATTATATTAATATACATAATTAATTATTCCTTAATTATGTTCATGCCATAATTGAAAGCCTAAGATTTAAGGTTTTCATGTTTAATCTAAAGTAATAGTAGCATATTTTTTATAGGAAAATTTTATTTTCTTGTATATAGATAAGAAAGTACCATATGCATTTATACTTTAGAATTAAAAAAAAATAAAGGTTAAAGCCATGATAAATGAAGAAAACAACTTTATCTTTGAAAAAAACAAAGAAGTTGCCTTCTACTAAACTCCTTATATTTAACATATATACAAATGATTTTTATCATTTTTCTTTATTGTGATATTTTATAATTATATTCTTGCAAAATATATTTTTTTATCAAAATAAATGATGCTTTAATTTCTAAAATATTAAAAATTAAGCATTACATGGTTTTTCACTGTCTCTTTCAGGGGAAAATCTACATCTATTAATAAAAAGATAACTTAAAGAATAATTTTCTACCAAAAAAAAAATTCTGTCAAGTGTATTTAGATAGATTATATGATATAATATTTCTGTTTTGTTCTATTGTTATTTTTTGTGATAATTTATAATTTATATTTTCTAGAAAAATAACAAAGCAAAGAAGAGTAATGTTTATCATGCACAAATTTGTTAATATAAAACCAATCTCCTAATCACTTTGCATCCACAGTTTTTTCTATATAAACAAATTTCATTTATTTTTCTTAAAGTTTGGTGTTATTTTATTTTTAAAATTATATATTAATCTCTCATTATATATATATATATATTTATTTTTCTTTTCTTGTATTTTAAATATATATATTTCTCTTATCTTTAAAAAATAAGAAAAGTAAATGTATATTTTTAAAAATAAAAGTGATGTGTATATAACTAAATTAAATTTTAAAAAAAGTTAGTATAATTTACATTTTTTCACACTTATGAGAAAATGAAAACAAAGAGACTACCCATAAATCTAATGAAAAAAATACAATTTTTATGAGAATTTTGTAAAGGAATATGTTGAATAATATAAAAGGATATGAATCAAATTCATATAAACTTGAATATCAAAAGTACGAAACAGAAAAATTCAAATCACTCGGAAAGATGATCTTGTTCACATTTTAAATCTCCTTTTTGTGTGCAATGAGAAATAAGAGAGGATTTTTAAAATATTCTAATAAATAATAATGTTAACTAGCCCCTCCAACTTCCTTTTTCTACCTATTTATAGATATTTTTTGGGTCGGGATATGAATCAGATTATGGACCTATTTTGGATGACCCAAATCCATAATCTAATACAACTATTACTAGGTAAGGGAATTTCATTCAAACTTAATAAAGTATAAGCAACATTTTAAAAATTAAACAACTGGTATCTAAGTTGGCAAATAATTGTATTTAGAACATTTTGTTATTAAGGAAATGACTAGTCTACTCTACCTAAAATAGTTGATTTATCCTTTCTAAAGTCTTTTGAATGATTGTTATAAAAGATGATGAGATATGCAATCCAAAGAATTTTGAACCTTTCATTTCTTTCTATACTTGACTCTCTCTCTCTCAAATAAAAGATGACTAGGTATGCTTTCTAAATAATTTTAAACTTTTCACTATTCTCTACACTTTACTTTCCCTCTCTAAGATTACTATTAACTTAAGTATCAAAAGGTCTTTAGTGAAAATAGCAAGGGATTTTGGAGTAAGTGATCTCTTTGTGATTAGACTACCACCACACATGATTAACCTTTACCATAAATGACCTCTTCTAGTAAAATGATTGCAATGAGAACATACAAAAAAAAAAAAAAAAACCAAGTGTCAACTTTATTGGTTTAAGTAATCAAATTAACCAGTGGTATTATAAATAAAAAATTATACAAGTTAAGGTGCCATTTATTTCGATAAAAGATATATATAAAATATTAAGATAAAAAAGTATTTAATTTATTTAATATTAAATATAAAAATTTAGAGGAAATAATTTTTTATTTTTTAAAAAAGAATTTAGTTTCTTCTATTATCATGCCTTTAAGTCTCAATTTTTTTAACCACTAATATAAATAACATGTAAGTCTTCATTTGTATATATAGATATAATATTTTTCCTATAAAAATACTTTCTAATGATATAAATGGGATCTAAATAACTAGTAAGTTATTCCATAAATAACTATACAATGGATTAGAAATAACAAATTTAATGGGAAAAAGACTACCACAAGAATCAGAAAACTATATATATATTGGTCATTAAGATTCATAAAACCAATCAAACAAGTGGGTACAAGCTTTTTGGAAAAAAAAAGTAAAATAATAATTTAATTTCAAAAAATAATTTTATAAATCAAATATTAGAATTTTTCATCAAGTAAGTTGTTATTAATTGAGAATTTTAATTTAATAAAATAGATTGATTAAAGTTTAGTCCTATTTTTGAAGCATACTTAAGGTCCAATTTAAAATTTTAATTTAATAAAGTATGTGCTGAGTACATCTATATGAGTTTATGTAATTTGGTAGTTGTGTAGGCCCAAGATTCAATAAATCTTTTATGGGTAGGACTACAAGGATTCTGTTATTAAAGGTTGTGGCCAAATCTCCTTTTTACTTCTTATACATATGGTTTCAACTCATTGAGAGTTATCATTAAAGAAAAAAGAAAAAAGGAAAACCTAGCTGACATCAATCCATTGACTTTTGTTAAATTCAATCATGACTATTGTATTAGGTACGTAAATCTGAATTTTATATATGTAATATTCTAATTTTTATGCATATGGTCTTGGAATGAAAATTCTAAGATGTGATATAAGAGTTTGCATGTATGAGATTAGGATCCAAAATAGTTAATTATATTTTGTACTATTTTAATTAAGATTTTTTATGAAATTTTGTATGTATGGTTCTTCAAATAAAATCATATGATCTATTAGCAATGTTTATTTTATCATTTTTTAATGCATTAAGACTAATTTTTTATTGGAAAAATTATAAGTATATTAAGGTTCCTAAATTAGGAATTCTAATTTATCACAATTATTCAATATTTGTGTGAAATTATTTTAGAAAAATTGATTAAAATATTTTGGCCATTAGTATACTAAAAATTCTTGGTGATTTAAGGTATTTAGAGGTAGTTTTCTCTATGATTCATTCTTGTGATTTGGATGGATGTTTGTGTTATTTTGTTATTATTTTTCTCATTGGATCACATCTAATGACCATATTATAGTGTTTCATGATGGTTTAAGGTTGTATCTACATGAATCCATGCCAAATGATGCAAACAAACAGTTTTGATATGCGACAAAGCTAGGGCAAATGTCTACCTATAGAACATTTTCTTCACCCATGAAAAAGATCAGATGATGATCCAATACTTCGCAAAGGGAGAAAATGAAAGAATAGGCAATGATCTAATGCTTCAGGTATAAGGAAGCACTACAAAAGGAATGGGATTCATGCTTTCTTGCATGAGTTGACTTGAGGAATAGGTTATGATATAGTGTTTCTTATGCATAGGTGGCTCATGTGCACCAATAATGCATAGGGCCCACATACCACCATAAGAGACTTCATTTTTTTTTCTTTTAACATTCAATCCTATTTTTATGTTCTATTTTGCTATATTTATTAAATATGTTTTCATACAAGAAATATTTATTATATATTTATATTATTTTAAATCAATTAAAAACATGATCCAATTATATAAAATTATGAAAAAATTTTAAAAAATAAACTGAATTATTTGAAACATGTTCACAATCTTTAAATTGTTTTTTTTATAATGAAATTATTTTATTTTTTTGAAGAGTGAATATAATTAAATATTATAATTAATTTAATTTTAAATTTTATTCAAGACCTTATTGTTGAAGGTCAATTGAGATGCATTGACATTTGGTTCTCTTATCTAGAATGGTTCTTTGCATACATATGATTGAATATGTAAATTAAGATATTCAAAAATTTATTTTATCTTCCTAACTTAAAAGAAATTTTCATTAATAAATATAAGTGCTTGACTGCTAAAGTGGCTCATTTATAAAGATTAGTAAAATATTTTCTTGGTCAAAGATCACGAGATTGTACTTTAATTATCTTATATAATCATTTGGTCAAATAGGGTTATTATATAAGGTAATTTTGACATAGGGTATAAGGCATCACGGTTACTGATACATCAATTTAAAAAGTCTATCTACTTATAAGGGATGGAAATTTGAAAATTGGATATTTTCATATTAGCCTTATAGTGAGAGTATTTACTAGCAAATTATATTTTCTGCCTAAAGGAGAGAATATGATAATGCACCTAGACTCTTTATTTATTACAGTACATTAAGAATCATTGCTATATATATATATATATATATATATATATATATATATATATATATATATATATATATATATATATATATATATATATACATATTTTTTTAAATTATCTTTTGACTAATTATAACATTTTATCTTGAAAAGTGGCTTTTGTTGTAAATAATAATCAAGCTACTATTGAGATCCTACATGGATCCAACTATAAGAAATAGAATGAAAACTTGAATTTTGCCTTAGTTAGAAGTGATATAGACATAGCCTTACATATAACTAACCTACTATAATCACTGTTGAAAGCATTGTAAAGCAAAAGGAGTTATTTGCAAAGTGCCTACATGCTATTAAGAAATATATCTACGAGCATCTTTTGAGTGGGATGGATAACCTTAAGAATGCTAAGCAACTCCATGATGTGATGAGAAAGATATACAAAAAAACTAGCAAGTTTAAAACTAAGAATCTTATAAGCAAGATAATGAGTATAAGGTATGATTGTATTGGAAGTATTAGAGACTTTATCATAAAAATAGTCTACATTTAAAGCAAATTAGCTTCCCATGAGATCATCTTACCTGAAATATTCATTATTGACCATGAAATTATAAGTATGAAGTATGAGTGTATTAAAAGTGTAAGATATTTCATCATGAAAATGGTCCACATTAAAAGTAAATAAGCTTCCAATGAAATCACTTTACTTAACAAATTCATTATTCAGCATACCATTAATTCATTGTTATAAGTGATATAGACATAGCCTTACATACTAATTAGCTTAGTGTAATCACTACTAAAAGCATTGCAGAGCAAAAAGTTGTTTGCTAAGTGGGATAGAATGAATCATATGTTCTTGCATGTCATTAAGATATCTATCTGAGCATATTTTGAGTAGGCTAAACAACAGTAAAAATGGCAAAAGAAAAAAATCCATGATGTTGTGAGTAAGATATAAAAAAAAATTCAAGAAATTTAAGGCTAGGAACCTTGTGAGTGAGCTAATAAGTATAAGGCATGATTGCGTTAAAAGTGTTAGATACCTCATTATGAAAATGGTTCACTTCAAAAGTAAATTAGGTTCCCATGAAATCACACTCTTTGATGAATTCATTTTCACCATGTTATCAATTCCTTACCTTAATCTACCTAAATTAAAACTACCTATAATGCCTTGAATGAAGTTTGGAGTATCAATGATCTTATATTGAAGTGTGTTTCTGGGGAGGAAAAACCTAAGAGAGAGAAAAATAAGAGCGCCTTACTTACTATTAAATCTAAACTTAGTTACCAAAATAGTTCTAATAAACTTAGGAAGTTTAGGTTGAAAATTGCTAATAAGTTATAGGGCAACAAGAGCTAAAGTAGTAGTCAAATTAAAATGGTAAGTGATCCTAAAGCTATCATTAAGAAAGATATTAAATGTTTTTCTTTGCAAAAATAAAGTTCAAAAGAAATTCAAGTGTTTGAAATATAATTCTTTGTTAGAGAAAAAGGAAAAGCAAGAAGGTAAATCACTATCTTTCATTTGTTTTAAATCTCATTTTGTTAGTGTCCCATTAAACTCATGGTGGCTTGATAATGGTATGATTGTTCATGTTGCTATTACTTTATAGGGGTTCAAAAGCAAAATGAGAGCTAAGTGAAAAGAAGGCCAAGCTTAGAATTAGAAATAATGTTAAAGTGGAAATTAGTCATGTAGGAATAATAAGTTTAAATTTAAAGTCTAGTTTTGAATTTATTTTAGGAAATGTTTTTATATACTTTTTTTTAGGAGAAACTTGATTTTAATTTTTGATTTGGATAAACATGGTTATCATTTTATTATTAAAAATGAAAAAATTAATTTATCTTTAAATTCTAAAATTATTAGTAAATTTAAGCTCATTGACAATTTATATGGATTGTGCTTGGACCAAAATAATGAAAATAATAGTATGAATGTTGAAAATACAGTGCTTGAGAGAACCTTAGTTAGTGAAAAGTATTTCTAATTATAGCATAAAAAGTTAAATAATATCTCAAATAAGAGAATTGGTAGATTAACAAAAGATGGTTCCTTACCTTCTCTTAATTTTGAAAACTTAGAAATGTGTTGTTTATATAAAGGATAAACTAACTAAAATTAACAGTAAAAAGGCAACTTGGGATTTTGACCTTTTAGAAATTATGCATATTGATGTTAATGGACCACTTACTCTTTTTGTGGTAACAAATGTTTTGTTACTTTTGTTGATAATTTTTCCCATTATGGTTGTTTGTACCTAATCAAGGAGAAGCTTGATACTTTTGAAAATTTTAAAAATTTCAAAATAAAGCTAGAGAAATAATTAGGGAAGATCATTATAATTATTAAGTTTGATCAAGATGGTGAGTATTATAATAGATATGATACTATCGGACAACATATGAGACCATTTGCTAAATACTTACAAGAAAATAGGATAATTACCTAATATATTATGCTTGGTAATCTTAAACAAAATGGTGCGACCAAAAGGTAGGCTCACACTTTTAAAGATATGATAAGGAACTTGATGAGTAAAACCAATCTTCATAAGTATTTTGGGATGAAGTTATGAAATGTTCATTATATATATTAAATAAAGAACCTAACAGATTTGTACCAAAAATAACTTTTGAACTATGGATTGGTAGAAAACCTTACTTAAACCACTTTTGAGTTTAGGGATGTCTTTGAGAAATCAATATTTAATTTTTTTTTGAAAAATAAAACTAATTCTTATTCTACTTATTGCTACTCAATAGGATACTCAAACTAATCTAAAAGGTACGAATTCTATTGTCTTACTTATGAAGCTAAAATTGTGGAGTCATAAGTGGCAAAATTTTTAGAATGAGATATTATAGATAGAAGTATGATAGAAATTGTTAATGACAATGAACTTATAAGATATGTTATTTTCCCTTTGCTAAATCTACAAAGCTTTGTAGTTCTAGTAAATGTTGAAAGAGAAGATCACGTGTAGTAAAATACAAATCCTCTCCCTCTTGATCATCCTTTTATCTAATTCTTACTCCTATTAGTATACTTTAAGTTTAAGAGAATGAGGTTGAGGTACCCTTGAAACTATTTATTAGACAAGGGATGTCTACAATCTCTAATGATTACTTATTTTTTCTTGGAGAGAGTGACTATAATACTACTTATGTTATTGATCTTATAACTTTTGTAAATGCTATTACTAGTCCACAATCTCATATATAGATAGATGTGATGAAAGATGACATGAATTCTATGATTCACAATGAGTTTCAAGAATCTAGAAAATAAAACTTAGTGTGTTGGCTCAAGAAGCCCTTTACGCTTAAGGAATCTTCTAAGAAGTGGAATTTTAAATTTGAGGAAGTGGTTACTTTCATAGGTTTTGAGGAAAATAAAGTTGATCAATGTATATAACTCAAGATCAAAAGGAATATGTATATTTTTCTTATATTTTATATGGATGATATCTTGTTAGCTAATAATGATAATGTATTATTGTATTAGACTAAATGGGTATTGTCCAAGATTTTTATCATGAAAGATCTTGGAGATGCATAATTTGTCCTTGGGATAGAAATACATAGAGATCTATCTAGAGGCCTATTAGGACTTTTGTATAAATCTTACATTGACTGTGTACTCACCAAATTTAACATGCAAAATTGTAAGGCTACGAATGCATTTATTATAAAAGGTAATAAACTCAACCTTAATCAGTGTATTAAAAATTGATTTAAAAAAAGAATCAATAAAAATATACCTTATTCTATTACAATTAGAAATCTTATATATGCAAAGATATTTATCAGGTAGACATTGCATTTACAGTGGGAGTTCTTGATAGGTATATTTCTAACCCTAGTATAGATCAATATGTTGTATTAAGAAAGTATTGAGGTACTTATAAAAGACGAAGGACCGTATGCTAGTTATAGAAAAGTTAACAATTTTAATATTTTTAGGTACACAGATTTTGAGTTTACTAACTATCAAGATAATATGAAAGTTACTTCGAGATATGTTTTCATGTTGGCTAGTACAATTGTACCTTAGAAGAGTATTAAATAAACACTCTTGGCTTCTTCTGCTATGTATGTTGAGTTTATTGCATGTTATGAAGCAGCCACATAAGTTATTTGGCTAAAAAATCTTATCTTTGGTCTTCATGTTGTTAATTCCATCACTAATCTACTAAAGATTTGTTGCAACAATAAATCTACAGTGTTGTTTTTCAAAAACAACATAACTACATGTGGATCTAAGCATTTGGAAATGAAGTATCATAAGATCAAGAATTTTGTGAAAGATAGCAACATTATTATAAAATACATTGATACAGGCAACGTGATTACTAATCCTCTAACTAAAGGACTAAAACCTACAATATTTAGTAAACATGTTGATAGTATAAGTGTCTTAGGGTCTTTTGGCGTATTTGATTAGTGAGAGCATGTTAATTTTATTTTATACTCATATTTTTTTTATTTTGTTAAGCCTTTTTTCTATTTTGATTATCTACGACATATTTCATTTCATTGATGATTATTATAAAGTGAATATTCTATGCTATTATATATTTTATTTGCATGTGTAACTTATAGATATTGAAAATTTATTCATATATGTATATTGTGGAACCTTAAGATTTGTGTCTGTTTTAAGCATGATTTTAATGTTAAGAAGGCATGTCTTATAGAATGACACCATTAAATGATCTTAAGAATATGGATGAGACTTACATATAGTATATGGATTTCTAATTAGATTTAGAAAAATCACAAAGGACTAGCAATGAAAAGTAGCAAGTTTGATCACATTTGATACTATTTTCTTGCTACACAGCAACATAGAAATCTATTATCAATATAGTCATCGATATTTATAATTATAGATTGGTCTTATGTTAATAAGGGACATAAAAACTATAATGATTCAATGTTACATGGTTGTATTGGACAAGATTGAAAGAATGTTATCTTTCTAGGCCAAAATGTTTTGAATTATAGTCATATAAAAGTATTTAGTCAATTAATTTAGAATCTTGTTTTGAAAATGCTTTTTGTTAAAAGTTGCAAAACCTAATTAATATTGCTCAAGTTAGAGAATTTTCAAATTTTTATAAAGTGAGGTGCTATTAATTATGAATTTTTATTTAATAAAATAGATTAATTAAAATTTAGTCTTATTTTTGAGACATGCTTAAGACCTAATTTAAAATTATGATTTGATAAGATATGTGCTTACCATGTGTATATAAATTAGTGTGGTTTGATGATTATATAGACCAAAGACCTAATAAATCTTTTATGAGGAAGACTATTAGAGTTTTATTAATAAGTATTATGGTTAGGTCCTTTTTTTACTTTTCATACACATAATTTCCACCCGTTGAGAACTATCACTAAGGAAAAAAGCAAAAAGGAAGACCTAGTTGACATTAATCTGTTAGATTTCATTGAATTCAATCATGGCTATTGTATTGGGTATGTGAATACATATCCATAGTGTTCTAATTTTTATACATATGTTCTTAAAATTAAAATTCTAACACCAAATGATTATGCAAAACTTGAATTAATTGGTTTGAAACAATTCAACAATTCAATCGTCAAAATAGTTTTTTAATTTGTTGAGCATCTTTGGCTTAAATGGCATCTAATGTCTCTTAAAGATTTTGTACCTTCCTTTATATCCAAAGTTTGATTCTTAATTTTTTTGTGTCTACATTTAGTAATTTAATCATTCCTACAATTAAAAAACCTAGTTTTAGAATTTAACTTGAATTATTGTTTATTCACCAATTGAGCCAGCCAATTGGATTTAACCCTTTTTTTTGTGAAGCCTTTTTTTTGTGAAGCCAAAGGGCCTAAGCACGAAAAAAAGACAAAACAAAAGGGAAAAAGAAAATAAAAAAAATCAAGCAACCTTCCTAGAAAAGTAACTTTCATAACATGAGCAATAAGAAAAAAACTTAAGTTGATCGGAGGTTTGTCAAATGGTCTGAGATGATCACCCTCTCTAACTCTAAGATTAGCTAACCAATTAGTACATATGTTGGCTTCTCTATAAGTGTAATGGATCTAGATATTTCAATTTTCTAATAGCAAATGACGAACCACCCTAAGAACAAAAGGATCCTTATTTGAATTACCTTTGACATTGTTTAGACATTGAAGCAATGCCAAAGTGTCTGAGTCCAAAATAACATTTCAAAAGTTATGAGACCAAGCAAGTCTTAATCCCTCGTAGACTCCTGTCATAGGTTGGCAGCTCTCTAGCCAAACCTGTGCGATGCATGCTTGTGACTCTTGGCTAACATGTCAACCTTTCTACTTAAACCCTCATTTGACACGCTTGGTAAAGATAACAAAACTCACAAGTCTACAAGCCAATATCGTATGTTGTTGAAGTGCCCCCACATATTGGACCACAGGATCCTTCCACACAGGAAGGTCATTATGGACCAAAAGGGACAATTAAATAGGGAGAGGGATATTCCGTTCACTTAGTTCATGCCTTTTTTCATAACTTTGAGTGTGCAGGGGGTGGCCATAAGCCAATATACTCCATCCCTAGCTCAGTGTCCAGGCACCCCACCAAGCCCTTGGCACACTCCACCTCTTTAAAAAGTATTTTGAATAAAAAGCCTCCCGTAGGAAGATGACATACTTTTTTTAAGTTGTCATAAGCCCTTTTCGCCATGCTTCGAATGTCTGACTCGGACAAAAATTAGCCAACACGAAGTTAAAAATGCAAGGATCACAAATATGGTCTTCTCAAACCCCAGCAGATTCTTAAACCTTCCAAAATGATTAAAATACCCCTAAATTTGAGAAAATTGGGAAAAATAGTACACTAGCAAGATTGATATCAAATTTCAGCCATAGGATCCACATAGCATGTTGGATTTGTTTACCAAGTCTTGTCTCAATCTGAGCACGTTTGCCTGTTGAACTGCCACAACTGCCAACTTTTGACATTCTCCTCAACTTCAAATGTCAATGCCCTCATTAACACTTCAATCTGACACAGCTATGGTTTTTAGCCTACTCCACCAAGTTACTTTCTCGACTGTCTTAAAGCTTGTCTCTTTGAGTGCTATGAAATGTTTCCCCCATCTCGAATTTGGGTTGTCTGTTGCCTCTACAACATAGGCATCTCTTGGCAAAATGCATCCTTCGCAAGACACTTGAAGGGCTACCTCTGTAATCACCTTACAAAGTGTCCTGACACTTTATTTAGTGTCACTATTCCACATAACTCTCCTGAACTCATTACCTCTGTAACTTGTTTGACGGGTAGTTACCTTTAAAACTTGTGCTCACTGCCTCCACAGATTGCACAATCTATCACCTTTGCGGCATAAATGTGTGCCAACGCTATGGCTCATGAGAAATGCTTAACACTTTGAATCACTTACTAATAGGTATCTTGTACCTAGTGTCCCATGCCACTAGTACAAAAGACAAGACTTATGTTGGATCTATGTAGAGAGGGCGAAAATGTCATGGGCCAACGGTTCTCCAATCGAAACCGTGCAGCGCATGCTTGTCACTCTTGGCCAACATACTAGCCTTCCTACTTAAACCCTCATTTGGCACGCTTGGTAAAGATGACGGAACTCATAAGTCCATAAGCTAATATCATATGTCACCAAAGTGCCCGTGCATATCGGATCGCAAGATCCTTCCACACAAGAAGCCTTCATGCACTACGAACCAAAAGGGACAATTGAATAAGGAAAGGGACGCTTCATTCACTTAGTTTATGCCTCTTTCCATAGCTTTGAGTGTGCAGAGGGATGGTCACAAGGTAACACACTCCATCCCTAACTTAGTGTTTAGGCGTCCCACCAAGCCCTTAGAGTACTCCACCCTCTTAAAGAACATTTTGAACAAAAAGCCTCCTGCAGGAAAATAACATACTTTTTTCGAGTTGTCATAAGCCTTTTTCGTCATGCTCCGGGTGTTCGATTTGTATGAAAACCAACCGACACGAAGCTAAAAATGCGAGGATCACAAATATGGTCTTCTCAAACCCCGCTGAATTCTTGAACCTTTCAAACCCCTAAACTTGGGAAAATTGAAAAAAATAGTACACTTGCCAAATTAATCCCAAATTTCAGCTACAAGACCAACATAATATGCTGGATTTTTCTATCAAGTCTCGTTTCAATCCAAGCACGTTTACCTATCGAACTATCACAACTACCAGCTTGTAACACTCCCCACATCACAGCCTTGCATGCATTGCAGCTTCCAAGGCCTTTAGTAAAACAAAAAAGCCACGCTCCATCATATCCTCTGAGAAGTACCCTACAACGAGCCTGAGAACTCACATTTTTTGCACTGCCATCAGTATTCAGTAATATCCAATTAGCAGGAGGTGGATTCCAGAAAATGTTGATAGCACTGATCTTTTGAAGAATGCATTTGTTGTTGCTCATCCGCACATTCATCAACTCATGGGCCTACAACAAAATCACCCGAGAAGGTTGCATTGGTTTCTCATGCTCAGTCCCAAACACTGCCATATTCTGCCACTTCCAAAGCTTGGAGACTACAACTCCCCACGCAACACTCCATTCAACTTTGTTATCTCTTCCCAGCTCCCCTTGTAAATTTTTCAACAGCCATGCTTCTCTGCTAGACATGAAGAAATCAACCATGGTTGACAGGCGCCGAAGAGTCTTTCAGATTTCCACAGCTCTCCTACAATCACGCAGAACTTGCATCGTTGTTTTTACATGATGAAAATAGAAAGGACAACATGGAACTATGTCTTGCCTCTTGCTCCTAAAATAATTTGTAGGAAGCCTGTCATGGACCACTCTCCATAGAAACATTCGGATTCTCGGAGGACCTTGCCAACCCCAGACCAGCTTCCAAACACGATTAGAGTTACTTCATTGCTAATCTGCCAATAAGGTGTAGGCACTCTTTACACTAAAGTTGCCTGAGTTGAACCTCCAAATCAGTCCATCAACATCCTCTAGTTCTGACGGTTTTATATTCTGTTATAGTAAGCATGCTTGAGGATCCACAAAATCCTCTAGAAGCTCCCAATTCCAAGTCCCTCATCCTTCACAAAGAAAGCCACCTTTTTATCCAAGAGATCATCTGGCAAATTTTCTGTACTAAACTCTTGCATGGAATGGCCAACATTAAGCCAATCATCACGCCAGAACTGGACAGTTTGACCATCTCCAAGAATCCAGTATTGGCTTGTTAAGCAACGAGGCCACAGACTGACTAAGGTTTTCCAGAAAATTGAATTAGTTGATTTAGCTATTGCACCTCTTCTCCAATCACATCCACGACCATAATTTGCCATTAAGGAGGCACCGGTGAGATTTTCTCAAACAAAGATATGACTACTGAGTGGCAGTCCTTCTAAATAAAGGGTTATGAATATGATTCAGTCTACACCTTAAAATAGTTGTGTTATACGTAAGCTTATAATTTTTTTACTAAAAATTGTAGTTTTTTTATAATAAAAATTACAATTTTTTATTAAACGTTGTAATTTTTAATAGAAACTAAAGAATTTTTGAAATTTTTATTTTTCATTGTAACTTTGAGCGACAAAGTTGCAATTTTGTATATATATTTATTGCACACAAAATTCACATACACTTGTAAGTTTTTTATAAAAAAAATTATAAAATTTATATAAAAAATTACAAAGTTTATACAAAAATAAGTATAACAATCTAACTCAAAATTTATAAATTATATAAATTCAATTAATAATTAAGTGAAAATATAAATAATAATAATAATAATAGAGTAATTTAACGTAAATAATATCTTTGAATGGTATCAATGCTGAAGTCATTCACAATCCAATTTGTTTGGAGGGGGGTAGTGGTTTCTACTGTGGAATTATTTGTGGGTACAAATATTTCAAGGGAAAAGAATGTTGTTTGGGTATATATAATTGTCTGACACGTTACATTTCCTTGAAATTTAATATAATTATATTCATACCTTTTTTATTTTAAAAAATATAAACTAACTTTTATTTTTATATATACTTATAACATTATATTCACCTTTGCTTTTATATAAAAAAGAGAGATGTATGTATATTTCTAAAAATAGAAAAAATATGAATGTAATTAGATTTAACATGAAAAAAGTAAGTGTAATTTTGTCTTTTTTTAATTATTTCTAATGTTTTTAAATACGGCGCAGTGAGTCAATTAAATTCCATTATCTTACGTAAATGAAAACTGTTCAAATTAAACTATATGGTGCAACAACAATGTATGATGTCTACAAATAGCAATAGTCCCGTCCTTCAATTCGAAAGGGCGGCAAAAATAGCAACAATGTCAACTTTATGTTAGAAAAATTAAGTAAAATATAGAAGTATATCATAATTCATAATCCAATTAACAATTATAATAATTACGTGGAAGATTAAAAAAAATATCTCAACATATTTTTGTCTTCATAAACTATAAAATAATTATATAAGTCGAAAAGATATTCTTTAAGTCATTGAATTTTTAAGACCTTGCCCAAAACTTATAAGAACACAAAAGAATAATGGCTGGAACAATATCAGTATCTTCTTCCATTTCCTTACTCTTCTTTTTACTCTAATATTAGTATTAATTAATAAGAACTTCTCAAATCTATATTGTCTTAAATTTGTAGCAAGTGGAGAGAAAGACAAAAAGCCTTTTTTTATAGAGCTGTAAATGATTATATTCATTAGAAAGTTACGACACTTCTACTTCCTCCATTTAAGTTACGAAACTCTATTCCCTTATTTCAAGTAAGAGTGATAGTTTTTTACATGAGATGATAATCGGACACAAACGAAGAGTTTGTACATGAATTTGGGTTGGCATTATAGGGATTTGGATTATAAACAAGTTAATCCATTTAACATAAATAATAAATGGATTTGGTTAAGATTATAAACGAGTTGGTGTAAAAAAATTTATATTAAAGTTTTAAAAATATTATTTAAAAAATAATTAATAAATAAATTATAAATAATCATATGTAATAAAAATATTAAATTCAAGCTTTAATAAAATGGCAATAAAAATTTTAAAAAATATTTTATCAATGATTAATTTTTTTTTTTACAAAATGATAAGTAATTAAATTTAATGAATGAGTTTATATATAAATTTTATTAATTAAAATTATTAAATGAATTAAATGGGCTAACCCATCTTGACATGCTTAATAAATGAATTGATCTAATATGATATAATTATTATTCAAGTGAGATTCAAGTTAAACTTATTTTGATTGTTATTAATCTTTGACACAACACAAACTTAACATGCGAACAAGAATTGTCACATCTAACTTCAAATGACTCTTGTTAGGATTTAACCCAAATTTTGATAATTATTGATCAATTATTATTTCTTATTTTAAGTTATTTTCTTATTAAAATTAGTATTGTTATCAATTTATAGTTATTTTATATCTTGAATTATTCTTAACTCAAATTAGGATTTCTTTGTTTAATATTTTCTCATGAATATGTTGTATTGAGTATGAACAATTTGTTGAAAAGATCAATATGTGAGATAAGAGGGCTTGTAATTGTAACCCTTATAAAGGGTTAGTTGAAATCTCACATTTAGCTCTTACTTTTCTATTTGTATTAAAACTAAAGAATATATGTGTATATATATATATATATATATTCATTTTGTGAAAATATATATCACTAGTTAGAGGAAGAGTGCCAAGTATTTTGAATATATTTAAAATACTAGTTTGAAAGTAGTCAAACTCTTAATCTCTCTCTTATTCATTTCAATAAATTTTTGTCTATCTTTATCTGTGAAGTGAGGTAAAAGTCATATCATGTCACACCGGCTAACTTACTACATTTTTTTAATCTAAATTCATGGCAATGTATCACTTCTACATTAGCATCATCCTAATCATCAAAAAATTCCCCCAACAATTCTTCAAGTAGAAAAATTATTTATTTCTCCTATGAAGCAGATATAAAAAGTACCCATCAATTTCATTTAATCAACATCATTCCACCTTAATACATAAAGAGTTACATAATTATAATTGCAATTATTCATTAAATAAACAAGCAATTCAATATATTTAGTAGAAATAATCTTAATAGTAGTTCTTATAATGATTAATAAAATTTATTTGCAATAACAACAACTTTTCATGCAACCATGAAGACCACTTTCAACACTATGGCTCCATTTGTTTTTTGGAAAATATTTTTTATAAAAAAAATTCTCATTTCCTTATTACAAATAAAAAAAAATCATGTGCTCTAATTTTTAATTAAAAAATATGATACCTAAAAATATAATAATGACAAAAAAAATTTCTTTGAAGAAAGAAATTATTTTCCACTAAACACCTTTCATTTAATATTGAACATTTAATCCTCTTTCACTTTTTTGATGTTTTATAACTAAATTTTTACAAAAAGGACATTTTCCTTCCAAACAAAAGAAGCCTGTATCCTAAGAGCTTTCAATTATTTTTACTTTTTGTCTAGCAATTATTGTTATATAACTGAAACAGTTTACTCTCAAATTCATTCATCTCTACTAGCAATGACTGGAGTTTTCTTCAGAATTGCATCAGAAATAAAGGAAAATGGATATCCTCAACTGTCAAGATAAAAATCTGTTCCATAGATGCCAAATTATGGCAATATACATGCATTGGCCCTTCAGCCTGCAGTGCATGCCTAGTTTTCAAAATAAGTAGACGTGATAACAGTTACATGAGCTGTGGAGTTGCACTAAAATATGTCAGCACAACAAAATAGTACACAAAATATATAGGTAGACAAATACACAGCCAAACCTACTCTGATAGATCCATGTCCACAGACATATTGTTAGCTTCAATGAGTGACATATCCCAATTTCCATATTGCAATGTCTCCGTCTTCAGATCTCTTCCAAAATCTGGGAACAAGGTATCTTTCAGCTTGTCAACAGAACTTGTACCTTCTTCAAGCATAATGTCACCATTATCTTCTGGAATACCATCAAGTATGTTGGCATAATCACCGGCTGCATGCACATCAGAATAATCCTGGTAACAGTCGTAGTTCTCCTCCATAAGATAGTTCTTCACATAATTTCCTTTCAGATGCATTGGAATTAGCTCCTCCTTCATATGGCCTTGCTTTAGAGCTATTTCGAAATGGCGAGCAGTCCAATCAGGGCGGCTCCAAAGATAGAGCGGTGGGGGCTTCAGGTTCCAGTCTTCCATTTGCTTGTCATGTGTGTCAACTGATCCAGGTAAATAAAAGGACTGAAGGGAGTAAAATGTATTAGACAACCTACTCCAAACACTCTCAAATGTAAATCATACAGTAGGACTAGAAATATTTCTCATGGTCTTCCGTAGCACAAAAAATTTTAGTACTGCTGCTCTTATATTTTGACAAGAAAATCACCTTAATTTCAGCATCTACTCAAACCTAATGTCAAAACATTTGACTCGTCAAAATACAAGAGGCATTATTATTGAAATTTCAGTGCAAAGTTAGGAGCAGATAGCAACATAGTATTTAAAATTTTAGTGATACTGGCTCTTGTAGTCTAACAAGTCAGAAAACCACCTTCTTAATTTTAGCATACATTCAACCATAAGTCATGATGTCAAAATATTTGACTCATCAAAATACAAGAGGCAATAGTACTAAGATTTCATTGGTACGATAAGATTAGATATATTTCCCATCTTAGGATCTTAGGATAAAACTGGTATAGAACATTTTTTGCTAACAAACCTTGCCTGAAAGCACCTCAGCATCCTCCCAAATTAAATCATATCCACCTTTCTTTCTATCAAGTCTGGAAACATAAAATAAGAGACATCAATTTTATCTCGTGAATCTTGTCATAGCTGAAAAGGTTGAAAAAAAGGACCGGAACTAACCGTTTAGTTACTTTTGGTACAATAAGTATAAGGAGCTTTGGTTTAAACGTTAACGCCTTGTTAATAAATTTATTAGCAAGAGAACCATTGACACCAAAAGGAGGATTCAGCCCCATAATCTAGTCAATTATCAACCATAAATGTAAGGAGAATCAACCATTATGGTAAAACCACATAGATAATTATTATATTGCAAGTAAAAATGTCTTACTAGTTGAGAAGCATTAGGTAATTCCTCCACATTGACACTCATCCAATCCCGCTTTTCGAAACTGAAATCATTCTACACACAACAAGACTCCATGAGTATTAAATTGCATGTTCAAATAAAAATATCCAGCATTTTTTGTTCCAGAAGACTTCATCCCAATAATTTGAGCTGTTCTGTAACTGTGAGCAGAGGATTTATCCAGTGAAAAAAGAGTATTACTAGTAGCGCCCCCCAAAAAAAAATAAATAAAAAATAGAAGAAAGGAAGGCTTTCTCCTGTACTTGGCATTGGAACTACCAAGATAAACTAGAGAAAACTTTAAAATCAACCTCTTGGACTAGGCAAAATTAAGATTAAATCTTTTTTTTTGGTGGAAACTCAGGCTGGATTTTAGATAATTTTCATGTGTCAGTAATTTGTTGAAAGATGTGCATGAACATATCCATAATGCAAAGAAGCTCCTTTGCTTTGCCCAACGGTGGACCTTGACCCTTTTTTCCATTTTTTTTTTTTTTTGGGGGGGGGAGGATTAAAAATACTTTTGGGGTCAAATAACCAAAGTAAAAAAATTTATCAATAATTTTACATATAATTGCATGGTCATCCCATCCTTGCCACATAGAGATGACAAAACACCCCAAATTTTCAATGCACAGGATTGCCCTAATAAAGCTTGAGGATGGTATGATTTTTTGTCACACAAGACAAGGCATTGATCACGTTTTCACCCCGAGCAAACTACCAAAGATAGGGCAATAATACCTTTCCTTGCCCCATAGAGCCTCACCATATAAAATTGTTTATTTTTACCTTATACACTAATATGTATACATACACACACAAATTCTTGCATAATATTTAGTCATTTTAGTAATTTAATCATTTCAAAGAATAATATTTTGTATAGTTTCAAATTGTTTAAATCAATTAGATGTGACTTTGGACTTATTATTATAACATAATGTTGATTATGAATGATTTGCAATGTTTAAATCTAAATTTTGTTTTTCCTTTTTTCCTTGTTTACTTGTGTTTAAGATTTTTTTAGCAATTACTAGTGAATTTATAGCCCTTAATTTCAAATTTTGTATTTTTTTCTTAATTTCTTCTATTTTTTTATCATTCTCAAAAAACATACTTAGGTATCTGTTGCTCTGTGGGGATGGGGATGGGGAGAATTTTGCCCACGAAACGAAAATGAGGTGTGGGGCAAGGCAATATTTTTTCTCCGATGGAGCAAGAGATGGCTAATCTGTCCCTGCCTTGCGGCATTGCCATTCCTACTACTATGCTCTGCCTCTACATTTGTCTTGTGTGGTTTCCCCTTCCAAAATGCCAGAGATAAAGTAGATACTGGAACAATTTTCCACCAAAATTAAAGAAGCTGATATATTTAATATGTGAATTACGATAATCCATAAAGTATGCACAGACCACAAACTTATGCAGTTAGCCATCAATTAGCAGGATTCCAACTGTGCAGAAAGTTTGGTGTATCATGATCAAAGATTATAAATTTAAGTTGTTAACAGGCATACTAATCATATTTATCAAACAAGCTTCCCTCATAATTAGCAATTATTTAATCAAATAAATTCGTAGGATTCTAATAATAAGCTGTACCTTGGCTTGGAAAAGATCATAGTTCTTAAAAGAGCATGACTTCCCCATCTGCTCAAGCTTTGCCTTCATCAGATAACTAAAGTCATTTGAACCACAGCAGAAATCTACAATCTGCAAAGGATAGCAAATAATTACAGGAGTGCCGTTGAAGTTACTAGCAATAATGATGAAAGCCATACTTGAGTTTTGCAGAAAACAATCATTCTAATAAAATTATTTGTCATATTCTCTAGCAAAATGTCTCAACAGAGAAATTAATTTATTTTAATTTCATTTTCCAACAAGTTATAGGAATATACACAGCTAAAAGTCAGCAATATTTTGATTTCAAATGGGCAGCCCATGACCATTATTCTACTAAAAATTATAATCAGAGTTTTGAAGTGGAGGTAATCAGATATCAAGGTTGCCAATATGGTGAAGATCCTCAAAAGTCGAGTACCAAAATGCTAGCGTAGAATAGTCACAAAATACCAAAATGCTAGCCTAGAACAGTCACAAAAATTACAAGTTTATACATTCAAGAGATGCAGAATATGATTCTTTCAAGCAGTAAGATCTAATACCAACATTAACTCAGAAAAAAAAAAAAAAGGAGCAAAAGTAGAAAAGATTACTGTTCTGTATGATAACACCAAGTGCAGTCATGCAGAAAAAATTTAAAATAGAACAAAATGTATATAAATAGGACACAAAAAGACAAACTACTTACCATGTCACCATTTTGCACATAAAATTGGAGCCTATCAACAATCTGCATGAAAAAAGTCATTCTCTTAGCTTTGGTAATCAAGAACAAAAATGTTAAAACACTACAATTTATCATGTTACAAAATTCTGTCTAAATTTTAAACGCCAAAACCGTTATACAGTACATCAAAAAACTGAAGAGAACAGATTTGAAACAAGGAAATCCTCCTGGTTGTTTTTGTTAGGGAGGGTGATTTTTTTTAAAAAAAATATAATAACAAAAATAATCTTGATTAATATATAACTGTTGTTGTCAGCATTACCGGCTCGAACCAAATGATAAACCAAAAATTACAATAGAATGACATTGAAAAAGGACACAAAAATGCATAGATTTCAGTGTCTATGCTTGCTGAATAGATCGAGCAAAAGAATCAAAAAATTTATTGAGTACAAACATTAATATAAATATGCATGATAACCACATGCTTGTGATGAATAACAGAAAGAAAACATTTACCTCCTTAAGCTTATCTATTTTAGTGAAATGGCGACCAAAAGATGTATATCGCATGCCATGAAGAAAAGGTGCAAGATAGACCTTGAGCTTCTTCTGCAAGTGACCTCTTAATCAGTATTATCTTAACAAGACCATTTAATGACTCATACATAATAAATGTAAAAGAGAATATGCATTGCCATCTATTAAGATCAAATACAATACATATATTGGATGTGATACAGGCACAAGGATATGGTAAACTTTAAATAACCAAAATACAGATGCATCTAGGATATGTCTAAGAGGGAGAAAAAGAGGAAAAGGTGAGAATTCATGTAGGGACATCAATAATTGGGATATAAATCATGCATTTTCCAATTTCCATTAGCATTCAAATAACAAAGTTAAATTCTCATGTATTCCTACATATATACTATCATATTTGTTAGTGAGACTATTAGTTTCTTGTATGCATATATGGGCCTAGGCCTATTTCTTGAAACCTTATATTTTTATTATAAATAAATGTTGCCTTTCTCAATTGAAAACATGGCCTCACAATTTTTTCTCCTCTTCTAACATGATATCTAGAGGCTAAACAAAACTCTAGAACTTAGATGCATCTGTAAACCAAAACACTCTTTCTTTTCCTCCCACTCTCTTCTCTCTTTTTTTTTCCTTTTTTTTCTCTATATGAATTGGTCATAGAAAAAATTTGGTAGCGACTTAGAGTCATGTATTTGGAAGGAAAATCAGAGAATCCAGCGTTTGTATTCATTGTTGGTGTACATATGCCTACTAAGTATATGTGAACAGTACCAAAGAATTTATTTGAAGTGTTTAACGGTCAATGGGTGGTTCATTTTGCAACTTGGGTGGATCAGAAGGGAGATCGGCGGCTAGCGACTTGCTCTAGGTTGCGCAAGTAACACGTGCTCACTACTTGACGGCACGTGAAACCCACATGCAATGGGCATTGGTGGTGTGTGACAGCGCATGGAGCATTTTTTGACGACATGCTTCTTAGTGCAATTTTGTCTCTGTGAATTGCACCTTCTTGTGTACTTGAATCGATATTTTGATTGCTCAACTTCTGGTCTTTTGAATTTATTTAATTTTCTAATGTTGTTATTCAGTTAATTTCTTGATATAATGGCGGAAACAAATAAAACAAACTCTGGTTTAGGTAAGACAAATGCCCAGAATAATGATTTTAAATCTCTCTTCTCTAATTCAATTCCTACTACTGTAAAAACTATCGATAAAAAAACTTGATGCTGATGGGCATAAATATCTTGCATGGAAAGAGTCTATTGAGCATTTTTTTTTTTACGATGTTAGCAGATTTGATCATCTGACTAATGATCCACCCACTAATAATATAAGAACTCGATGGATTATGGAGGACCAGCAATTATTTATCCTAATAAGTAATACTTAGGAAAAGGAGATCAAAAATAATTATGTACATTACAAGACTGTCAAAAACTTGTGGATATTCCTTGAATCCCTTTTTTTCAAATAAAGATAATTTAAATTTCATTTATGACTTATGTATAGCTTTGTTTCAGCAAAACGTGCAAGAAAAAACTGCATCTCAAATTTATATCAAGTGGAACAATATTTATGAATAATGGGACAGTCTTCTTCCTATTATTGAAGATGTTAAGGCAATGCGAACTCAACTAAAACAACTAGCTACTTTATCTTTTCTCATGAATTTACCTACTGAGCTCAGTTCCATTCATAAATAAATTTTATCTAGCTTTGAGTAGTTAACTCAACAATCTGTTTTTTCTCATTTTCTTCAGATAGCACAAGAGTTGCCATCAACTTGCCTAGTTGACTTCTCTGCTTTAGTTAATTCAAGTACTTGAGGAGATTGTAATGGTCGTAGAAGAGGTAGAGGAAGAGGTAGTAATCAGCCTAATAGTGATATTTGTTTTTACTATAAGGAATCGGATCATATGAAAAAAACTTGTCCCAAGCTAGTTGGATGAAATACATCTCAATTTGTAAACACTACTTCTAGCACTCCTGCACTGGAACATGAGCACATAACTTTGACTAAGAATGAGTATAATCGTTTGTTTCAGCTCTAACTTTCACAACAGCCACCTATTCTACAGCAACCACCCTCTACTCTATCTACTGCTATTTTGATTCAAACAGGTAATCCTGCTACATCTCTTTCGCATTTCAAGTCTAGATGGGTAATTGATTTTAGGGCCACTGATCATATACCAGGAGACATAGGTATCTTTTCTTCTTTTACATCCTTATCTTCTATCACTTTAGCTAATGGGTCCACTGCTTCTGTTGTTGGGAGTAGCACAACCAATGTTACTTTTGATATTTCCTTAACTAATGTGTTATGTCTTCCTAAATTCTCATTCAACCTACAATCAATTAGCCAAATCACACGTACTTATAATTGTGGCATTTTCTTGTTTCCTGATTATTGTATTTTTCAAGATATTTTAATGAAAATTTTTGGTAGAGGACACGAATGTAGTAGACTGTATGTGTTTGATAGTGACTCCCCTCAACCTGCTCCTCCACCCATTGCTACAGTTGTCACCACTACTTGATACTAGTTACACTACCGATTGGGACATCCCTTATTGTCATCCTTAAAGAAATTGTATCCTCATTTAAATTCTATTTCAAATTTTAATTGTGAGTCTTGTCAATTTGCCAAATAACATCGTCAAACTTATGTTCCTTGAGTCAATAAATGGGTTGCATCCCCTTTTGAATTAATCCATTCTGATGTTTGGAATCCTTATCCAAGTGTGTCAAAAACTTGATTATCATTACTTTGTTACATATGTTGATGATTATTCAACAACTACTTGGCTTTACTTAATGAAAAAATCAATTTGAGGAGTTTGATATTTTTTGTATCTTTCATTTTGAAATTACGAATTACTTTCATACTTTTATCAAATATTTGCGCAGTGATAATACTAAAGAATACTTTTCTACCTAGTTTTCTTTATATTTATCCAGACATGATATTATACATCAATCTTCTTGTGCGGTAACCCATAACAAAATGGGATAGCCGAACGAAAAAATCATCATTTAATAGAGGTTTCACATGCACTTCTATTCCAAATGAAAATCCCTAAGATATTTTGGGTAGAAGCTGTTTCTACAGCTTGTTTCTTAATAGAATGTCTTTTTTAGCTCTTGATAGTGAGGTACCATATTCTCTCTTATTTCCCTTTCAACCATTGTTTCATTTTACTCCATGTATCTTTGGTTATATTTGTTTTATTCATGATTATCGATCACAGGTTTTTAAATTAAACTCTCGATCTTTAAAATGTATTTTTCTTGGGTATTTTCGTACTCAAAAGGGTTACTATTGTTATTCTCTTGATTTGAGATATTATTTTGTGACATTTGATGTTATCTATTTTGAATCCGTTCCTTTCTTTGATTCTACCACAATTACTAATTACCTAAGTCTAAATCTGTTGATAACTATTTCTTTGTATATACCACTACTTCTCAAGACTCCACCCTCCTACCACAGGCTCCCCTCTTATCAAATTTGTTTATTCTCACAAGCAATAGGTCCCCACAATCCTACCATCATTCATCATCAAGTGCCACACCAATTGTTGCATAGCCATCAGCTTCGTCTCCTCTACCAACAACTTCTTCCTCAGATGATCTACTTCCTCCATTCTCCGATCTTGATATTCCTATTGCCCACCACAAAGGTACTCATAATTGTACTCAGAAAGGTAACCTCTCTATATCTTATCCCATCTCCAATTTTGTATTATATTCCACGTTACCTGTGTCTTCTCAATCTTTCATTGCTTTCCTGCATTATATTACTATTTTTAGAATTGTTTCAGACGCTTTTTCTCATGCTGGGTGGTGTGCTACTATGGATGAAGAGATGGATGTTCTTGAGAATAACAATACTCGAAAACTTGTGCCCTTGCCAAAAGATAAATAGCTTATTGGGTGCAAGTGGTATATATAGTCAAAGTCAACCCAAATGGTTCTATTGTTCGATTGAAAGCTCACTTGGTAGCTAAGGGATATGCACAAACTTACAGCATTGATTATTCTGAGACTTTTTCTCCTATTTCTAAGATTATATCTATTCGCTTATTTCTCTCTGGCTGCCTCTCAACATTGGCCTCTCCATCAACTTGATGTTAAAAGTATCTTTCTTCATAGAGATTTACATGAAGAAGTCTATATGAAGCAACCTCCTAGTTATGTTGCTCAGGGGAAGAAAGGAAGTGTGTTGATTGAAAAAATCTTCATATGGTTTAAAACAATCTCCTCATGCATGGTTCGGTAGGTTCAGCGATGTTATAACAGAATTTAGCATGAAGAGTGATTATGACCATTCTATATTTTATAAACATTCTAAATCTGAATGCATACTTCTTGTAGTTTATGTTAATGACATTATAATTATCGGTAGTGATAAGGTGGGAATTTCAAAATTAAAGAACTTTCTTCAATCTAAATTTCACATTAAGGATTTCGAACTACTATGGTATTTCCTTGGTGTTGAGATTGTCCGAAATAAAAAAGGAATTTTTATTTCACAAAAAAAATATATTCTTAACCTCCTAAAGGAAACTAGTTTGCTTGGTTCAAAACTATATAACACCCCTGTGATTCCAAATGTTAAGCTTGGATTGAAAGACAGAGAGTTATTAGATGATCCAGAGGGTTAGTAAGCAAATTGAACTATTTTAATATCACAAGACCTGACATTACTTTTTCAGTAAGTGTAGTAAGTCAATTCATGAATTCTCCAAGAACTTTTTATTAGGATGTAATTGTGCACATCTTAAAATATCTAAAAAAGGCACTCGAATGTCAAATATTTTATCAAAATCATGGCCATTATAGAGTTGAAGGCTTTTCTAATGCTATTGCACAAGGTGTCTTATAGATAGAAAATCTACCTCAAATTATTATGTGTTTGTTGGTGAAAATCTTATATCTTAAAAAAGTAAGAAACAAGCAGTGACATCTTGATCTAGTGCTAAATCTAATTATCGAGTCATGGCTCATGTTACTACAGAACTTGTGTGGCTATCTTATCTTAGTTAACTCGGAATGACTTCATCTGGAGTTATGCAATTATGATATAATAATCGGGCAACCACTCACAATGTAATGAATCCTGCGTTTCATGAATGGACTAAGCATATAGAGATTAATTGTCACTTCATTAGTTAGAAACTCGAAAAAGGTGTTATTGATCTTAAACATATCAAAACTAGGAAACAACTTGCTAATTTATTTACTAAAGTTGTTTCAAGAAAATGGATTGATAACATTTGTAACAAGCTCGGCATATTTAACATCTATACTCCAGCTTAAGGAAGAGTGTTAGTGAGTCAGTCAGTTTCTTGTATGCATATATGGCCCTGAGCCTACCTTTTGTAATCCTATATTTTTATTATAAATAAATGTTGCTTTCCTCAATTGAGGACATGACCTCACAATTCTTTCTCCTCATTTAACAATATCAAATTAAATAATATATTCCAATCTGCTGCACTTTAAGGATTACTATACTATTAAGAAACAACAATTCTAGGAATCACATATAGGATAACACATGAATATAGGGGTTAAGACAAATTTTGCCCCAAAAAAAAAAAAGAAATAATATTGCTAGTATATTAGTTATTATGAGCTAAGTTAGGCTAGTAGATTAGTTATTATGGACTAAGACTAGTAAACCATGGCCCGTGGGTCTATTTATTGTAACCCGACTCAACGTACATACTTTAATAGAAATAGATGTTGCTTATCTCAATTGAGGATATGTCCTTACAAATCTCTCGTTTCTCTTAACATGGTATCTAAAATCATTTAGTATTTATTTCTACCCAAATCAGAAGGAAAAACAAAAGCAAAACAATCCTAGCTTCTTTTCCTCTTCCCTTTTTTTTTTCCTTGTTCTTTTTTTTCTTTTTCTTTGCATGATTAGGTCACCATAATACTGGCAGCAACTTAGGGTTGCTTCAAAAACCCAGATAAGTTTTGGGCTGTGGTGAAGAACATAGCATTTGGAGAAATAGTGTTTTCTTCTTCCTCTTCCCCCTTTTTTCTTCTGTTTTTCCCCCTATACGTGACTAGGTCATAGCAATACTAGCAGCAACTTAGGGTTGCGTTTTCTTCAGAAACACAGATCAGTTTTGGGCTGACAGAAATAGTGTGTGGAGAACAATGTTAGAGCTGTTTGTTGCAATTGAAGAGGAATTAGAGGTCCGATTGACGATCCAGGTTGAAGGGTAGCTAGATTAGCATTTGGCAATCATCTCTAGGTCACATGTACTACTTATGCGCCTTTCTTGATGGCACATGAGCACCACATGCAGTGCACTCAACCAGCACGTGGTGGCACGTGCAATCTCCTTTAGCAATGTGCTTTCTCCAGCAACCTCCTCCTCAGTGACTTCTGCACCTCTGTGTGGTTGGGTTTGTTATCCATACACTTTGTTGCAGTCTTTTAATTTTCTGTTTTTCTAGTACTGTTTTCGGTTAATATTTTTTCTGTTATGACTGCAACTGATGATTTGGGCGAACAGCAAGTCAAATTTTAAATCCCCCTTCTCAAATTTGATTCCTACTGCTACAAAAATCACCAATTGAAAACTCTGTGCAGATGGCCAGGAATATCTTACATGGAAAAAAATTGATGAATATTTTATTGAAGGTGTTAGCATCTAATTACTTGACTAATGATCCACTAAATAATAATACGAAGATTCAATGGGTTATGGAAGACTAGTGGCTATTTCTTTTGATAAGTAACACCTTGGAGAAAGAAATTGAGAATAATAGTGTACATTGCAAGACAGTCAAAAACTTGTGGACATTCCTTAGTTCTCTTTATTCTAATAAAGATAATTTAAATTGTATCAGTAACTTGTGTGCATCTTTGTTTCAACAAGATGGAAGAGGAAAGAATGTGTCTCAGATTTATACCAAGTGGAATATCTAGAATGTGTCTCAGATTTATACCAAGTGGAATATCTATGAGCAATGAGATAGCCTTAGATTTACTAATGATGTTAAGACAATGCACACTTAGAGAACAATTGGTTGTTGTGTCTTTTCTTATGGCTTTACCTCCCGAGCTAGTACTTATTGACCAGTAGATCTTATCAAGCTTTGAGCTATTAACTTGATAGTTTGCTTTCTCTTGTGTTCTTTGAGCAGCTAGAAAGATGCCATCTCCTTTACTTCTCCTATTGAATCCTCTACTTTGGTTGGTCTAGTACTCAAAGGGGTCATGGTGGGAGGGGACGTAGAGGTACAGGTCGTAATGCACCCAAAACTAATTCAACAACATTTGTAATTATTGTAAGGAACCAAAAATAAAAAATAAAAAACTTGTCCTAAGTTGGTTGGACGATATATGCCTCCATCTTGATTTGCACATACTACTACTAATATTCCCACACTAGAGTTTGAGCACATGACCTTGAATAAAGATGAGTATAATCATTTGATTTAACTACAAATTTCATAGCAATGACCTTCCACTTAATCCACTTGTACTCTAATTTGGTCAAGTAATCCTACTACATGTCTACCCCATTCTAAATCTAAGTAGATAATTGATTCTAGGACCACTAATTACATGTCATGAGACACAAGTATCTTTTTTTCCTTTAAATCCTTATCTTCGTCTATCACTATAACTTATGGGTTTATTGCTTCTATTATTTAGAGTGATACAATTGATGTTAACTCTAATATCTCTCCAACTAATGTTTAGCATCTTCCCAAATTTCCATCCAATTTACTTTTTGTTAGACAAATTACACATACTTATAATTGTGGTATTTTCTTGTATCCTAGTTATTGTGTTTTTCAAGATTTTTTGACAAAGAGGTTTTTGATAAAAGATACGAATTTGGTAGACTATATGTGTTGGATGGTGATGTTCCTCAATGGCTTATGCTACTACCATCACTCCATACCAACTGTACTGTTACTTGGGTCATCCTTCCTTATCTTCCTCAAAGAAATTATATCCTCGTTTAAGTTATATTTTGCATTTTGATTGTAAGTCATATCAATTTGCTAAACATTATTATCGATCTTATGTTCCTAAAATCAATAAATGGGTTACATCCCTTTTTGAGTTAGTTAATTTTGATGTTTGAGGTCCTTGACCAATTGTGTCTAAACATGATTATCGATATTTTGTTACATTTGTTAATGATTATTCAAGAATTACTTAACTTTATTTAATGAGAAACCAATTTGAATTATTTGATATTTTTTTTGTGTCTTTCATGCTGAGATTACAAATCACTTTTGTACTTTTACCCAAAAATTGCAAAGTGATAATGTTAATGAATATTTTTTAGCCCAATTTTCTTCATATTTATCTAGATATGGTATTATACACCAATCTTCTTGTACAGTTACTACAATAAAATGGAGTAGCCAAACAGAAAAATCATCATTTAATAATTGTTTCACATGCATTTCTATTCCAAATAAAAAGACCTAAGGTATTTTGGGCAAAAGCGGTTTTTGCGGCTTGTTTTCTGATCAATAAAATGCCTTCTTTAAATATTTTCTCTCACTCCACGCATTTTTTATTGTACTTGTTTTATTCAAAATTATCAATCTCAAGTTTCTCAACTAGACTCTTAGTGTTTTTCTTGGGTATTTTCACAACCAAAAAGGTTTTTATTATTCTTCTTCTAATTTAGACGTTATTTCATGTCCTTTAATGTTACATTTTTTGAGTTGGTTCATTTCTTTGATTCTTCTTTAGTTACTAGCTCTTTACCTAAGTCTAAGTCTAAGTCTATTAACAATTATTTCTTTATGTACTCTACTCCTTCTGCTTCTCAAAACTCCTCTCCCTAACAAGAGCTCCTGCTCCCATTAAGTTTGTTTATTCTCACAAAAAATAAGTACCCACAACAATAGCACCTTCCTCTTTTACTACTGAACCACTAAATGCTAAGCCAACTGTTGAACAACCACTACCTTCATCTCCTCCACAAAAGACTTCTTCCTTAGTAGATCCCCTCCTCCACCCTTCAACCTTGACGTTCCTATTGCCTACCGCAAAGATATTCATAATTTTACTTAGAAAGGTAGCCATACTACTTATCCTATCTCTAACTTTATGTCAAATCCCTCCTTACTTGTGTCTTCCCAATCTTCTATTGCTTTTTTGGATCGTATTACTGTTCCTAGATATGTTATAAAGGCTCTTTCTCATGATGGGTGATATACTATTATGGAAGAAGAAATGATGGCTCTCAAAAATAATATTACTTGGGATCTTGTGCCCTTGCCAAGTGGTAAGAAGTCTAATGAGTGCAAATGGGTATATATAGTCAAAGTTAATTCAAATGGTTCCATTACATGGCTAAAAGCTAATTTGATGGAAAGGATAATGCACAAACTTACAATGTTGATTATTCTAAGACTTCTTCTATTGCTAAAATTACATCTATTCACCTGTTTATCTCTTTGGCTTCCTCTTAGCATTGGGTTTTTCATCAACTTGATGTTAACATTTTTCCTCATAGTAATTTACTTGAAGAAGTCTATATGAAGCAAGCTCTTAAGTATGTTGCTCAGGGGAAGAAAGAAAAGATGTATCAACTGAAAAGTTCTTTATATAATTTGAAGCAATTTCTTCATGCATGGTTTGGAAAATTCAATGTGATAATAAAATTTAGTATGAAGAAAAGTGACCATCATCATTCCATATTCTACAAACATTTGAAATCCAAGTGCATTCTTCTTGTTGTTTATGTGAATGATATTGTAATTACTAGTAGTGATCAATTACGAATACCAAAATTAAAAAACTTTCTTCAATTCAAGTTTCAAACTAAGGAATTGGGACCACTTCAGTATTTCTTAAGCATTGAGATTGCCCAAGGTATAAAGGAATTTTTCTCTCGCAAAGAAAATATGTTCTTGACCTTTTAAAGAAAAATAGTTTTCTTGGTTCAAAACCTTGAGACACCCTTATGATCTCAAATGTTAAGCTTGGATTAAAAGATAGAGAATAACTATAAAATCCAAAATGTTATAGAAAGTCAATAGGTAGACTAAACTATCTTACTATTACAAGATCTAACAACGCTAATAAGTTAGTTCTTGAATTCTTCGAAATCCTTTCATTGGAATGCAATTGTACATATCTTGAAATATCTAAAAAAGGCATTCAGGTATGAAATATTATATAAGGATTGTGGACATTGTAGAATTAAAGATTTTTCTGATGCTAATTAGACAAGGTGTCTTATAGATAGAAAGTTTACTTCAAGGTATTGTGTGTTTATTGAGGAAAATCTAGTATATTGAAAAAGCAAGAAACAAGCAATGGTATTTTGATCTAGTACAAAATTTGAATATCAAGTTATGACTCATGCTATTATTAAACTTATATGGCTTTCTTATCTTCATCAACTTGATATTATTTCATCTAAAGTTATGCAATTATGGTGTGATAATCGAATTGCTATTCACATTGTTACAAATCTAGTATTTTATGAATGGACCAAGTATGTAGAGCCTAATTGTCACTTTATTCAAAAGAAACTTCAAGAAAGAATTATTAATCTTTGACATGTCAGGCTTGGGAAATAACTTGCTGATTTGTTTACTAAAACTTTTCCAGGAAAATAGGTTAATGATATTTGGAACAAACTGAGTATGTTTGAAATTTATGTTCTAGCTTGAAAGGGAATATTAGTAGATTACTTATTATGAGCTAGGATAGGCTAGTAATCCATAGGCTGTGGGCCTACTTGTCGTAACACTTTTATTACAAGTTGTTCTTCTATGTTATAAACTATTTCCAAAAAAAATATAAATGACAAAAGACATGTATTGTCTGACTTCTAAGATGACAAAATTGACAAACAAAAAATAAACAATAAAAATTAAGGAATGTCTTCCAGAAAGTATCTAAGAGTATCCTATAGGTATCATGAATGGCACATATCATATGTCAGCCATTTTAAAGTATCTATGTGTCACACCCCAAGCCTAACTCGCTTAAAACAATTGCTAAGCTAATCCATTGGCATAAAAACTAGCTCAAATTGTCTAAGTACTCAGCCCTTATATATTATACTTAACTCTCAGATCTAATCGATATAGGACATAGGATTTATACCATGTATCCGAGATCGCCATTAAATGTAGTAAGAAAAAAAAAAGTGATAGATATCCATAATAATAAGTTAAAAGATCTGCTATGTAACGTTAAAATAAAGTCAACAAGGCAAAGAAGAGTCCCACATGCCACTTGAATCGAAGGGAAAATATTTGTCAATGACAAACAATCCTCCAAGGAACTTCTGTGTAAGATAACATGTCAGAGGAAATTCGGAATAGAAAGTCATGCTTTGGAGCTATGTAAAAGTATTTAGGGTAACTTGTTTCAACCTGCCAAATAAACATCTGGTTGAGCATCCCACGGTCACAAATAACTTGTGCATCCTCAATACTAGATCCTTCTTCCAACTTCTTCAATGCTGTTTGAATAGCCTACAAGAAAAGCACAGTTTGATATTCAGTGTTTAGATTCTATATGAAATCAATGCAGGTAGATGCATTCTAGTGAAAAAAGAAAGTCAGAGACCTTAACAGATGCCTCTACTTTTCCTTCAGTAAAGTTCTTATCAAATACAATTCCTGGGCAATATGAATTTGTAGATGAGACTTGGTTGTCCTTCTTCAATTCTTCGTCAGTAAATGTCAACATAGATTCTTTCATCAAATGCAGAATTCTGTATAGCAGATAAAAGAGGCTCAAAGCAGTAAACCAAAAACTAAACAGCTTAACATGAAAATAAACAAAATATAGTACCTTCTTTCCATATCAGCATCAAAAATGGGTACTGGTGTTTTGGCCTTTCTACCCACAGGACTTTCCATGACATTTTTCTCAGTTGTTTTACCAGTCAATTTCAGCTGCCCAGACCTAAATGGTTGTAATCCCAAACTACGGGATGTCTTATCATTTCTCAGAGACAACTTATTTTCAGCAGTTGTAAGGGACCTATAGGAGACAGAACTTTTCTCAACATTCAAAAGTTTTTTAGCTGTATCAGACCTGGTTGAATTAGAAGAGAAACTCATATCTTGTCCAAAACATTTTTTCTCAATAATTTTGGTGTTGGTAGAACCAACTCTTTGGATGCTATCACTTGCGTTTGTAACCTGGCTTGGCAAGCTTTTTGTTTTAGCAGCAAGAAATTCAGAACTTTTTCGTGATGCAGCACCAGTCTCTTTGACAAATGGTATGTTGTCAGGCCATACCTTCTTTCCTCTCATATCAGGAAATTTCAAATGGTTTCTAAGAGGTGTCCCGAGTTCACTAACGATCTCATGATCCCTAATCAATAGTGGGTTGGGAACAATGAAGCAAATGAGATACAGAATCTGCGCATGTATTCAGAAACAATCATTGAAATACTATTGTAATGCTAACTTACATGCAATATATCAAAATTCGACGGTCAAGTAGACCCTCCCAAGCTCTTTGGTCTATGCCTCGATCATAATCAGATGCAAAGGCAATCTCCCTGAGGAAAGAATATATAGACACATGGTAACACAGACAAACAGGCATTACACACTAGATATTTTAATTCAACAAATGACAAATGACACTTTCTTTTCAAGAATACCTATCACAAGAGGAATAAGTGAAAAGGAAAAGAAAAGATAAAAAATAAAAACTACCTGGGTAAGCATTTCCTATGGTAAGTTTTAGGGCAGCGTCTACACATGGCAAACTGCAAGTCAGGAACATCTTTATTTTCGCCTTTTCCACACAAAGAACATCTATGAACAGGACACAGAAATGCTTCCCCAGCAGCAACTCTCTTTTTCTTTTCCTCTTGTTCTGTACCATTACAAGGATAAAGTAGCCTTGCAACGCATTCAGGATGGTAGTAATAGCCACAATTTCCACTAATGCAGATAAATACCTAGAAAGCAACATATAGAGAACATTTTTCTTCAAGTTATAAATCTATCGATACATATTCTGTTCCATAGCAGCAGAAAACTCAATTTCAACATCAATTATATGTAGGTAATCAGGCCCTTAAGTGAATATATATACAAACTAAACATTGTATTAACAAATTAACTGATTTTTGTAGTAGCTTAGCTGATTCTCATTGCCATATGGAATGGAACCAGATCATTCTGATTATCATTTGGGGAGACTATACTGTAAATCCTTTAAAAACAAGTTGTTTTGAGGTCCAACCAAATAGACAGATTATAGGTTCCAAATATATTTATTATACCAACTGCAAACAAAATTATAGTAACTTTCCTAATAGATGCTAAGCTTTCTAACTAATTAGAAAGCATCTAAAAGGAAAAACTAGTGACATGTACACTGTACACTTCGATGTTAGCGATTTGATATTTTTCCAAAGTCACTAACAGATGAGACATACATGATGCGAAAAGGCAAAAAAGGTATACAGATATGTACCTCTGCATCAGAAGACATATCAGAAGAACCCAATCTGCCACAAGCAAAGCACTGATGCTGCTTATATTTACAATTATGACAATAAAACTTAGGAATGGCCTGCAAAGGTAAAGATTCATTTTTATCAACAGACAATCTAAGTTCAGGAAAAGGAAGGTAAACTGAAGATGGAAGAGGGTGCACTTACTTTTACTTGCACAGCACTGTATCCAAGAGATTCACAAAGAGAATCTATACCAGCATCTTTCGATGCATGAAAAGATCTCAGGCATCTCCCTTCACAACTGAGATTCGAAGGGGCAAAAAAAGGGGGAAAAAAATGGTTATCCATGGATGAAAGAGGTTTGCCAGTCTTCCCTATGTTCTAGTGTTTAAAGAAAGTCCTTATGATCATAGACAAGATAAAGAAAAGAACATACGGCAGAATTTCACCACCATTATCACAAATGGCACACACGGTATCATAAGATCCAATCTCAAACCCTCCATTATCATTGAATTCATCACCATCAGAGTGTTCTACTTCATCATCTGAATCAACTATAAATTTTGATTTCTTTGTAGTTTGAACACCCTGGTAAACCACTAACATGGTCACCAACAGGAAAGGATGCAAGTTTATATGCAGAAAACAAGTCACAGTTTAACACTGACCTCAAAGATACTATGTGACCTTGGCTTTTTTACTAAATTGAGAAGATACTGTCCATCAAAATTAACAATATTTAGTGAAGAAACTAAGAGTCAAAACAAAAATCAGAGACTAGGCACATAATGATCATAGCTAAACTAACAAGTAACTGAAGTTGGAATTCAAAGCAATATTTTAAATAAATATATATATATATTGAACAAGATTATAAAGTTAGTCATATATATGAGGAGAAATGGACAAATCTAAAACTCAAATTTCGAGCAGCAAAACCAAAAGGAATGGAGTTGTGTTTAAAATTTGCTTGGCAGATGCGAAGGTGGCTAGAAAATTTAGGTGTTGATCAATGTAAAAACCAAATTCAATTCCCTCCATCAATGCATGGCTTTGAATTTATGTTGGTCTTCATAGAAAACTAGAACATATTAACAAAAATTAAATTATAAACATACATATACAAGGAAACAAGAAAAATAAAAATAGCTACATTTGATCTCAACACCATTTTGTCATGTGCTAATTCAACATTTTCCTTGGGCTGCAAATGTTATATAATGTTGTTTTGCATCATTTGTCTATCTTTCTGCATCATAAGTAATCAAAAAGTTCTACTTTAGACAGCAAAAATCTGCACAAACTTCCAGTCGTGGATTCACATTTCTCCTCAACATAAAAAATCATAGATTCAAAGTTAACTGACCAACAAGTAACATTCTCCAGATTCACTAAAGTGACACAAAAAATGGGAAAGAAACAGAAGGATGATTCAAACCCTATAAAAGTACAGTTCAATTCTAATCCAGAAAATTGGTTGCATAAACCTGGGATTTTGTTAAATCTTTGTCCCTTTCGGCAGCCTCTCTGATCATTAACACATGACTTAGGATATCATTCTCAGAAGTTTCAACATCAAATGAGCTGCAAAGAATACATGTCACTAAAATATCAAAAAAGACACATAGGAAAACAAAGATACTGCAATGAGAGAAGAAAATGCACACCTAAAGGTCTTCTGCATGTAGTTCCAAACTGATGTCCTGGACTGCTCTGGATTATTTTTCACAAAATGAAGCCAGTAAACTGTCACCAACACTGTCTTGATTGTCTTTTCAAAACTCTTTCTTGGCCTTTGGAGGGTTATCCAGTTCTTGTCCTTTGAAAGCACCGAAATCTCAGGCTGTGCATAGGATAGTTCAAATCTCCAAGCTATAATATGTCTGAAAACTCTTTGGAGGCCATCATCAGAAATGCCATGTAAGAATACATTTGTCTCCAAGCCATTTTTTGTCTCACCTAGGCTCCACAGTAATGGCAAACTAGAAAGTGAAACAAGTTCATGTTTATCATTCTCCAGATAGTAGTTATTGACACAAACTGAGACAATCTGACCCTCCTCTTCATCCGATGATGCCATTGGGAGAATCTGCATACCAAGAAACATAGCTTTCACTTTTAGTGATCACTCGGTTGCATGGACACCCATTTGGACTCATATATCACCATATATGAGATGTAATTGAACATAATACCTACAACCTGCATAACCATAAACACTTTCATAGTATGAATTTTTCCATATTCTAGTCCTCAATAGTGCAAATACACTTATTCTGTGTTAATATGCTGTTCCCAAAGTCTTCAATAGTGCAGACACGCTTCAAAGTGCTGGAGAAGTCTAACGCTAACAAATCATCAATTGATCTAATGAACATAGATAAAAAATATGCTAGCATTTAGCTAGCTTGAGCAACACTCAACCCCCATTGAACCGAAATTTTTCCCTTAATTTACTCCGTTAACCAGAAATATTATGCTGAAAACATGGAAAATAAGTCCGTTTGGTCACCAAGAAAATAAACTAAATATTTTCGTACCAATAGTCCTTATCTAATCAGATAAATACATAGATTGCATTGCATTAAAGCACATTAAAATAAACAAGGGAAAACCCCATTTTTTACAACTACATTATAAGCTTCACACTCAGTATTTTCCCCGTGTTCTCCAAGCAACCTCATGGAGGAGCAATTTGGCTCCAGTCAAAAAAAAGGGAAAAAAGAAAAAAAGCGACTCCACTCCACAAGAAAAAATAAGATAAAAAAAAAAGCCCCCCGTTCTCTCCTTTCTATTATTTTTCCGTTATTATCTACACTTATTCCTCCCATATTTTCTGGGTAGCCAAAAAAACACAAACAGAGCCTAAACATATATCAACTCCTCAACCTCAACCTTTTGAATAAAAAATGAAAAACACAAAATACACATTTCAGATCATATTCCTTCCTTTAAGCTTTTCAACAGTGATTGGAACATAAAGAAAGCAAAAACTAAGATCAATAACAAAGAGGAAGAAAATCTTACAAGGGTAGTAGAGTGAAATTAAGCTTGAAAATGCTCTTCACCTATTTCAGTTGAAGTTTGGCAGTTTCTCTATGAACCCTAGAAATGAAGGAAAAAGAAAGAAGACAGGAAGAGAAGAAGAGAAGAGCAGCTCTCATTCTCTGTGAAAAGATACGCAGTGAGCGTCTTATGACTCTGTGAGTGTGTACTTAAGAGGAAAACTTGCCGTGCTTGTCACACCAAACATTCATTTTTAATGTCGTAGTATGGAAAAGGGTATAACGTCTTTTCACAGTTTCTTCTTGGAGTTAACGGTCATTTTGGAAAGACGAATTTTAGAAATGGGGTGGAACGGGAAGTATTCCTCTCTTCCCCTTCTTGCATATGAATCTCACTGTGTTTTTCAGTTAATTTCATTTTTGTTCACGTCTCTTAGTTATTTTGATTTTTTGTCCTGAATAATATGTGAAAAATTAATTTCTAGAAGAAAACAAGGTAAAAAAAAAATACTCATTCGATTTTGGATAACCAAATTTATCTCAAATTTTAAGGACTTGGAATTGATTTTAATATAAAAAATTTGATGCACATGATTCATTTAATTAATTAATTTTTTAATTTATCAAATTTTCAAATAAATATTGCAAAATTGGTCAAATTTTTCCACATAATTCAAACTAATTTTCATGCATTTGTATAAAAAATTAATTTAAGTCTAATTTAATTTTGATTAATGATATAATGTATAAATAAATTAAAATTTATATAAAAATAACATGATATGCTAGACAATAATCATATAATGATACTGTGACATGCGCCAAAAATTCATCCAATTATATTTTTAATAGAAATATTGCTAAGAGCCTGATAGAATTATTCTGGATTGGTTTGAATGAGAGAATAAATTAAAAATAACTCACTAGAATTTTTGTTAAAAATCCAATAATTGAAAGCTCCAAACAAGTTAAAAAACTAATTTTTGATTTTTTATTACATAAAAAAGTACACAATTGGGCAACAAAATAAGCCCAAAAATTGCGGCCTATCCTATAAATGGTAAGGAGAACTGAATGTAATCCAAGGATAAAATTGTCTAATTTTGTTAAAGGGTCAAAGTTAATCGTTAATAGAATTCTTTTCCCACTAAGACAAGAAAACTTAGGATTGGTCAAGATTTGAAATAGTAAACTTAACTTTTGACTAGAAAAGTGTGAATACTAGTTAGTAGGTACTAGAATCTAGCTTTTAGATGCTTATAGAGTTTATGAAAAAAGAAAGGGAAAATGAGAAAAAATGTGAATTGAAAAGAAAGTCAAAAATTAGAACTTTTAGACTAACACTATATTTTTTTATATATGCTTTGGGAAAACCCAATATAAACTTTTATGCTATTTGAGTGAAATACTCGATTTTGATGGAAGTTTTAAAATCATAGTAGTCAAGTTTTGAAAATTTGAAAATATGAAAATATACTCTCTTAAGGGGAAGTCATTATACCTTTATTTACAATTTAAATGAATATATCAATTTTAAAAATTTTCCATAATTCTCATATTTTTCTCAATTGAGTCTTTTCGAAAAATTGTTTTATGCAAAGTCAAGGTATTTTTGACCTAGTACACTATCTTAACCTAACTCCACTCATGACCAGTGTAAAACTTGTTATCCAATTTTCATCAACTTATTTCACATTTTTTAACATAACAAAGCATACAAGGCAATTCAAGAGAAGTTTTAATACATCAAAAAAGAATAGATAGAAATTTCATTTAACAATTATAATTCTTTAATAAAAGAAGTTAGGCCTACCTATGAACCATTTAAGGATAAGCCAAGCTAAGTAGCCTTAAAATAATACAAACTACCATCCTTCTACCTTTTCTACTTTATATCGAATAAGCCTCCAAACATCTACAACAAAATATCTAATATTGCCTAAGTTATAATGAAAAGTCTCCTAAGCTCAACTCTAATATAGCAATAGAGAATCAACCTAAATATTTGCAAAAGAAAATACACATAGGAGGAAGTTGAAGCTTAGTAAGTAAATAAAGTCTAGCATAAACAATGTATACAAACTTACTAACCAAATTTACCTTCTTATACCGTTAAATACTTAAACTGCATATATCATAATACAATTTTCATTAGTATCAACATATGCACTTATAATCATTTGCACTTACCAATCCCATCACTCAATTATACATGTCCATATATGCCATAATGTCATCATACAATGCACAAAATAGTAAAACAAAGAAAGCAAGTAGATCTCTTTGTGATGCCTAATTAACTTTATTCTTTGCAAACTTATTTTTGTGTTTCTTACTTAGTTTTATCCCTCACAAGCTGTTATTAGATTTAATGTTTGAATATCATGTTTATCACATCACCCTCATCACTTCTCACAAATATTACTAACAATTAGCTCAATTAGCATGAGCAAAGCAAGTATGAGTCACTATGGTATTTATCAATGCTACCATACCTCCACTATATGACCTTAACCAATATAACATATAAAGTATTTCATTTGTTTCAATAGATTTCAATGCATAATAGTTATACACATGCATTGGGAAGGATAAAATCTTCTTAATAATACTTACATAATGATACCATGGGTAAACATATGTTAAATAGCCAATTATAGTTAATTATATTAAAACATAATATTAGACTGGAAGAATTGCTTTGCGAGTTAATTTTTGGCTTCTAATAACATTCTACTCTATAAGCCTAGAATCATTTCACAAATTGATTCTAGGCTTTTTATTACTCTCTAGAAGCAATGAATCATTTAACAAATCATTTTATAACTTCTAGTAACTATATGGAAAATAAAATTGCTTTATGAATCAATTCTACTCTTATAAGATGCATTCTACATAAGGGGAATCATTTCATGAACTGATTCCTAGCCTGATGTATTTTGGGCCTGAGGAAGCATCACAAATTGATTTGTCCATGAATTCATTGTGATTTTTCAATTCATTATCGTTTGCTATAAATAGCATCGAAAAGCATTTATTACATGATCAATGCATACTACATCATACATATATTTTAAAAACACCCTTCTATATCATTTCCATCATCAAAATCAATCCAAACATCTTAAATCATCACATTCCCCCTATATTCATCATAAACCTAAAACTTAAAGTCAAACTCAATAATCCAATCAATTTTTATTAAAATAGGCTAGAATGTTTACTTACACAGTATAAAAAAAGAGTTAGAAGGTTGGATTTATTATCTCTTAGTCCTAATCAACCAAAATTTCAAGGATTTCATATTAATGTTCATCTATTCTCCTTTTTAAGTTAAATTCCAAAATCCCCTCAAATATTAAGAAAGCAATAAAAATCTAGTGCCACAAATGTCTTACCTTATTTGAGTAAAAGTTTGATAAAGATTTATTTCCTTTAAGCTTGATTAAAGAAGAAATTCCAAGAGAGGAAGAAAGGGAGGAAAAAAATAAAGATGAATCAAGGCTTGGAAGAGGAGAAGAAAAAAAGGAAAAGTGAGGATAAAGTTTGGATTTATTAGAGGCAGGAGCATTTTTGGAATTTTTCCATAAATCTCCTCCATATTCAAATATTCACCTTTAAACATTTATAGCTTAAATCTTTTTACTCCATATACTTTTTCTTAACTAAACCTTTCAAGTTCTTTATTTCAAGCCCACTTAAATAATTTATTTCTATTTACTCAAATGTTTTATTTGAAACTTAAGTAATTTATTAATCCTTTTTTCCTCAAAAGTCATATTCATACTTTCTTTATCAAATTTTATTCATCCCACATAAAATTCTTATTTCAAAATTTTAATGCTAAAATTTATTAATTATTTTTCCTTACAATATGAAATTCTAAAATTCTAAAATTTTAAAATTGTTAGGAGGATGTAACATATATGTTTTAACTACCAGATAACATAATAACCAAAATATTTTCCTCCCCATTTTGCACATATGTTGTGCACTTTTAAATGTTGCAAGAGACAGAGCAAAATTTTCCAAGTTAAAGGACTATCTAGAGTATTTTGCAATAAAACCAATGAATGACAACGCTTAATCCTTTACATTCTAGCTAATAAATAAAATTTCCCTCCCTCCACATGCAAGAATAACTAGCTATATACTCCCTTCTAACTTTTCTTGGTCTTCCTACCTAGCAATCTTAAAAATTTTATTAGACAAGCTCCGATAACAACTTTTAAAAGAAGCTATCTTGACCATTCAAACCTACTAGTCATTTTGTGCCTATAAAGGTCTTCCAACAAGCTAAAACACATATTCACTTCAAATTTTTCCTTTTCATTTGCACTTTATGCTTTCCCCCCAATGTGACAATTCCATTTTATTTTCATACTTATTCATCCATAAATATTCAAAACACTTAAGGACCACTAAACTATCTTAATGAAAACATAAAAATCATCTTTTTTACCTCCAAAAGGCTTAAGTTTCTTCTTTTACTACCGCTCACAAGGTATTTTCCTTTATGCTTTCATTTTATTTCCATTCTACAAATTTCTAAAATCTAAAGTAAAAACAAGATTTTTAATCATTTTGCTTCAAAATCATATTTTTGCTAAGAAAAGGTTATTTTGTGGATTTTTAGATTTTTCCAACCAAAAAGCTACCCTATTTTGTAAGTTGCATTTTACCTTTCTTCTTTTGAGTTTTGTTAGGAAAAGTGTGATTAGAAATATTTATTTGCATTGCATAGGCTTTAGAAATTTCGTAAGATCACCTGGGAACTTTTAAGTGAATGGATATACTAGATCATGTTTAATCCTAGAAAATTGTTAGAAATGTAAAATAGTATTAGAAATTCTTCTAAGCAATTTATATGCCTGGTATATTAATTAGAATAGCATATTTGGCCTCTGATAGATCTTTGGAGAAATGCTAAGATTTAAAGAGGTCTAGTAATGGATTAATGATATTATTCTTAGTTCTTATATATATATATGTGTGTTTTATAGCATAAAATACAAGTAGAAAAATTTGATTTTGAAATTATATATCTCAAGCACCTTTATGTACTAAGGAAAGAAATGTATTTGCAAATAAAAAGAAGGAGATCACAAATAGTATGGCCTATCCATGAATTCCTCACTCAAAATTATTAAGTTTTTCCCTTGGTAATTCATAAGTATACAAGGAAAATAGAGGAAGATGATTTATAAAACTTGTAAAAATTAAAAGTAAAATGGAATATTGAAATAAGAAAGGTGTTCTAAAATTTAACTCAACATTTTGACTCAAAATAAAATCCATGGGCATGATTTTATGAATATGAACATTTTTTACCATTTAGGCCTTAAATTGTTAAATTGCAAAACTCATTAAAAACTTAATAGACAGGGATTGTCAAAACATAACCAAAAGGTGTCTGAGAGTAGATAATTAGCAAAATTATTCATTCACACTAATAGAAGTATTTATTAGTGATAGTAGAGGAGAAATTTATTTTAGAATTATTTGGAAAAAAGTGAGAGAATTAAGAGAGTTTATGAGTAATTAGTAAATAGAACTCAATAGTTTCAAAGGAAGTGAAATGAATTTTAGTAATAGAAATTTATAGAGTTTTCCATGGATAATTGGAATAATTTTATAAGTCATTCAAGATTTAAGGTTGATAAAATTTTAGATTAAATTAAGTTTAAATGCTTAAAGTACTTTAAAATATAAGAAAGGGTAAAATAAAAATTTTGAAAAATATGGCTTTAAGCTTATAAGAAGGCCACAATTCTTAGAAAGAGAGAGAAAGGGAGAAAGGAGAGCTCATGGCATAATGGTAATAACATTAATAAGAAAAGAGGATTAGTTAATTAATAAATATATAAGTATAATTATGGAATGTTTTAGGATTAAGATAAGAACAATTAACTTATCGTAGGATAAAAGCGAAGCAATCTTGCTCCCTAAGGGAAACAAGTTATGGCTAAAAAAGAAAGAAGAGAAAGAGGGGGCAAAATTATAACTTTACATCTACATACACATACCCCTCATCTCATCATACTATAAATAGAAAGTTAAAAGTTAAAGTTCCCCTCTACAAAAAGCACAGAGACTCATGAGTAGATTTAATATCCTAAAGTAACATAATATATATCAAATAAGAAATTTCTTTAGAAAACTCTAATTTAAAAAACTTAGTAAAAGAAATCGAGTAAAATTTGGAGGAATTGTAAAAATAATTTAAGAATAAATCCAACTAGAATAATTTTGAAAATTTTGATATGCATCAAAATGGATAAAAGAATAAATTAAAAATTTAGTAATAGGTTTAGAAAAGATTCATTGGGAATTTATTGAAATTCTAAGACCTAAAAATTGAAAAAGTAAGAAAATAAGTCGAAAATGTACTAAATTAATTTTAGAATTTTATGACTAGCCCAAATTAATTTTTAAAAACTTAAAAATGATTGTGAAAGATCAAAAGTGAAGTTTCAAAAGTATTTAAAAGTTTAGGGGTGAAAATATAAAAAAGTTAAAGATTTAGGACCAAATTATAATAAACTTTTTTTATCTTTTTAAGTAGTTTAATTTTTATTTATATTGGGTTGATTTAGCCTAATTTTTGGAGACCCAAATATAAATTTTAAGGCCCAAAAATGTGGACCCATAGTTGGCCCAAGCTTCCAAGGGAAGCTAAAGACCTAAATGAGAAAAATGCAAAAATTAGGGTCATTTTGTAGTAAATCTTATTTATCTAATTTATATGGATTAATTTTATTGGTTATAGAGGTAATTATTTTCTAAATCCCTAGCCTTTTGGACATGAAGCCCAGCTTCTCTAAGTGTCCTAAGATTTTATTCACAATTTAATAAAAATTAGTTAGAAATTTATAGAAATTTGTGGAGTTTTCTTAAATTTTGCATATAAATAAATGGGTTGGCCATTTGGAGCAGAAAAATATTGTTATTTGGCCAACCAAAGCCTACAAAGAGAAAGGGAAATTAGTGGGTAGTCCAAGCCTTTAAATCTTCTTCCACTAGTAGCTTCACATAGGTAACATAAAATTTCTTCTAATTTTTTCGAAACTTTTAAAAGCTTTTCCTTCCTAAACTTCTCAAAATTTTGATTCATTTTCATAAAGCTTCTTCTTGTAGTTTTAAAGGGCTGCTAGAAATTGAGAGTGGAAAAAAAATTAAGTGGTTATTCTTTCCTACTTTTAGGCTTTTCCTAAGTAAAAGATGTTATTGTTGATAGTTTGTGTTTTCTATATTGTTATTTGTGATATGATGATATATGATTTTGTTTTGAAATTATCTAAATGATATTATGATCGTATGTTGTTGATAAGATAATTTCATGAATGATGGAAAAAGGATTCATTAAAAATTATTTAGAAAAAATGGAAATAGGAATTTGTAGAGTTGAAACCAACTTCTTTCATGTGGTGCTGAATAGGGGTTTAGGATACTTAGTGTAATTAAAGTTTTAGGAATTTTAAAAATTAAATTTTTAGAATTTTATGGTCATATTTGATGTTAAGATGAATGTCGATAAATTTTAGAATTTTTAGAAGTTTTTAGGTAGATGATAAGGTAAGTTGATGGTAAAATTCCTAATTTTGTCCATTTCAGAACCCTAGTTCAGTTAGTCTCAAGTTTCAATTTATTTGACACATCAAATGAATGGTAAAAATTATGAAACTCCTAGGATATTTCATTTTGAGATATTAGCATGCTTGTGGCAAAATTTGATGGCAATTGGAGTTAATTTGATTGCTCAAATGGTAGCTTTATTTCAGCAACTCTAAAGCTATCTAAATTTGGCTGATATAAGTTTTTACTTTTAATACACTAGTAAACTTATGAAATTATTTGTACAACACTCAAGTTATCTTTCATTCAATGTGTCAGGAATGTTATGGCAAAATTTGATAACATTTAGATTTCATTTAACTAATGAAAAGGGACTTTAATTACATATGCCCCGGTGTTGCCCTATTCTATAATTCTTCCTTTAGGTTCTAAGTGAATAGTAACCATAGAAGTATTTTAAGCAATTTGATTATTGTATCTTATGTAATAAAATGTTAGAAATATTGAAACAAATTACGGTGAAATTTAAAATGAATTTAGGAGTACAAAAAGAGGCTCCAAGCTATGGCACAAATAGGAGTTTACTTGAAACTCCTTAAAAATTGTCAAGAAGGAATTTAAATGTATATAACACATTGATGTAAGTCATAAAACACTTATGGAATGGTGGGTATTTGACTATACACTTGCAAATTGATAAAATGGTTAATATGTTGACATTCCATTATTACTCATTATAAATTAAGAAAGAGAGATATAACATCCTTTGTAGACAAGGAGAGAAGTGGTTAGTAGTGGAGGGAAAAGATTAATGGCTTAAAGCCTAGGATGGCAAAGGATAAGGTTAGGCTGAAGATATAATGTGATACTTGTATACCTACCATTGTCATTTTTTATGATGAATTATACCAATGATATGTATAAAGAAAATTCCTCATAAGACATTAGATAGGAATTGAATGCAATAGTAAGGTTAATCTTTTATGATGAAAATGATAAATGCCATTCACCGAGTATATTTTATACTCATTCTTTGTTGTGTCCATTTAATGATAAGTACCGACCATAGAACCAAAGCAGTAAATTGATACTTGTATAGTAACCTTCCAGTGTCTCTATGATATCTATAGGATACTATATGATGAGTTCAATTATTGTAATTTGAAATGTTTTGTTAATTATTACATTTGTATAAATAATATTTTTGGGATATATATATGTACATATATATCTATATGTATGTATGTATGTATGTATGTATATAGCTTTTAAACTTATAACATATGCAATTTGTTTTTCTAAGTGTAGATGTTAACTTTTTCTACAATAATAACTTAATAAGAGTATAAAAGTACTAAAAACTTATAAAGATATCTATTTAGAAAGCTAACACTAATTAGATATTTTTACGCCAGTCATGATAACTATGAGATAGGTCATGACAGTAGAAAAGGGAGTAAGTGAAAGAGTTAGTTCTTTATCTTTTACTTTACTTATAGAGTGAGAAAGAAAAGGTTTTTAAGTTTTTGTTAGAAGTTAGTTAGAGTTTTAACTATCGAGGTCACCTTAGAGAGGGTAGGACTCCTTAAACTGTAGTAAATTCTATTCATTTTTTAAAATTCTTTCTAGAGATGTCCACTAACTTTATACCATTTGGACAATGTAATTTAGATGCTAGACAGTGAACAAAGGTTCTACAAATTTCGAAGGGTGAGTAGAGATTCACCCTTCTTCTCTTCAATTTTCTTCTAAGAAAGTTATTATATATAAGATTTATACTTTTTTTATGATGATTTTTTCTTGCTATGCTAAAGTCATGAGTAATCATGGTGGATTATTTGTTATATTTATGTTGTGATGAGATCCATGGTGAAAATATTGTAAAAGTATTTTTTTTATTAAACAATAAGAAAAGGTTTTAAAATCTATAATTTTAGGAAATGGCTATTGGCTTCTATTTTGAAATATAATTGTTTGAAAAGTTTTCTTAAAAGGGAGGCACAAAGAATGTTTTGAAAGAAGGTGATTTTGTAAATAGTAATCTTGAAAGAGGCATGGGAACTATGTTCCTTATATGCTATTTAAAATAGTTTAAATTTGGAAACTAGTTTTCATGAAAAACTTGAAATAGTTCTTTTAAAAGGAAACAAACTAAAACTCTTAAGTTTCTTTGAAAATCTATGGCAAGTTTTTAGTTTTTATACTAAAACCTAGTAAATATTATCTTAAATTCTATTATAAATATTATGCAAGTATTACATATCAAGATTTTGAAGCAAAAACATTCTTTAAAGCCGAATCAAAAGCTATATGAGTTATTTATGATTTTATGTAGAAATTTTCTATTTTTTGTAAAAAATTTATTACACTATATTCTAAACTATTCATACAATATTAGCATACATTTATATCAAGGTTTTCAAACAAAATTTCATTAGAAATTCTTTTAAAAGACTCTTAGGTTTTCAAGAGAATAAAGGGAAAATTTTATTTTTATACAAAAACATGCTACAATAAATTCTAAACTATTTTTATGATATTATTATGCATTTATATTAAAGTTTTTGAAGTAAAAATCACTTGGAAACAAGTAAGGAGGGTCACATTTTTTATTATAAATAGTACAAAAAAATTTCTATTTTGCAATACTATTTTATCTGCTAAACTATTTTGATTGGCAATTATTTAGGTGACTTATGTAACTTGGTTTTAAATTAAAAATGAGTAAAAAAATGATGTTTTAAACATTAAAAAGCTTGCTAGAGTTGTCTAGAAAATTTTGGGTCTTTTTAAATTTTCAAGTGAAATTTACCCCTTTTCAAACTATTTTGATAGCTTAAGTTGTGAATAATTTATGTGACTTATTTTAGGTGTAAAAATAATTGAAAAATGTATATCATGCCTCTTAATTTATTCTTGAAAATTTGAAATTTTTTTATTAAAGTTTGATATCTAAAATGGAATTTCCAAAAAAAATGCGGCTTTTATGAATCATTTTAACAATTAGGTGGAAAGGTAATTTATATGACTCGTTTTAAGGAAGAAAAAAGTTCCAAAATAAAGTCTAAAGACTATTTTTTATATTTTGATATTTCATAATTTTTTGATAAAATATGATATTTTAAATTAATTTTCCAAGATTGATATGCTTAATAGAGCCCATTTCAAGAGCATGTAAGCATGTTTGAAATTTTAAGGTGCATAAGCAAATTAATTAGAAATATTTTTACCATTATATTAGAGTATAAATTCCTTGTTTTAAATATGGAAAATTGTTCTCAAACTTGTTAAACTAACACATAAAATATAGGTTAGAATATGCCTAAGTTTAAGAGTTGTAGAACTCAAGAGAAGTCCAAGTTTGTAAACTCTATAGTTACTAAAAATTATGTGAGTGAGATATAATTTTTCTTATAAGCATGATAATATATAAAGATGATAGTGTATAATTTGATTTCAAAAGGCCACAAACAATTTACAAGTTTTTTTTTGTTGAAATCATGAGTTTAGTTTGATAATTGGTGCATAACTTATATTTTGAATTGATTTATGGAATATATATGTACTAATAAGTTATGGGAAGGGTATTGTGAATATTAATAAACTTTTACATGGAATTGTAATGTGATAATCTAGAAAATAAAAGCAAGAAATGCTTGTTGTAGTCACTTACAAAATGATAAGGTAATATAAATCTTTTCTTTTATTATGGATACTAGAAAAATGGTAAATTAGCTATAAAGTTTTGCTAAATTATGATTATGTTATAATATGTGATATTTGTGGACATGATTGACATTTTGACCTTATCTTATTTATGTGAAATGGACTAATGAGAGCTTATATAAAACTAGCTTTATATCATATATGAAGTTATAGGTTTTTATATAGTATTTGACAATATTGGCTTGAATGCCATATGTAACATGTGATATGTTTATATGACATGAGACTTTGTGGAGAGTTTTAGGGATCAACCCAATGCACTAATTTTCAAGTCATGTAGAAAGATATGTTAGATAAGGCTAATTTTGAAAGGATAAGGTTGGGACATGTGTGGGATAAGATTGATTGGGAGTGACAAAATGGAACTTTTTATACCTCCTTGCTAATAAAAGTAGTTAAAGATTATTATTAACTATTATCTTAGATTGATATTATATTAAAAACTATTGTATGTGCTAAGTTTGTATTATGTTTAATTTCTTATATCTACAACATCCAGAAATATTTGAAATGAATATGAAAAGAGATTCAAGTAAGAGTGTGTTTAATATATGTCTTATATATGATTAATTTCTTGATGAAAACTGATTAAAAAATTTATGTGATATCTATATCATTGAGTAATTACAATACACATTCTACCTTTATATATATCTTTTTAGATACATATTTGAGACATTAATTAAAATTGTGAATACATGATGGCAAGTACATTATACTCAATTTGGTACATTTAAGATCAAGTTTTCATTCCATATTATTACTAATAAAGTCTAAGTATAACAAACGGCATACTCTTGTGTGGTGAGATTAACACTACCTATCTTTCAACCTTAAAGGAACTATAAAGACATTCCTTCTTTAGGAGATAACTTTGTGTGGGGAGAGATACTCAATGCTCCCATTCTTAATACTAAGGAGGTAAAGGTGCTGGTAGAGTTTATGGATCAATTTTCTCTATCCTATAGCTACATTAGATCCTAATGTAGTTCCTAAGATACTAGATGCCTCACCTACTATTAAAGGTATTAAATGAACTTGTCTAATTTATCCATAGACCAATCAATGCAAATTAACCATAAACAAACCAAACTGAGTTTAGTTTGTGAAAATTATAGACTCCCTAAATGGAAGTCCAAATCCTAACATTTGCAAATCGAGAATGGGACCACAAGCTTTTCTTTTTTCTTTTAAAAGATAATTTTAAGGTTTTTAAAATAATTTTAAGTTTAAAGTAATAATTGTAAATTTAAACGTTGCACATTTAATATATTCTTAATCCATGCTAACAATTCAAAACTAAATAAACTATAATAAAAATTTGTTAACTTAATTTAGAAACAAAATCATTAACTTAAAAATAATTTATTTAAGTTGGGTTGAGTTAAAAGAAATGAGTATTAAATTCATTAGACAAATATTTGTATAGTTTGTTAGTTTAGTTTGAAGGTGAAGATTTAAAAAGAGAAAAAAGGAAAAATGCAGACTCATTTGGTTTAGTCTGTGCATACCTGATAGACTAAACTATTTTAAATCTATATTTAAATAAACTTGTATTTTACAAGTCTTACTCCATATTTTTTTTCAAACTTGCAAACTCAAGTCCATTTCAACAACTCTACCTATTATATCAATAAATGCTTAAATTCCATCATAAGTAGTTAACCCACTAATTATTCTTTTTGCCAACTAACCAATGATGTTCCTAGAGCCACCTACTACTTCATTAGCAGTAGAGGTAAATTTTCTTGTAGTAGAGTCTAACCCTTTAATGTCCTTTAATTCTATCTCCTACAATCCTTTATTTATAGATCTTAAGGATATGCTAAATCCCTATAAGGATTAAAGGATATGGGTGGCTCCTTAAAGCCTTTAGTGAATAGTTAGTCTGGATGACTATTGTCCCCCTTTCTAATGCCCTAATTTTTGCATGTACAAAGGTCCTTTGCTAGATTAGGTATGTATGTATATATAGGTATTAGTCTTTCAAAAAACTACCTATATAAATGTATACATATGTTACATGTTTTTGTATATCACTGCACGGCTTATTTGTTATATTTGAACAAATCAATGTTTTATCCAAGAATTAAGACAATGATTTCTAAGAAACTTCCAAAAAAATCACAAGCAAATAGCTTTCATTCTCACCAAAGGTAAATATTTTCCTAAAAAATGTCTAATTTAAATATGCATAAAGTGTATATTCATGTATGTTATGATTTAAATTTGATTCTTAAATTTAACATTATCTCCAAAGTATTTCATAAAAAGAATTTTCTAATTGTCTCTGTTTTACTAACTTGATCCTGTTTTAGTATATTTATTTGAATTAAAGTTAAAAAGTATCCTTCTGACATTTCTTTTGGTTTTTTTGAGGAATTTTTAAAGGAAGTATTATTCAGTAGGTTTACTAAGTCTATTTTCATAGAAAAGACTACCCTGTATTTATTTGCATCTTTTTGCAAATAGTTTTGTTAAACATTGTTCATTTAGAATCCTACTAGAAGAAGTAGAATTATTTTTTGATAAATGAATATTTTTTTGAAATCACTCCATTAAAAGTTTTTTTTTAGATCATTATGTTTTACCTAAACCCTAAAGCAAAAAAGAAGAATTCTATTGTTTGACTTAACTTTTGAATTTTAAAAAATTACTATATTTTTTATTTTAGAATTTTCTTTAAAGAGAAATTTTTTTTCCAATATTTTTAAAATTTAAGATGAGGTTTTATTTATTGGTTTTACTTCTTATGTTTAAAAGATTATACCTTATTAATTGTGCAAAATTATTTTTTAATATAATGAAAAATAAAATTTAGTGTAATTTTCAAGTTGATATTTTTGCATCATGTATATTTTTTTGAAAACAATCATATTTAAAAAATTAGTTTGAGTTAAAAAAGCTTGTAAAGATATTTTATTGATATCTTTATATCAATCATAATGCTCCAAAATTGGGTCATGATATAATATTGAGCTAATATGGCCTTAACTTAATTATAGACTTGGAACCATGGACATTTTGGATTACAAATTTCGAGCTTAGACTTGCTTTTGATATAAAACAATGACCATGCTATGAATGGTATTTTGTTCGTATCTTGTATATATGACATATAAGGCCTCGTGAATGGTTAAGTATATTATGACTACCTAATGAGATGTGTGTCATGTTATTCTCCCTTTAGGGCATATTATACATGTTACATGATTTTAAGGAGAGATGTTTATAATCTAGCACCTTGTTTTAAAAAAGGTAAGATTAGTAATTGTAAGGATAAGAATAATAGAGGGTAAGATAAAGTTGGAAGGGCATCATAAGAAGGTAACTTGCAAACTATATGTCATTTATTTTCAAAAATGCAACATTTTGATTATATTAATATTTTTTGACAAAAGTTTTACTTCCATAAGCTTGTGAATATATATGTATATTTTTTTACTTTTATTTTGTTAGTTAAAAAAACCCACTCGAATAAGGAATTAGTAGCTTTTTATCAAATGTTATACTTATTATTATGTTGTTAAATTCTTTGTAGATATTTCAATCAATAGACCCACCGATACTCTTGTTTGATTATTGGTGGAAAGTTTACTACACTTAATTTAGATCTTATCACTTAGAAGTTTTGTGATCAATTTAAGCCTCAATATGTTTCATGTATTAGTTTTATACCTTTATGCTAGGTTTCACTTACCTTTGACCTAGAAAAAATGAATCTGGATATCCCTAATTCACATGTTAATGATTCACTAGATTTCTTTTTAACTTTCAAGTACCCTATCCTATGAACTACTATAGGTAAAATCCTTTAGTAGTCTATTTGCAATTTGATTGGAACCATTGTATAATATTTATTTTGGGTTTATATGGTAAAACCTAATATACTTTTGAACATCATTTGTAATAGGCCATAATGTCCAAACCTTTGCATATATATTCTTGAACTATTTTATAATTATCTCTATTTAGTTATATTATAGCCACATTTTATTTGCTTCAACATCAGTATGTTTTGTTATCATATATGTATAATTGAAAGTTTAGGTTATAGTTTATTTTACATGTTATTATTTCTCTAAAATTACAAATCATAATTTTATTAAAAATCCCTCCATATGGTTATAGGTAGCATGGGAAAAAGGGGAAATTTTTGTTCAAAACTTCCAAAATTTGATAAATATCATTCTTAAGAGTTTTCTTAGTTGGCTTCTAACAAAATCTATTCGTAGAACTTGATATCTTTCTTGTTTGTTTTGTAACGTATTATTAAAGGAAAAATTTTAGAGGAGCCACTTTCTATAGCTTATATTTTTATTTTTTTACAAACACTTTATCACCTTTAAAGTTATTTTCATCCAAAATTCTATAATTTTGCTTAATTTAGTACTATTCTATCATATTTGTTTTATGGTTTGAATTTTCATGATAAAAATCAAGAATTTAAATATTTCAATCTTCCTGGAAAAGTCATGATTTTTTATCAAAGAAGAAGAAAAGCTAATTTTCCTTCTGATTGCCTTTAAGATTAATACCTATTTACTTATAAAGTATTTCATATTGGTATTTTCAAAATAAGTTTCCTTCCAAGTGAGCTATATTGGCTCATGAAAAATTTTACTTCAAAGTATTTGAGGAAAAGAATTCAAAATCTTATTTTTTTTGTAAAATTTTTATAAATATGGTTTGTATAAATAGTTTTAGAAATGATTCAAATTTTTAATGGTCTCCCTCTCATAACTTACAAGCATAATGGTCTTTTTTTTAAGAACAAAACTTTTAGAATTAAATTCACAATATTATTGCATTATTCCTAAGTTATTTATTAATTAGAGAAAAAAAAAACTTCCTAAGTCATAAGTCTCACAAGGAATAACAAGTATTAATAATTGTGAGTTACATAAAGCTTGTGAAGATATTGAAAAGACATCTTCATACCAATCGTGATTGACCAGAAGTAAAGCATGATAGATAATTGTTTGAAAAAATTTATAAAAAATATATAATATTTATTTAAGTAAATGATAAATTTTTGTTTTGATATTTTATATTGTTTAATATTTTATTTTAAAACTTTAAAATTAATGGAAGGAAAAATCCATGTAATGAACTAAAATTTGATTCCATTATTTTAATGATTTTCCCTCTTTTTCTCTATTTTGAAAATGCTCGAAGAATGTCTAGCAAAATTTCTCATGAAATATTCATCAAAATGAAGGCTAGTTAACCCACTTAGGTGTAATAATCTCACAATTAAAACCTATATGTTCATTGGTGATTAGGGTTCACCACCTTAAATTTAAATATGTTAAAGTAGCTCTAATAGATATGGTCAAAATGATGATTACGAAAGTACCCTATTTCATTGGTATCTTGGTGTGGCTATTGAGTATAATACTTAAAACATTAAATAAAAAGAAGTAAGTCATAAAAATTTAATGAATAAAATTTCATACATGCTATTCTAGTAGCCTTAGTCATCTTAAGTGTTTTATATTTATTTATTATTCCTATAATATTTATATAAGGACCTTGAGTGTAATTATTCATTTCATAGCTTACATCTCTATCTTATTCAAAGAATAATTTTCATATCATATATTACATATTCATAAGCATAGTACTTATAATATTTGCACATTACATATTATGCATCACATACTCATAGTCATATCACTTATCACAAATAAACATCATATAAACATATCACTTACCACATATATGCATCATATATTAATATGTTAAATCATGACTATGCTATAAAATTTTATCTATGTATCTAGTATATGATATGATTTATTAATTTAAGCACCCAACAAGAAAATGCTAATTTCTTTCTATTTTTCCTTTAAAGCTCAAGTATAAGGGGGTTGTGTGATCCATCTTATACATACTTTTTATATCACTTCATCGTACAAATAATTATTCTAATAGGATTTAATCATGCAACAATGTATTTCATTCATTTTAACACTTTATGTGACTTTTTCTAACTTTATTAACTTTATTTTTATAGATAGTTGTGATTATAATGAAATCACTCTAAACTAAACACCACATTTTTCTCTAATTTTCTTTGGGAAACCAAGACTATTTTAATGGTCTTTAGCAATTTCTAAACTTGCATATTAAAGAAACCTTACCAAAATTAATTTTTCATTTTATTTTCCTTTCAACCTAAACTAACCCTTAGATGGTAGAGGTTTGGTTTATCATTTCATTTAAGTAAACATAAAAGTAAGATTATGATAAATTTTTGAGTAGTTTCATTAGTTGAAGAAGATTTGTTTGAATCCCTTCTAGATATTCTATATGAAATTTAGGTTGATAAATTAAAAGACACCATGGTGAATATGTAAGGAGAGTAGTCACCTTGAGTAGACAAGTTTGATGGAGGAGAAAGTAATCAACCTTGATAGGATCCAAGAAGAATTATCACAAATCTATATTACTTTTTATGTAGGAATATATAATTGAATCCTTTCGATATGTAGGAATATATAATTGAAACCTTTCAGAAGTTCATACTTACTTGAAAAGGAAATCTAATCTGACTGCTCTAGCATAAAATGCAAGAGATAAAGGGATATAACATTCCTAAACTTTATCTTGATTAAATATTATTTCTTAATGGATCTAGAAAAGAAGAAATTTTCAAGAAATTTACTAATGAGTAGTAAAGTAAATTGGAAAACATAAAAGAGAAAGATATATGAGAGAAAATGTGATAAGCTTGGCTCTTCCCCCATATATATAGAAGTTGTGGGCTTAGTAAGCCAAGCAAAGGTGCTAAGGAAGCAGTTTGTTTAGTAAGTTTAAAGGTAATATTGTAACTTTTATTATAAAAGTGCTTTAGTAAAGTTACTTACATGTTTATCTATAAGGGCAATCCTATAACTATCATTAGGGATAATATTGACTTTTCCCTTTTATAATTATCAAAAAGGAATCTTCTCAAATAATTCAAAAAGAAATTAATTTCTTATAATATTATAATATGCCATGTAATCATGTTATTTTGTCCTTATTTTACTAACATGCTTAACACCTATTTACTAGCTCATCATGGTCTTTCAATTAAAAAAGTAATATTAATAGAAATTAGTAGAAATTCCTCACATGCATTAGTTGATAGGCTTTTAGGTAATCATAATTAATTTTCTTTTTTAAGTTTTATTGGTTCATAGGTAATCATTATGTTTCTTACTTAATCTTTAGACTCTCTTTCTATTGGTTACAAGGCTTTTAGGTGTCATCATACTCCTCTTTTAGGTGTTACAATTGTCTTTCAAACATGCTATCTCATATGCACATAGAAACTTGACACTTATCTCGCATTCATGAATTATTATAACACTTGTCTTACATTAGTTCACTATTCATTATGATAACTACCTCCCCTTATTTCACATGCACAAATATTATAATAATTCTAATTAAATTAAGATTACGTGCATCTCATGTACCTATATACACATGTACTCATTTATCCATGTGTGTTCATATTTCTTTAAGTCCAACACATTTATTTTCTAGAAGAATTGGTTTATCTTTTAGTATACTAAGAGATATCTCATGAAATTTATGCATAAGAAAGATCTAAATGTCTACTTTTAAATAGTTTTGATTGTTCGACAATTGAAGTTTCCTAGACAAAGTCATGGCTCACTCATTATGAGTTTGTTAGTGTTATCATGCCTAGAATTTTTCCTATCTTAAAAAACTTTTTCTTATTAGTTAGCTAGAAATTAAATTGTAGAATTGACATCATTAAAGCTTAAGATGTTTATTTTATAGATCTTTTAATAGTTTGTCAATTAGACATTCCCACTTCAAATTATGACCCAAAAACCATAAAGTGCATAAAAATTTCTGCATCTATGAGTTTACCATTAATGTTTGTCTTATGTGTCAATTTAGCCTCTGCTTTTGGAATAGATTTATGGTTTGTGTTCTTTCCCAATATGCAATCATGTCATTTCTCTTTCTAAGTATGAAGGGTTTTATTTTAGGCTCTGCCTAAAGGGTCTATTTTAAGCCTTATTTTATGTTGGACTAAATTATCAAACCCAATTTTTGTTGTGTTTGTCTTATGTCCTCTATATTTTAATAATCCAAATTCTTGATGGTCTCATTTAGTAACTCTTGTATGGGCTTATTCATTCAATAATGTTACTAATAAAATTTTGTGGTCAAAATTTGAAGAATATTCATATTGATACTAGTTTAACTATGGTAAAATTTATTATTACTTAGCCAAATTTTTGGGGTTTCGCAATCCAATCATCCATAAAGCCAACAAAAGAAAGGAAAGAAAAATATCATTCTAGGCATGCAAATGTAAATGATGTAATTTGCTAAATTCATAGTTTTTGATCTATCAAAAGGATTCTTATCCATCAATAACAAGATAAAATATAATATCGAGTCTAAATTTAATTTATTTTCAATGTAAAAACATTTTTAACTATCAATGAATAATAAAAAGATGCATTATTAAAAATGCAATAATAAAAATATTTTATTATTGAGTTTTTATAAATTTTCAAGGTAAAATACACTAAATCTCCTTATAGGGTGATGTGCATATAACCTTGTAAAAAAATACATCTAGCCATTTATACTTTAATTTGTGTGCATTTTATCCACATAATTTTATTTTTTATTCATAAACTTAATGGAGCATTTATATAACAATCATATGAAAAAAAAGGAGTAGAAAAATGTCTTTCCAACAAATGAATTTAAGAATGTTAAAGGTTTAAATTTGCTTTATTTTTCATGTAAAGCTTTACACACTAATAGTAAAACAAGGAGATGGCATATCTTTAAAAAATTATTAACTTTCATTGATAGTAAAAATATTTTAGTAATTTTTATTGACATGATAATATATATTAACATATTTGATATCATGGAATAAAATGAAAAAAAAAACGAAAAAAACTTGTTTGATAGGCATTATGAAACAAGAATGTTTATTTCCTATAAAATAATCATTCCATCAAATAAAAAAAATCTCCATTTCATAGTAAAAGTAATGAAATAGCCATTACATCATTTGTGAAATGAATTTACACTTTTATACCTTGCATCTTATATACTTTTCACCATTATGTTATTAAAATATTTTATTAACTATATTTTAACAATAAATTTTAAAATAAAATATTTTTGTATTCTTTATAATAAATTATTTAATATAAAAATTTCACAAATTAAATTTTTATGCTTTTATTATAAAAATCGTTTGCTAATTATAATATTTATAATTATAATTTTTTATGCTTGATTGTAAAAAAGTTATAAATATACAAAAAAAATTACAATACCATTGTTTCAATTTTAAAGTATTTTTTATTTTTAAGGGTATAATTGTCATTGATATCTTTTTTATTTTATTCCTATAATATTTGTTGTACCACATATAATTTTAGAATGAAATGCTCATTTCATTCCTAAACATAATAACATATCAAACATAATTATGGAATGACCATTCTATTTCATTCCTTTCATTTCATTTCCATTCCATTTAATTGTACTGAATAAAATATGAGTAAGTAATAGTATAGAAGTAATTTACATTATGGTAAATCAAATTTAAATCCTAATGTCATTGACTATGTTAGCAAGAATTGAAGAAGAGGTTTAGACTTTGTTTCTTTTAGTAAAAAATATCCTTTATAAGAATATAGTTATAAATTATTAAGATAGTGAAAATCATTTTATATATTTATTGTTAAATATAAGAAGTTTAATGAAAAACAACTTTGTTTTTTTATTAAAGAAGCAGTTATTTTCCTCTATTATCATAATTTTAAGAATAATTTTTTATAATAACAAGATGTACATACAATATATCACTCTTCTATTTATGTGGAAGCAAATAAAATTGTCTAAAAAAATGCCGTCTGAAAACAAACAGGCCTCAATGGCTGTCCACGTTACCGTAAGCATGATCACTGCAATTTACAATGAGCTCACTTCAACAAAGGATGCGGTTACTGCAAGAATCTAAAAAGAGATATTTCTTAAACTTCGTTTTTCCTTTTAAAAATATGTTGGTTTCTGTTGTGTTTATAATGGTCATGGGTAAGTATATGGATGGAAAATAAATAAACATGAGTAAAGTGGACACAGATAGAACTATAAGAGATTCAATGCACCTTTTTTAAGTACGGAGGATTATATACACATTACTCAAAGTATAAGGGAGTTAAGTGCATTTTAATTTTTTTTTTTTAATGATTGAGTTATAATGCAAGACTAATTTACTATCAATCAAATTTAAATCTGGTGTATTTGAAATTTTTATTAGGAATGGAGATTCCTTTTAAATACTACTAATTAAATACTACATCTGTCACAGTTTGCCTTCATATTTGTTGAATGACATTTTGGTAGATTCACTAAGTAAATGGCATATTAATGTTAGAGGAATGTTACTGAAATTCACAAACTCGAAGATTCACCAACACTAACAAGGCATTGGCATTACCGTTGTGAAAAAGACATCAAACTCTTATTAATCAAAGGATTAATTGCTCCTCATGGTTAGAAGAAGCTGAGTCACTCCCTATAGCATGGTAAACCCATTTGCACCCTCTTCTAACTCAAAAGAAACAAAATCATAGTGAAGCAAAAATGCAATTGTCATCCTCAATAAGCCTCAGCATCTTCAGCAATCCCACATCAAGTCTTTTTAAAAATTAATTTATATATTAATATAGGTTGCAAACATTAAATTTTATGACTTTTGAATTAAACATTATTAAAAACTCTCAAATTTCAAGGCGTATCATAGCAAAAACCCATTTATCTAAATTCAAACTTAAGTGGGAATTCCATTTGTTTTTCAAAATATTTTTTGTAAAATTTTTTTTTTCATATATAAATAAAAAAATATTGTGTATTTTTATAATTTGTAATTAAAAAAATAATATCTGCAAATATGATGGTGAAAGAAAATTATTTGTTGGAACAAGAGAAAATTATCTTTCACCACACTCTTTATATTTAATATTGCATATTTAAGCTATTTTTCACCATCATCTTTTATAATCGTCAAAATAAATGGAACCAAAAGAGGACAGCCACTTCCAAATGACAATGGAATGCTAAATAATTTATCAAAATAAAGGAATAACTTGAAATTTGTTATCAGATTGCAAATAAAGATAATGCCTTCTTGCTCTACAAAGTAATTATTGAGAGAAGCTGACTTTCATCAATGAACAACCTAGAAACCAAAAGTACTATTTCAAAGAAGAAAACTACAGGAACCCCCTTTCTGTGGTTTTCCAGAACATAAATAAGCTATTTCTTTTGAACTAGAGCAACGAGACAATTGGTTGAGATATTCCTTCAGTTTTAATAAAGAAGAATATTGTAATTTTCTTTTGGCTAATTTTCTATCGGGTGTATTTCTGTTAAAACTATTTAAAAGGCTGCCTCATTCAGCGTCAGCAGGGACTTCAGCACTCTCCGGAACGGTATCATCAACAGCTAAATTGGATACATTAGAAGACAAATCTGTTTCAATTTCATCACTTACTGAAGCTGGAGGAGATGAACCTGGAGTGAACTCTTGGCCGGGTTTCTTCAGGCTCCAATACATGATACTAGCAATCAAAATAAGTATCATCTTTGGGTTGACCTATCAAGTTGAAATACAAATTTTAGTTAGGGCTAACTAAATAAAATTGCTTTAAATCCTAATAAGGATGATGGGCAGTCTAATAGTCTAGTTTGAAGCTGAGAATGTTAAAAAAAAAATGAAAGGAACTAGTTGATGCCCGGTTGGGTCCAGTCCACGTGGACTGCTGACCCAATGGCAGACCACGTGGATTGCTGACCCAATGAAACAAACTGGTTCTTATCTACATTTAAACGGATTCCAATTTTATGGGTCATAATCTGAATTCTTTTGCAGATAAAGACATTGACCGGGATCCATTTCAACAGCTTTAGTCTAATTGAATCTCATTCAGAATACTCATAAGACAGCTACATAGACTTTATAAAACATTTTCTAGAATCGAATATGCACCCTAGTATACGACAATACCTAATATGTCGGAAGCTTCAAACATACCACTATTATCTATAAATGCAACTTGTTGGCAGAGAAACGCTCATCATTATCTTCATTAGATGAATAAATAAAATTATAACAGTTCCAGTTTATATTTAGGAATGTCTTTCTTTTCTAATCCCACAGTGGGATATTTTGGAGAGTAAACCACTACCAAATTACTCAAAGCAAGACAATTGTTTATTCATGGCACCACTGCCAAAATGATATCAAACTGGCGTCAAACATTTATGAAATTACCTCCATAATGTCCTCGGGCAAAAGGAAGATGGAACATCCGAGTTTTCGGGCAACACTGATTATATATGTTGCATTTGATTTCTTATCTTCATCTGCAATTTTAAATCACTGAATAATAAGAACCTTAATTGTTTTTTTTTAAAAAAAGCATATATACACGTGTATCTTCTAATTTAATGGAGGAATAGGAAATTAAATTGGTTGACAAAACGACAAATTTGACGTACCAGTCTCCCCATTAGTTACTAGAGTCCAGTTGACAACCCTGGACTCCACAGCAGTCAGAAGATCAAGAAAGAAAATCCCACTGGAAAGATTCTTGTCCTGATGGAGAATACAGAAATTAAATTCATATCAATAATAGCATGTTGGAGTATAAAAAAAAGCACTGTTGTAGTTCAATATCAGAGAAACAGTAACCACTGGATCTTTAGACAGTATTTTCCTATCCTCGATCATATGTGGCAACTCTATTAAGATTCTTCTGCTTCTTTAGAATTTTCCAACTGTTTTAACTGATAAATTTCTAAATCAGTGTAGATGTAAGAGTAGCAACAGAAATACACACCAAGAAACAGATGCTTATGTATAGAGATCTTTTAATGAGTCCTAGGAATTCAATTTATCCCTAACAATCATAATAATGGATATGGACATCAAATTCTATGCGGTATACTCTAATTGAGAGCCATTGCCTTAAGAGTTATGAGCAAACATTTCAATCTCGGGCAATTATATCTAGATATCTCCAACAAATCATAAACATGTCCCCATGTTAAATAGAAAATTATATTTTCTATTTCACTCACCATAGGTACAATTGTATTTAAACCAACAGTGCAAGAAATACTGCCACTAATACCATGTTATCCAGATAGTGTAAATGAGACAAATGGTGAACTACAATATCTGGGAAAAGCGGCAGTATTTCATGTAAAGTTGGTGGAAATATAATTACACCAATGGTCCATGAAAATTTTTTTTCTTCATTGAAAAATAAAAAAACTAGCCAGGTGCTTTGAACAGGATCCAAATTGCATCATGCAGCCATGTAGACAGTAAGTCCATGAAACATATCCAAATTCAATAAAGATTTTGTTCTGAAAAGCCAATACTTTGAAACTTGACCAGCTTTACTCCATGTACTTGTTGATAGGGGCAGCTTTGTAGGCTGTACTTTGAGGTATGTCTGTGTGTATGCATGTGTGCCCAATCTTACACCATTACATAACTTTTTCATAAGATGGAATTTCACAAAACCCACCTTTAAATTTAAAACATCAATCATGTAGATCATATATGTAAAATCTCTGTTAGTCCAAAATTATTTAGTACTCGATTAATGTACTCTAAAATTGACATAAAATATACAGTCAAAAGTTAACTATTTGATTGCATAATTATTTATTTATTTCTTCTAAATTTGGCAAGCAAGATCAATATTATGATTACTAATTGATCCCTACCTTATAAGAATTGTTTGTTATTTTTAATAGGAGAAGAAATAGTTTAGCTAACTAGTGTGTACCAATGATAAAATTAAAAAAACCTTATGTTAGAACATTGATATATAACAAATATTAATGTCAATTGGTTAATTACCTTGAAACTCTCCATTTGGGAATTTCTTCCAGCTCTCTTCACTTTACTGTTTGCCCAGTTGATAATATCAGCATCTTTAATCTCTTTACCCGCTTTACCTTGGGAGTGTGATCTCAAGTTCCTAAGCAGTTGAAGCATATTAAACCTCATCAGCTGCCACAAATAGGCTGCCATAGGATCAAGAGATAAAAGTTAGTTGTCTGAAATATGCCAAAAAAAAATAATAATAATAATCAATATGCCAAAAAAAAATAATAATAATAATCAACAAAGTAACAGTGCCAACCCACCCCCTCTTCAGAAACATCCCATAGAAGAGAAAGGAAGGATTTACCAAACTCCTTTCAACTCAGAGGTGGTTGGACTTTACACCCAACCTTACCAATTTTTGCAACAAACCCTCATAGCTTAACACAACTTTAAAATGATCCCCAATTCAATATTCATTAATAATTCAACAATCACATTAGTTCAATGTACACAAAATGACTCAATATTTGTGCACAATTGACGGTGAATTTGATTTGAAAAAACCTCATGTAAATGTGCACAAATATTTTACATAACTGTTAAAATATGGAATTCAGAACTTGGTTATTTCAATGTTGTGCCAAGTTAAGGGGTTTGATTGCAAAAATTAAAAGATTTAGGCAAAATGTAACCACCCAAGTTGTCAAATATTGTGCACCTTTTTCCCACAAAGAAAATAGAAGTTGCACTCAAGTCAGATGATTTAAAAATTAAAATAAATTTTCAGATTAAATCAATTTCTTTGAACAATGAACACATAGTACTGAAACCAGTAAGCATGAACTAAATTCTGTTTATATTAATAATTATAAATATAATTATTATGATAAGGCCAATCATGTCAAGGAAGCGGCATCAATCTGAACTGTATGTTAGAGGGAAAATGTGAAAGTCCCGAAGCATTCCCATCCTGATATCCACAGCCTTTTGCCTATGTCATGGAATACATACTTAGCAAAAGGTCATATTCTGGCCAACCACAACAGGAAACGAGATTATTTCTGCATGTCCTAGTTCTTGATATTATGAGGGATAAATGTGATCCCAAAATCCAAACAAAGAAATGATAAATGATGTGATTGAGAGTAGCTATGATCCCAAAATTCAAAACAAAGGAAAGATAAATGATGTGATTGAAAGTAACATAGCAACAAGCTTCATGGGTTCCATAGAAAAACTCATTTCAAAATAAATGAAACAAAAAACTAAACAGCAGAGCGACCTGATGTAAACAAAGTTGAAAAGGAGGACCTAATCATCATTGATTACTGAAATATAAATACAACAATAACAACCTAAATAAAATTTTTTACACTATCATATTAAAATGCAGTAATGCTTTTCTTTTGGGAAGCATCGGCAAGATATTCACAGTCAAAGTTCCCTTTAATTGCTTGTCCCTAATTGTATATTTGGGAGTTGCCACGTTAGAAGGGGAGAGGAAGGGAAGACAATGAGAAAGATTGGAGGGGAAAGAAAAGATGTTTAAAATCATAAAAGGAAGGATAATGAATGATTAAACCAAAATGTGTAGCTATTTATAATGCTTTTCTACAATTTTTCCTTTTTTAAAAAAGTTAATTTATTAATGAGTGTTAAAATTAATAAATTACAAATGTAAATTAATATATGAAGTTAAAATAATAAATTAAATAGATAACCCTTCAAAACCTTCCAAATTGGAAGAACACAAAAAATTGAATGTTGGAAGGTATAGGAGGGTTGATCATAACCTTCTATCTCCTTCCTTTGCTTGCTAAAACTGACAAATAAAGAAAAGGTTACACCATAACCTTCCCTTTTCCATCCTTCCACTCTATTCTCCCATACTCAAACAACCCATATAGGACAATTGCCAGGAATACAAAAATTATAAAGATAACAAATTCCATAGTTGATCGAGTAATGACCTCCTTGTTGCAAGTTTCTATCTACTATTTTAAATTTTATTATCAAAATTATAACTAACCAAAACTTTTCTATAATAAGAGCAAAATAATTCTAATTCATTTATTTTTATTTTATATTAAATGCTTTTGTATAATAAATAATATTTATTTTATAAATAGCACATAAATATCTTATTTTAAATTCTACTATTAAAATATAATTACCAAGATATATTTATAATTAAAGCATTTAAAACTGACATTGTTTATTTAATATAAAAATAATTTTGGAATATATAAAAATGTAAGGGAGAAAGGTATAAAAAGGTTCCATATATAACCGAATGGCCATTCCATTGCTCAAGTGATAGAAGGAAAATTTCATCATTTGATGGAATGACCATTTCCTTAAAGCACAGGCATTCCCATTCCTTAGATAACCTTTTAAATCATTCCCTTCTCTTACACTACTTTTTGTTAGTGGTGTAAACAATTTGCATCAGCAATTCTATACACAACTATATTGACTTCTTAAAAGAAGTGTCTAGTCATCTATCACATGCATTCTGACTACTTCCATCTACCACAACTACATTGACTCCTTAAAAGAAATGTCTAATCATCTATCACATGCATTCCAACCACTTCTATCTACTGAAGGAGATAGGTAAATTATAATATTGTACAACAAGATTTTAAGAGCAAAGCCATTATACAAAGCATAAGAACAATGCAAAACAGATTCAGCCAATCATAAAATGGTAACTCAGAGCTCATAGAGAAGACCCTCCAGTACAAGCATGGAAATCAAAGTTGCATCTCTTTAAGATGTGTATACAAAATAAACACCGTTGGTACTGGTGCAAGATTTTCATTTCTATATTTAAAGCAGAAATATCAAGTTCTAATGCAATTATTAATGATATTCATATCACTTACACATCCTCCTGAATAGAAGTAATATAAGCATCAATAGGAGCCTCAGCTACAACTTATACTAACCAATCCTTCATTAGATAAGTCATCAAGGGGAACCATAAATCATTAAAGAAAAAACATTGACTGGGCAAAAGTGTAAGTTCCAAAAACATCATATAAGAAAGGGTTCCCCACTTGCTGCACCAATAGGATATTCCTACTCCATTAGCAAGTGCCAATGGCTTGCTCCAAATTGTTAAATTCATTAACCATATATCCATGCTGTCCACTAAATTCATCTTACAGTAACAGTGTGGGTACTGGAAGTCAAGGATCCTATTTTTCCTCTGCATGAGATCACATTTTAGCGTTCTTCAGTAACAAATCACATCTTGCCTATTTGTTATTTTCCATTGGGCACATTGATTAGCAGACACATAAACAAATCAGCACATCAATCAACCATGTCCACTTCATAGGAATAAAACAGAATGCCAGAAGATATTAAAAGAGAAGAACTGATCACATGGAAATCCCAATTACTCCAGTAATAAACAGATGATCTCAATATTAACAATGCACATCCAAACTCACCTATTATGAGCTTCTTGTTCCCTTGTACGATATCATTACCAGCTACATTCACTAAGGATAAGTTTAAATCCTTCCCAATGCTTACAACCTGGTTGCAGTTCTCAACTTTTCGGAAAGGCATCTGTATAGGAGGCTTTGTTGCCAGCTTCCAATTGACAGATCCAGGTGAAACCTTGTCAAGAACTTCTAAGAGAACCCATCTGCACAAAAAAGAGAAAGAAAAATCATAAAACAAAAGTTGACAGAGAATGACAGATGACCATGGCCACATCTTTTAAAGAATTACAAAAGGTGTCTCAAGTGTTCGTTTAGAAACAAGTTTTATAATGACAACCCTTTTGGGAACTTTGATTAGGAGCTTCGGTCTAGGTGTATTTTAGTTATTTTTAATTTGAAAGTATTTTATAATTTCCAATTTCACACTTTCAAGTCAAGAGTTGAATTTGAACTTTGGTTTATGTTATTTAAGAGTCTAGCCTAATATTTAATAATTTTCAGAAAATTTATTTCTTATTTTGGGGGAATAATTTACTGGACTCTATTTAAACGCTTGCAAGGCTATCTTTAGGAATCAATTCAGTTTATATGAGATTATACAGCAATATGCTTGTTTCTTGGTCGTGCAATGCAAATCAATTCCCATCTGTGATGTCTATGGAACCTTGGGTGTAGCTCCTAGGTTTATTTATTTTATTTTCATTTTTACTATTTTTCTGTTTAATCTACATTCTAAGCTGACCAGACCTGAATGCATTCAGAGACTTTGACCCTTTTTTCTTTTCAAATTTTCAAGCCTATAATTTTTTTTTCCTAAATTACCATAAAATCCATCAACCCTCACGATCGTTCTCACATGTACTATTTGGCGTGAGATAAGATTGTTTGTTACCTCACTTTGGCTTAAAACTCATGGTTTAGTTCAAGGAATAAGTTTGACAGATTTGTGAAGGAATTGGAAGTCAACCTTAGATCGCTAATAGAATGGTTTCAATTGTATGTTTTTTTTTGCTTCTTTTTTAAAATAAATCTTTAGCTTTTCTCCTAGGACTGATCCTCTTTATTTGCATCTCTCTCCTTCTTTTAATAAAATTTATTTTCCTATATAAAAAAAAATCTATTCACAGCAAGCAGCTCATGCATTAGCCAAAAACTCCATTCTTTTGGCCAACAAGCCCTAGCTGTCCTAAATAGAGAAAAGCAAAAATTAAAAGGAAAAGAAATAAGAATAAATTATAAGAGAAAGAAGAAAGAAATAACAGATGAATTGAAGTTTTTACCCATTTCTGACATCTTCAAAAACATTATTAACATAAGTATTAATTCCAAGACTGTTTATCCACAACCTAAAGCATCTTTCTTCCCGAGAAGTCTCCGCATCATCTGTCATCATTTCAGCAAAGGACATTTTCTTGGAATCAACTTTGAGGCCATTCCTACAAAATTTCAAGTACCCGAGAAGTTGATGTAAAAAATTTGCTACATTACTCAGACAGTGTATGTAGAAAAAGATAACTGAACAAACTGCTGATAACAGATTAAAAATAAAAAATTGCAAAATAACATCAATATCACTTAATAAAGAAAACCTCATTCCCCTCACCCCACCCATTCCAAATTAAAAGAAGGGCGAAAACATCCAAGGAATTATGAAAGGATATATTCTCAGTGTAGCAAAGTAGAATGAGATAACTAGCACATCTGCAAGCTGATAATAGTAGCCACACCTGTTATGGAATATTGAAGCAACAAATGCAAGATTAAGGTTTGGTGACCCCTCAACGATATCCTTAGAAGTGAGGTATTTCTTGCAATCTAACTTCTCTGCCTGCTCTAGAACCATGTTTGCTCTTTCAGTTGGATCTTTTGTGGCCAGGGAAGCTGGGCTTTCTGAGACTTCGGGTGCAAGAGCACTAATCAAGTAAGCATAAGCCTCACCGTCCTGCAAACACAACAAAAATCATCGAACATAGTAAATGGTGTATGATTATATTGTGAAATCTTCCAGCTGATTTTTTTTTAATAGAAACAGATTGTATTAAGAAAAGGATAATAATTACAAAAAAGGGAGGATGAGAAATACTCCTAGACAGAACATAGTAAATAAAAAAATTAAGTACTCTAACTCAAAAGAGCTTTGCCAATCCCAGTGTAAATCCAAAAGAGAGACTCCCTTCAAAAACCCATGAGCTGACACCCACATGGAACTATGGAAGCAAAGAAAAAAACCTCTATCCCCAAAAAGATGAGGGAAGAAATTTTTGCCAAATTCCTTCCTACTATCAAAACTACTGTAATTGATTGCCAGAAGCTGATCCAAAACAAACCCGTTGTTCCACAGAAAAACCAAAAAGACAATTTCTTAAGGCAATTGAACGCAATGATAGGATGGTTGGCATCAACAGTAGAACACAATGGTAAGGTCCACACTCAATAGTTTCTTAACCATTTTTATGCACAGTTTAAACACTGCAGGACTTTTGAGGGTTTAAAGAAATGTTGCAAATAACTAATACTAGCACAATAGTTTGTCGACCGATTATTATTATTAATTTTCACAAGATGCACGGTTCAGTCAAAAGCAATTACCTTAATTAGAGTTATTCAGCATAATTAAAATAGTTAAATTCTCCTCACCTTTACATCAGATGAGAAGTTTGTGACTTGCTTCTCATATCCGGCTTTTTTCAAATGGAAATTCATCCATTTCAATAGAACCTTTTCAGGTGGTAAACCCATAAGCTCCTCCACTTCCTGTCAATGTTATCATGATACAAGGAAATTTTATATTCATCGTGGTTTCCACCAAATATTAAGAAAAGAAAACCATTGCTCTCATAAGTTTCAAATGAAAAGGAAGAGGGGGGGATTGCAACCCATCTATGACCTGGTCATCTTCAACCAATTCTAGAAGTTGAGGAGTTTTCTTCAGATCAAGATCAGCTAACAGTTGAATCTGGCATTCCCATCACATTGACAGATGGACGAAGAGATTTTGTAAGCATCAATTACTCAAATCTTCCCGCGAAACAATGAACTCATCATGATAACAGTTTGCTAAGCCAATGTATGCTAATATGAAGAAAAGGAATGAGTTCAGTTATTTACCTTGATTATTTGTGATATCAGGCCAAGCACAAGATGTGGCTAAAAAACCAAATAGGAAAAATACAAAGAAAATAACTGAGATAAATTCACACTATTAAAAAAAAGGTAGAAAAAAAAGGATGGGAGAAGAGAGACCACATTCCTGCTAACATGGAACAGTTAAACTTACTCGTCCTTCTACTAGGTCGTGTGCACCAATATTAACAACTGTGCAACCAATGGCCTTTGCAGAATTGAGGCAGAGGGTGTGGTTTTCATTTCTCTCCCATGGATTAAGAACACGTTTTGTGTTAATAGCTCGATCATCTATGGTCCCAGGAACAGCAACATTAATAAGCTTGCTGCAAGGAACAGCAAAATTAACAACAAAAATAAAAATTAGTAATAAAAACCTGAAAAGGGGGGGGGGATCTCAAAATCATCAGCAGGGGTCCTGAATGTCTACCAGAGAAGGACCCCATCTTTTGCAAGATCAAACAAAGCATCTGTTGAAGGATCAATGGGAAGGAGCTGCTGCATAAATTTGTCCTCCGCCAGATAATTGTTAATATGTGCCACATAAGAAGCTTTCTCAGATTCATTGATAACATGATGAAAAGTAGTAGTGGCTTGCTTCAGAAAGGAGGAAGCAGTTTTTTCACCACCAGTTTTTTCTGCTACTTGGGTTTGCAGATTTAAATGTGCCTGCCAGTCAGTATGACTCAGTGAACTGTTTGGTTGAATATATTTAAAACACAAAAAACTGGACTAAAAAGAAAGTTGGATATACATGAATCACAAATGAAATACACTTCTATGTTAGGCAATTATATTTGAAAGAGGTAGGATTTTCATTCACAATCTATTTCTCCAACTAGTAATCTTCATAAAAGCAAAATACAGGCCTTTCCAGAAATACATTATATATGGAAAAACAAACTTAAAGTTTCAATTTTAAATAAAAACTCACCTGAAGAAAGGACTCGAAGTCAATTTCTTCATCCATCGTTGGATATGACTCCCCCAAGATCTTTCTAATCTCCGCCTCATCCAACAATCCGTTAAAAGCCTTCAACTTCTTAAATAGAGGTGGCAAATCACCCGCGGCAACTTTTCCCGATTGAGTCTTTACTGATACATACTGGACATAGAATAATACATTTCACATGTCCGCCAAACATCGTCATGTTCCCATATTTATCATTTCAATAGAGCACATAAACTATTACAAAGGAAGTCAAAATCATGATCAATAGGTTTGAAGAAGTAAAGAAGAAAAATGGCTTACCTTTGATTTCAGGGTCCGAAGCTCAACTTGGGTGAATTGGCTCTGAAGCCACTGGTCAGAAACAAGGACTCCCTCAAAACTAGACATCTTCGACTTGATTAACACGAATCACCACACCCTTGGAGGAACACTGATTCACAATTTAAAATTATATTTTCTATATAGATACACAAGGAATATCATCAATTCAATCTAAATTCAATAACTAAGCAACATATAAAAAATGACCCAGCTGTGAAATCGCAACAGGCATTCGAATTCGACATCCATTCATATCGAAATTACGCTTGTTTCTACCGATCCAATTGCACAGGAAAATTCAACAAGAAAATCAAACGTCGGAAGAATCCCATTATGGAGAAACAAGAAACTACTCAAACAATCGAAACTCATTCAGGAAACGAAGGCTCCCTGGAAAATGAGGATTACATACCTTGAAGAGTCAGGAACTGACGCGAAAATTAAACTGCTATCTCACCATCTTTCGTGAGACTGGTTGTTTTAGGCGAAGATAAGATCAGAGAAGGTGCAATAGAGGGAGAGTGTGAAAGAGAGTTTCCTTAGCGTGATAACCAAATTGGGGTGGCGAGAAAAATGTGTTGACGATAGGAGGCGCTAGGACCCAGGGAATTAAATCAAGGCAAAATAGAGGGAGGAATGCCTTTTGTACTAGTACGGCTCGCCTAGTTCGTTGTGCCTAATATTAAACGGTAAACTTCCATCATACATTCTGATTTCACAAACCAAACGGCACGTCTTGTATGGCATTGATTTGACTTTTTGTGTTTCCTTCTTCATGTCTTGGTATTTCTATTTGTTTTCTTGTTTTTGTTTTTCATTTCTTGATTATTATTATTATTTGGGTATAGATATTACTATTAAGAAATTAAAAAATAAATCTTCCTTTACATTGGATGTGAGAAAAATTCTACTTCAGGTTGTTTTCATAGTTCTTAATGTGAAGAATTCTACGGTACTCTGGGAAATTCCAAACTCAGAGTGACGTGACACCTCCTAGACTATTGGATGAGATTTCCCGGAGTATCGTAACAACTACTAATGTTGTTTTCGAAGCAACAATTCTATTCATAAAGTTAACAACTTGGAGGTCAGCAAGGCCACTACTTAAAATTTAAAATTAAAAAATAATGATATCATAATATTATAATTAATAAATAATTTGTAATTAAATTAAAATATATGTAAAATTGTATAATTAAATTTAAAATATATTTATTTAATCATTTACAATTATCCGGAACATGGATTCATATTTCAAAAATTATTGTACAGTCAAATCATTATAAATTGTAAAAATGTATCCTTTTTAATGTATGTAACTAAACGGTCATCCACTTATACATCTCACACTTACGAATTGATTCTCCGCTATTTTCTTCATAAAAAACACTTTTCTAATTGTTGTAGCCACAATTAGGTTAAGTAATGTCATAAGTATTTATCTTAAATGATATTTATTTAAGATATGATTTGAATTCTTTTTGAATTTAAATTAAAGTTGATAATTTATATTTATATATTGGATTCATGTCATATTAAAGAATAATAACAATCTAAATTTGATTTGAATAATAATTATATTATATTAAATCAATCTATTTATTAAATTTGTTAAGATAAATTAACTCTTTTAATTCAATTAATAATTTTAATTAATAAAATTTATATTATAAAATTATTTATTAAATTAATTACTTATTATTTTTTTAAAAATATTTTTAATTATTTATAAAATATTTTTAAAAAATGTTATTTTGATTTAATTAAGATATAAATTTTATATTTTTATTGTATATAATTATTTATAATTTAATTATTAATTATTTTTAAATAATATTTTTAAAATTTTAATATAAATTATTAAATGAATCAATTCATTTATAATCCAGATTCAATGAGTTTTGTGTTTATATTAAAATATTGCATCATATAAAAAATTGTTACCTCTAATATAAATAATGTTTGGTTCAACTTCAAGAAGGGAGACAAGGGAAAGTATTTTTAATTTATTTTTACTATTTGGTTCAGTAAGTAACTAGAGTCACACTTTATGATTCCCTTTTCTGTTGTTTAATTCATCAATAAGAAAATAAAATTATAATAAAATTAAAAAATTATTTCTAAAAAGTATAATAAATTTAACGAAAGTAGTTGTTCAACTTATAAATTTATGATAAGATTTGAAAAATCGTGATTTTTTTAAAAATAGATAGTAAATTGAATAAATATAGGGGTTAAGATTTATAATAAAATTTTAAAAGTTTTAATAGACCAGTGCATCCCCAGTCCGTATACCATCCAAGAGGATGAAAGACCAGGCTCCTATAAAGTTAAGAAATGGAAAAAGTATTTCCTTCTCGATTGCAACTCTTTTCTATATTTTTGTTGCATAACCTGCGCAAAACGATAAGTATAGCCTATAAGTAACAGATCAATTAGCAAATCTTGCTGATGATATGATAATTTTGAATTCCACAAACAGCATGGATATGATTTCCCGATGACGTGAAATATAAATGACAAGAAGATTCGAATTGTGGTGATATTAAATTCTTAGAAGTTCGTGTGGCTTCTCTACCCAATACTAGATTTAGATCATCTTCGATAATTGCAGGTGTAATTGCTGTATTAATCATTAATTAGCGTAAACTTTATAAAAATACAGGTAACCCCACAAATTTAAATGACTAGATGCGAGGATCAATGCACATCCAAGACCATATTACCACCCCCACTTGTCTTGGCAACTACTAGGAAATACAGTCTGCAGTATTCGGGCATCTCAAACTTTTCATCTATCTTTTCCTCACCATGACAACTAACCAACAGGCAAAAGCAAATGATTGATCATAGGCCACTAGCTAAATATCCTTGAATGTATATTTTCATGGCTACCAGAAAAAGAAATAGTATCCAGAATAAATTGGTCATAAAATAGTATATTAGAAATATAAAAAGCAACAAAAGTAATATATTGATGTATAAAAATTTATTAGTGTAATTGTTTCTACCAAAATCAACCTAAGAGGTGTTGAGAAAAGGTGGATACAAGAATTGTAAAAGCGAACCCTTTTCCCTCTTTGTGTGATTAAGATAGACAATTAGAAAGTGCAAAAAATAGAGATGGGAACATACGAATTTTACATGAAAAATCCCTTAAAAATTGAAGAGAAAAACCCTGGGACCTCAGGTCCAAAATCTTCCACTATGATCGCAGGATTACAAAAATATTTTTTTTATAGTACAATTCTAGAGGATCTCATAACATCTCACCCACTATGATGGATTACAAGAATTTCCCCTCACCCAATTTAGTGGATGACTCTCACTTTTGTGGTGGAACTCGTATTAGTTTAAGAAACACTCAAATTCTTCACTCAAAGTGACTCTCTCTATTTGTCTTCTTCTTTTGGAGGAAGTCTTTTGTGAATTACTTTTGTTAAATGAGTCCCCCTCCTAGGATCTCTATTTATAAGGAAGGATTGAAAGCTTGTGCATAAATCTACTAAGCTCTAAAAAAATCTCCTATTTAATTTTTCTTTCTTTTTCTAGGTGGCCTTTGAATCTTCCAACTCTTGAAAATTATAGTATTGAACATTTTTAGTTTTTCAATGCATGGGAATACACCTTCCCGTTGGCATTTGAAGATTTTTTTTTTGTTAGTGGTCCACAATTAATGAAGGGACCAAAACCTAAAAAGAGGACATGCACCAATTGAATGCTTAGGTGAGGATGCAGAAGTAGTCCAAGCTTAATCCTTTATTTTTGGCTTCTTTGCGATTTTTTTAGGGTGCATTTGATTGGATAAAATGAAATAAAAGGGAATGAGAATGGAAATGAGAATGGCTAAAAAATATGTTTAATAGGATATTATGGAATGGTAATTTTTATTCTCTAGGGAATGACTATTCTATCAAATGATAGAATATTTATTCCATAATAAAAGTGATAGAATGGTATATTCCCTCATTCTTGGATCTAACTTTTAACAATATTATTCTTGTTACATTTTTGAAATTCCAAAAATATCTTTTTTCATATAATAATGTAGTTGAAGCCTTGCAAATTTTTTAAAATTTTTTATTACTTTTATTATAAGTGTAAAAATATTTCAAACTAAAAAAAATATTTTAAATTTTTTTGTCAAATATATTATATTTAATTTTTTAACAACGTATAATATTAATTAATATAGAATAAACAACATGTCATCCACATTTCTCTAACAATGTATAATTTTTTTAATTGAATATAATATAATCTTAAATTAAATTTATTTTAATAATTTAATATATATATATATAAATTAATCAATTTAACATAAATTATCTATATATTTAAACATAAAAAATTATAAATAAATAAAAATAAAAATATTATTTTTATATAAAAATGTACTAGTTTTTACACTTTCTTTTATTTTAATTTAAGGGTATTATTCTCATTGGTAGCTTTTTTTTTCCCCATTCCATTCCATCAAAATTTTGTTATACCAAACATAAAAATAAAATAGAATGTCTATCAATCTATTCCATTTCTTACCACACCAAACATAATTATAGAATAATATTCCATTCTATTTCTATTCTTTTTCCCAGTCTTATTTTCATTCTTATTTCATTCCATCCAACTAAACATATTGTTAAGGTATCAATCTTAAGCACCAAGAATGATTATGGTACCAGCCATGACTACATACATTGAGAACTTGTCAATTGATAAATTCTCACTAGATGTTCCTTTGGTGCCAGGGTCGATTGGTTTTGACTTTTGAAGAAGTAATTAGAAATTTAAAATGTATTAAATTATGCTTTGGGCCATTATATTAATAAGTTAGAAATTAGACTTAAATGTTTTCATCTAGAACCAATTTACTTGGGCATGATTCTATTAGTTTTCTATACATAAGCTCAACAAATATTTTAAATAAATTTTGGATCATCACACTTCCAAATTACAAAGCCCTATTTATTTCACAAAAATATATTTCTCTATTTACTTCATAAAAATATATTTCTTTATGTGAAAAAATACTTTAGAAATTTTCCATTGTTTTATTTTAAAAATGCTAAATTTGCTTTCCAAAAAATCATCTTAGTGGCTACAATTTTAAATTATTTATTTCAAAGGCTAGATGACACAAGCTAATGCCTAATATTGAAAAGTCATTTTTAGCCTTTGATCTTTAAAGAGAAGAAAATTCAAAAAGAAGAGGAATTTTAAATTCAAACTAATGTTACATGTACTAAAATCAAAAGAAATTAGAATATAAAGTTATTGCATCATTTTACAATTGGAAAATAGTATACATACTAGACTAAATAGTTGGACCAAATTTTAAAGCCAAACTCAACTCATAGCAAAATAGTAATTTTGCCTGTTATCTTAGATGAAAATTTAAAATTAGATACAAAATGGTTGGGTCTTGTCTCTTAAGGTATAAACAAGATATTTTCGACAAATAGATTAAAAAGAGGAAACTTCTTGAGTAAGTCAACATTTACTTAGAACCAAAATTGAAATTTCAAACTTGAAGCCAATTTTAACTTGGAACCAAAGTATACTTGGAGCAAAAAAAAAGGATACTTGAAACCCAAGTTATCTTCATGAAATTTTATCAATAAATATGATGCATTCCTTTGAAGACAATATACCAAGTAATTGTACTACAACTTGCAAATTCTCTTTTAGTCTTATCAAAGCTAAAGCTTTTATATTTTTCTAGAGCCAAAACTTGCATAAACATTCTTTGAGTGTTATTAAGTGAATACTTATAAAATCTCTTAGTGAGATTATGAGAAAAATCTCATCTTGTACTTGTGAAATCCTAGTTAAGATTAGAAAGATCTTGTAAAGTTAGGAGGCGATTGAAATCCTAATAAAGATTGGGTAAATCTTGTAAGGTTAAGTGGTTAATTAAAATCCTAGTAAAGAACTTAGGTATTTTAATTTTGATAAAAATTAGTAGATACCTCAAGTGATATTAGATAGCTTGAGAAAAGAAGAATAGACCTAAAAGACATTCTTTTTAGACCATTGAACCTTTATAAAAATTCTTAATGTTCATCTTTCTTCTTTCTCTTTTAATTTTGTTACATCAAAGATTTTATTCATTCTTTCAAAAAAAGCTCATATATAGTTTTAAACTATTTTTTTTTTAAGAAATCAATTTTTGTGATTGAAAAGAAATACCTATAAGGCATTTGCAATCTTTGATAAAACTTTGCATATTTTTGAAATAACTTATTTATCGAAATTCCAAGAATTCTCTCTTACACGTCTATGGTTTTACATAAAGTTTTAATACAAATTTTTATTGGTAATTTTTGTTAAAGTTAATTCACCCCTCTTAGCCTATAAGTTTTATCAATTTATCTTTGACCTTGGTCTCATATTTTTAAATTCTAATATTTTTTATTAAGATCTTACATGTAATAGAGCTTCTTAGCCAAAACCATAGACCAAAGGGGTATTCTAGAACCTAAGCTCCATTCTTTAATGGTGTAAATTATGACTATTAGAAGTTTAAAATGATGATCTGTATTAAATCTATCGATATTAAAGTATGAAAAGTTATCAAGGAAGGTTATGAAGTACTTATAAAACTTATAGAAGAAATAAGTGTACTTAAGCTTGAAAAGAAGTAGATAAATGCTAATAGCAAAAAAGGAACAACTCATGCCAAAGTAATGCCATCATGTATGCTATAATATCTATTGAATTCAAAAAGATTTCTAAATGTACTCCTATAAAATCCATATAGAATAAGCTTGAAGTAGCCTATGAAATGTTAAACAAGTAAAAGAAACTAAGGTAAATATGTTATGCATGAAAATGAAATATTTAAAATGGAAGAAAATGAAAAAATAAAGCCAATAGTTGAAAGGCTTTTAGTTATTGCCAATGATCTTTATGCATTAGGAAGAATCATTACTAATAAAGAATTGGTGATGAAAATTTTGAGAATTCTCTCATAAATATGACAATTTAAAATAAATGAGATACAAGAACGAAATAATCTCTTAACATTTGTTTATGGTGAGCTAAAAGGAAAACTCTTGGAATATAAAAAAACATACATGAGAGATGATTAAGAAAATAATAACTTTTAAAACATTCTCATAAAATGATGATGATGAAAAGGATGATTTTGATAAAAAAAAATAAAAGAATAAGAAAATAAGTTAGCTCCAATGGTAAAAAGATTTTTTAGAATGTACAAAAAAGTGGCTTTAGACTGAAACCACTTCAAAGAAGAGAGCAAAATAAAAGTGAAACAAGTAACTAACATTTAGTGTGCTTTTAATAAAAAAAAAACCAGAATATAAGAAAAGTGAATGTCCTCAATTAAAGAAAAGGTTCTAAAAGAGATCCATTAAGAAGAAGGCAATGGCAGCAACTTGAGATGATGAAGATGTATCATCCAAAGAGGAGCTTAAAGAAGAAGATGAAATAGATGACATTATTAACTATTGCTTCATGATCAAAAGTCAAGAGGTTAATGATGCAATAGATGATGAACTTAAATTTTCTCTACCTTATGATGAATAGATGGAAGATTTTTGCAAAGTTCTAATTAAATATTTTCTTTGTAGAAAAATAAAATAAAGTTTTAATGAAAGAACTAGATTTTCTCAAAATCAAAAAGTAAGTTTCAAACTCTTTTGAAAGTAAAATATCAAGTTTTGACAAAAGATCTAAAGATTTTGAAAAATGAAAATGAAGTTCTCAAAACTTTGAAGAAAGAAAATCAAATTTTAGAAAATAACTTTAATTTCATGACAAAATTAGTTAGAATAATAAAAAGAGAAAAAAACTTCCCTAAAAGAAAAATAGTCCTCAAAAAGGGAAAACAAAGTTTTGGTAAATAATATTAGAACTTTAAAAGTAAAAAATCATAAAATAAAATCCGAGTTAGAGCATCAATCTTATAATATTGAAAAGGAAAATCTTTCTTTAAAAAGAAAGATACATACTTTAACAAATAATCTTGCAAATTTTATCAATAATAATAATAATTTAGATATTCTTTTAGGCATTCAAAAATATTCTTTAAGAAAAGAAAATTTAGGGTATTTCCATTCACATTGTGATAAACATTACAAAAATTTCTTTGTAAAAGCTTTTTATTCATTAAGTCCTTATGTTACTTGTAATTATTATATAGATAAATGACATATTACCTCTACATGTTATTTAAGAAAAAGAACTTTCATAAAGAAAAATCAAGATTGGATGCCTAAAAAATAAAATGATGAAAAGAAGGCATCAATTAACCCTTAAGGATCTTAAAAAGATTTAAGTACATAAGAAGATCTAATATTTTATTGTAGGTATGTTTTAAATCTACAATCAAGGAAGATGATTAATTCTTAGATAGTAGTTGTTCAAGACATATGGTTAGATATTGAAGTAAATTCTCATATTTTAAGCCCGTCAATGGCAGCTTCATCACCTTTGGAAACAATATCAAATGTAAGATTATCTACATGGGTAAAATAGGTATTGAATTTACTTTTATTGAAAATGTGAGCTTAGTTGATGATTTCAAATATAATCTTCTAAGCATTAACCAACTTTACGAAAAAAGGTTATAGAGTAATTTTTGAATCTTCACATTGTTTTATCTAAGATAAAAAGGAAAACAAGATTTGTTTTTTGGGCAAAAGGGTTAATAATTTTTTTGTTTCAAATATGTAAGATATTTCTTAATTTTTTTTTAAAATATCTTGTATCAACTAATGATAAAAGTTGACTATGGTATAAAAGACTTAATTATGTTAATATGCATCTCATTTCATACCTTTAAAAGAAAGACCTTATTATAGGTCTTCCAAAATTAAATTTTAAAAAAATCATATATTTGATGCATGTTAACAAGGTAAATAAGTGAAATAATCCTTTTATCCAATAAATGCAATCTTAAAATCAAAACCTTTAGAATTCCCATATATGAATTTATTTGTTCTAACCTAAACATTAAGCTTTAGAGGAAAAAGGTATAGTTTGGTAATTGTTAATAATTTCTCTAGATATACTCAGGTTTTTTTTTCTTATACATAAAGATGATAATTTTTAAAATTTTAAGATATTTTGCAAGAAATTTTAAAATAAAAAAGTGTTTTCATAACTAATATTAGAAGTAACTATGGTGGAGAATTTTTAAATTAAAAATTTGAAAATGACATTGGTTATAACTTCTCATGTCGTAGAACTCCCTAATAAAATAGGGTTATGAAAAGAAAGAATAGGACATTACAAGATATAGCTAGAACTATATTTTATGAAAATAATTTGGTAAAATATTTTTGAGTTAAAGTTATAAATATACCATGTTATATTTCAAATAAATGTTTCATAAGACCCATATTTGAAGAAAACTCTATATGAGGTATGGATGGAAAGAAAATCCAACATTAGTTATTTTCATGTTTTATGGATGCAAATACTTTATTTTGAGTATTGGAAAAGATAACCTTACAAAATTTGACTCAATAAGTGATGAATGAATTTTTGTTGGGTACTCTAACATGAGTAAAGGATATAAAGTATATAAAGTATACAATAAAAGAAAATTCATAATTGAAGAATCTATGCATGTAGTTTTTGATAAATCTACTACATCTTCTTTAAGAAAGCTAGCAATTGATGAAGTTGAAGTAACTTCAAAAGAGTAAGCATTATAGGAACAAATAGAAATAAATAAAAAAAAATTCAATTTGAGACTTAAACTTCGAAAGAACAAGGAGATTGTTAACTTGAACAAAATGCAGAAAATGAGCAAGGTGATTGTTGTTTGGAACAATATGATGAAATTGATGAAAATCAAGTTAAAGGACATCATAACACACTTTAAAGGGATAGAGGAAATTGTCATGATCCAAACCCAATCATGATCAACGTAGTCTCAAATTCATAATTGAAAAATCTATGCATGTAGTTTTTGATGAATCTACTACATCTTCTTTAAGAAAGCTAGCAATTAATGGAGTTGAAATAACTTCAAAAGAGCAAGCATTATAGGAACAAAGAGAAATAAATTTAAAAAATTCAATTTAAGACTTAAAATTTGAAAGAACAAGGAGATTGTTATCTCGAACAAAATACAAAAAATGAGTAAGGTGATTGTTGTTTGGAACAATATGATGAAATTGATGAAAATCAAGTTAAAGGACTTCATAACGCACTTTAAAGGGATAAAGGAAATTGTCACGATCCAAACCCAATCATGATCAACATAGATCCCACTACCCATTTTCCACCAGCTTCAACATTATTTACACTAGTTCTATCTAATGAAAAGTTTACTATTTTTGTGGCAACTCAAAATTTATGATAAATATTTACAAAAAATAATAAATAGAATTTCTTCTATTTTTAAATACTTTCGGAGGGTCACATGCCTTAAACTATACAACCTAAAAATTTTGTATAAATGAGACCAAAACTTATACATAACAATTGAATAATTTTGAACATTTAAATCTCATGGATACCATTCAATCACTTTTCCTAATTTAAATATTATAATATCCTGACAAGGTGAGTTTTTATTCTCCATAGATGCAACGAGGATCTATTGTACTCATATCAACTTGAAATATTGAAAATAAAAGGAATGAGTTATAAGAACTTAGTGATCATATATTTATCACAACTAAACTTGAAATTAGTTACATAGCATAATTAAAAGCTAGTCAAGTATTAAAATAAAAAACATCTACAAACCTAATTCTTAGATTTTGTGGCACACGATGTCAATTCTGATTGATTTATTCACCTATTTTATATTATAAATTACAACAATCTCATTTACTTAATGTACACAATACAATTACAATTTCACATACATAATTCATTCTGGGTAATCATCAATTTCAAATAGCCATTAGGGACTCTAATCACAACAAAATCATCACAATTATATTAAATGAAAATATTCAAAGACATTTAGATTCCAATTCAACAATACAATACTTGATTTATAATAAACACATAAATTCACCCCTTGACTCTTGATTTAACCTTATATCTTATATAAACTTTTTAACCTTATTTTTTCAAGGTCTATCTTATATTTTCCACAAGCATATCACTAAAAATTTTATATCTAGTATTTATGACATCATCCCTACCATAATTTTCATCTTAAATACCACTGATAGCATAATTCGTAATACAATCTTATACATTAAATCACAAGCTCTACTTAGCACAATCATAATTTAGTTTCAATACAAAGCAGAAAGTTAATTCATCCTCATCAATAGTAGAATACATAATAATATATAATAGCACTACTAGGCTCTCTTGCATGGCCATAAATATTTATTCACTATAAATATCATAAAAGTATGAAACATTTTAGATTAGCCATTCTACACCTTTCTTGCATGGCCATAAGGTAATACCAATAATAATCCATAAAGAAATATATATACTAGAGTACTTAATTACTTAACTATTTATCATTGTGAAGTATACAATTGCACTTATTGAAATTTAGCTTTCTACTCACTAGCATTCTTAGATTATGTAATTACATTTCTAAGACATTATACATAAAGGCATAAGTGATTAATGGAATTAATAAATAAAAATGTGGAATATAACATTTGATTAATAATTTTAGTAATATATTAATTTAAGGTAGGATATATACTCATCTAGTATTGCTCGTGCTTTTCTAGAAGTCCCAAAGTGTCTAGATTCATCATTTCCCTATCTTCCTACTCGTAATTTTTACAAAGATAAATTATAAATACATAGGTATTAATTATTTCCTTCCTAAATATTACAATTCTAGATTTAATTTGTGACATTCCCATACTTAAAATTATTAATTTCCTATATTCTCTAATGTTAACTTATAAAAATTAAAATATGTCATTATATAAAGATTCTCAAAGCAAGACCGTGTGAATATTAATACTAGAATTTAATGCTATGAAAATGTCCAATTCATACCACTTTATCATTCCATATCATCACTTTCTTATATTTTTAATGTTATCATAAAGAAATTGGAGATTTTCATGAATAAGGGCTTTTTCCAAATCTATTGTTTTTAACATTTCTTCAACAAATAAAAAAAGTCACATAAATTGAGAATTTTTTGAATCAAACTTCGAACAATGAAAATATTAAATTTGATGATCTAAATATGCTTCAAGTATGCTATTTGAATGCTTTAGAACATAAAATTCTTATTTTATTAGTTCTATATCGAGTAAATAAAAAATGATGATAAAATGAGATTTTTTTATTTAAGTTTAATCAAATAAAAATATTAAGATTTTATGCTCCAAATAGGTTCTAATCACATTGTTTTATAAAAATATACACTTATTTTCTTATATTTTTAACTCTATTTTAATAAAATCATCAAATCATATTTCACACATTTATAGGTTTATTGAATCATGCATGAATCACTCTAAATATTAGAATGTAATACTCTATAAGCATTTTAATTATGTTATTAATAATCTTATAGCATAAATTTTATATATTTCAAAGATAAAATCAATATGTTTCCTTATATCAAAACCATTTAAGCACAAATATTAAAATTGATTATCTAGAGATGCTCTTAAGGATGCTATTCTACACTTTATAGCATAGCATTCTTATATTTTCATACCTATCATCCAAAATCCACGTTATATATAGATGTGGATTTTTTGTTTTAAGTTCAATCTAGCAAAAATATAAAAAATTTTATGTTTAGGTTAGCATACCTCCATTAAAAGAGTTTGTCGAAACCTTACCAGTGGCAAAGAAGTGACAGGCATTGAAGATAAAAAAGGAACATGAGCTTCTTGCTTTGCTGCACCTAACCATAATCTAGAAACTCTACACATCTTCCATGAATGTTAGGAGGTGCAGTAGTGCAACTATTTGATAGGAAAGGAGAGTTTTGGTTATGTTTGCTTCCATAATTTGATGGCTCCCTTTGCCATTCCTAAGTTATTGTTGGCCAAGGTAAAGTTGAAAGAAATTGTGGTAGTAATGGTCACTTTGTGGTGTTGAATGGTGGTTGGATGAAGGTGGATGGGTAGCTAGCTAAACAAAGAAAAAGAATAAAATTTTTTTTGAGAGGAGAGGGAGATAAGCAATAAAGAAAAATGGAGCATCTAAAGAGAGTGTGTAATATTTAACTTAAAATAAATTTATAGGAAATTATTAAACATAATAGGTGTACCATAGGCTTATATATTTGTAATTTTACCTTCTATTTGTCTTAATCTTGATAAAAGTCAAAGGGAAAAACAATATAACTTAATCCTAACCACTTATTTGCAATACAACCCCATTCTTATTTAATTCAATCCACCTACTTCAAAATTTATCCTTCTTGAATATTTTCCATTTTTTCCAATAATGATGACTCTTTTAATTTTTATTAATTCAATTAGTTTAGGAAATTAAAAATAAATTTTTAAAAGAATTTTGTAAACTTTGGATAGATTATCTTATCAAATGATAAAACTATGTTTCCTTAAATCCTAGCACTCACTTTTTTTTTTAAAAAAAAAAACTCCTAACTTTGTGAGGAAATCACCATAAAAATTATTTAATTAATTTCTTAAATAAAACCTTGGCTTAATGAATACAATTTAATAACCCTTATCAATTAAAATAAATATATTAAGGCATTTAAAATAATAAAAAAATTTAAATATTACTTCAAAGTATTATAAAAACTAACCAAAAAAATGGAAAAATCACCTAAGATATCCAAATAAATTTATTATTAGTGATCCTTCTTAAGGTATGAGAACTAGACGTTCTTTTAAAAATAAAACTAACTTGACTTTGATTTCATGTATAAAACCTAAGAATGTACAAGATGCTCTCAATGATAAAAGTTAGGTCAAAGCCATAAAAGAAAAACTACATCAATTTCAAAAAAATAAAGTTTGGAAACTTTTGTCATAACCATTAAATCATCCAATTATCAAAACCAAATGGGTATTTAGAAACAAATTTAATGAATTTAGAAAAGTGGTAAGAAATAAAACAAAGTTAGTAGCTTGAAGGTATAATCAATAAGAAGGCATTAACTATGATAAAACTTATACACTTGTTACTAAGTTTCAATACATGAGAATGTTACTAACATTTGTATGTTTTAAAATTTTCAAACTTTATGAAATTAATGTAAAAAGTTCTTTTTTAAATGGTTTTTTAATTGAGAAAGTTTATGCAAAATAACTTTTAGGATTTGAAAATGGAAAAAAAGTCAAATCATGCTTTTAAATTTACAAAAGCCTTATATGGTTTAAAATAAGTTCTAAGAACTTGGTATAAAAGGTTAAATAAGTTTCTTGTTGAAAATGATCTTACAAGAGGAAAAGTTAACATAACACTCTTCATTGAAACCATTATTATACTAATTCTGCAAATTTATATGGATGATATTATTTTTAGATCTACTAATGAACTTTTATGTAAAGAATTTTCAAATTTCATGAAAAAGGAATTTGAAATGAGTATGATGGGTGAGTTTACATTTTTCCTTAGACTTCAAGTAAAGCAAGCAAAAAAAGGAATATTATTAAATTAATCAAAATATACAAATAAGCTTTTAAAGAATTTTAGAATGAAAAATGTAAAAGCAATTAAATTCCTATAAATCTATCCACAAAACTAGACAAAGATGAAAATGGTAAATTAGCTGATGAAAAGTGATATAGAGCTGTGATTGGCTTACTTTTATTAAACTACAAGTAAATCAGACATTATGTTCAGTGTTTGTTTATGTGCTAAATATTAATCAAATTCTAAAGAATCTCATTTATGTGTTGTTGAAAGAATATTTAGATATCTACTAGGAATAAATAACTATGGTCTTTAGTATTCTAAGGATAGTTCTTTAGATTTAGTTAGATATTTAGATGCTAACTTTGCAAAATATAAGTTAGATAAAAAAGACAACAATGGAACATGTTAATTTTTGGGACAAAAAATTGTATCTTGGCATAATAAAAAGCAAGCTTTTGTTGCCTTATTAATAGTTAAAGTAGAATATATGGTAGTTGAAAGTTGCTGCACTTAAATTTTATGGATGGAAAAATAACTTGAAGATTATGATTGGAAATTCTCTCCTATTGCCATTTTTTGTGATGATACAAGTGCAATCAATTTAGTAAAAAATCCTATTTAGCACTCAAGGACAAATCACATTGAAATCAAATATTATTTCATTTGAGATTATATGTTAAGAAGATATCTTGCTTAAATTGATAAATATAAAAAATCATTTAGTAGATATCTTTAGAAAACTTCTTTATAAAGATAGATTTTGCTATATTATAAAGGAATTTGGCATGACAAGCTTCAAATAAATTTAATTGACTTATGTGAAATTTTTATGTTATTATATACCAATGTGACATTATATGCATTATCTTTTACAAATAGGCTTAGAATAGGAAATAGTAATAGGCTAGAATTTCTAAGAAATAGTAATAGGGCTTCAAGATAACAAGTTTATTGCTATGTTAGGCTTCTAAAAAGCTTAGAGTAATTGAAATTCAAAAGTTTGAAAAATTTAGAGTTATGCCAAAAAGCTAGTCTAGCTCCAAAAAGGATAACCACTAACTTCATTATTTGATATCCCTTCAACCTTTATACTTGAATATACCTAAACTATCTTTGTCTTTCTCTAATCCAAAGCCAATAACTTTAATCATAATTAAGCTTGTGATTAAGCCTTTTAATGTATAGTAAACTATTGTAAATCCTAAACCACTCCTTAGGTCATTATTACCCTTTCAATCTAAGTTGCATTGTTCTAAAAAAAATTAAGGCATTCAAGAGAAAATCATTTTAAGCCAATGAAGATGAATTTGAACTTTTACTTTTATACAAAACTACCTTCCTGTTCTTTAATCTTCATCTCTTTCTATTTTGAACCTTACAATTCCTACTCTTATAAAAGTTAACTCCATTAGGGTTTTTCAAAATGAAACTAGTAAAAAGTCATTGCCTTTACTCCTAAGTCAAATTTGAAACCTAATTCACTTTCAACTTCTCACATTTGTCCTCTATTGCTAAAACCATTGATTTCACCTCTCTACATGAAATCAATCTCTTTTAAACACTTAATCCTATCTTTTAAACTAAAGTCTGCAACTTTACTATCACCTTTATTCTTTAGAACCAAATTCTTAAATGGCATAATCCAAGCTGTTTGACTAAAGGGATTTTAAGGATAAGATTGTGATAAATCAATATGAAAAAAATTATGAAAGCAAAGATTTGTAAAACCTAGGAAAGTTGATGTATAGTTACTAGAAAATTAAAGTGTCAAGTGCTTCAAGTAAATAAAAGCAATAGGATAGGAGAATTTCTTAATCATGAACAACCTTGTGCATGAAAAGCACATAAGCTTTTGTTTGCAAATTTGGAGTCTTTTAAAGATGATCATAAGTTTTAATTTATGTTAGCAAGATACAAAGTTGATATGGCTCTAATGAATCATTTGATAGGTACTCTAAATGAAGGCTCTTAAGTGAATCTAAGTAAGGTGATCAAAGAAAATGATGGTTTCAATTTCAAAAGATAGATGTAGAAACATGAAAATTGGAAGATAAAGAAAAAACCTTTAGCAAATTAACTCACTATAAATTGTAAGCTACCGTATTACTATATTTGTAAGGTTATCTATCTATAGGATAGAACAATGAGTAATGTTAGTAACTTTAAGGCATTTTTGTTATAGGCCATTGGGATAAAATAAAAAATTAGTCTAGGATTTTCGATTATTAGATAAATTATTTCTATGAAATTCAGAGTTAATGCTCATATTGGATATGGTATGATAATAACTAAAATTCTTAGATACTTTGAAGTTGATGTATTTAGGGAGAAAGGATAAAAAGTAATTAGAGGAAATGTAATAAAGGACTATTGATTGAAGACTTTTTATATAGCAAGAAACGCGAGGTACTTGCTATTATGAACAGAAAAGTAATTAATATGAAAAACTATATTACTAAAATACATGGTGTAAAGAAGAATAAAGCCATGTAAGACTTTTTGAAAAAAATGGAAAAGGAGAAAAAGAATGATATAGAGGAAGAAAGTAATGAAAATGAATTAAAGAAGGAAGAGAAGAAATAAAAAATATAAATAATAAACTTTTATGATAATGCCTATTGTAGAAGAAATAAAAATCAAAGAAGAAAAACTGGTAGAAAAAAGAAATGAAGTTAAGAAAGGAAAAGAACAAAGAAAAATGGAAGAGAGCCTAAAAGAGAAGGAAGCTAGAGAGATTAAAGTAGTTGCAAAAGCCTTGAAAAGAATACAAATGCAAAGCATTAGTGGCAAGCCTTAAAAGAAAAGAAAGTTAGCTATTGGTAAAAGATAGAGATCTTATCATACAATGGAAGCTGGTTTTATGCCAAATTATTGTGAAATTAGATTAAGAAAGCTAAAAGTGAAAGAAGTTTTTGAACTTTATTCTAGTAACTTAACATCCAAAAAAGTTCACAAGGAGATAGAAACTAGAAAAGCAAGAGTTATTAAAATAAAAGGTGTGGATCTAGAGGAAATAAATAAAATTATTAAGAAAGAATTGATAGAAGTGAGAAGAAAAAAGAAAGAATTAGAAAAAAAGACTTAAAGAAGTTAGAATAGCAATAGAAATTGGAAAAAAGTGAATAAGGAATAGGAGAAAGAAGAAGAAAATGAAGATGAGACAAAAGAAGAAGAAAAAGAAACATAATTTAACCCCATGCTAGGCATAAAAAATGAAATGGAGATAGAAGTAGCTCATGAAAATTATAATCCCATGTTTGAAGAAGATCCTTTAGAAGTAACTTTTCAAATAGAAATTAATGTAAATGAGGAACTATAATAAGTGACCATCTTTGAAAATATTGAAATTGAACCATTTGAAGAATTAATACTAGAATTTGAGGGTAGTAGTAGTTTATCTTAGTGCTCTTTGAAATTGCAACCATTGCAACTTTGTTACAACTATTGGACATCAAGGATTCCCCCTTCTTTTAATGATACATACTTGGTTCCTAACATATCGGAGCTTTACTTTAGAGAAATAGGAAGGCTTCAAGCACTTATTCAATATGTCATTTTCCCTATAACAATTAAGTTCTTTGCAACTCAAGATAATAAATCAAGAAAATAGACCATTTGAATCAAGCAAACAACCTAACCTACCCTTGCTCTTACCTTTGATCCTGTTGACCTTTCCAATATAAATCCTAATCTTATTGTTATTCCTACATTACAAATCACTAATCCTTTTGCAAACACTTTAATTGTCATAAACTACCTTTTTCCATCTCTTGATCTAATAACCTTTAATCCTTCTATTTACTTTTCTAATTTTATAGCATATGAAGCATATTTGCCTTCTTCTATTGTTCCTATTTTGCCATTTATTTTTGATGAGGCAAGTCCATCTAACTCTAAACAATACGATGTAGCCCAAATTAATAAGCTTAAAGTTCATGTTGCCAAGCTTTGTAATAAGGTTAAAGCTAAGTTTAAGGACACCAAAGGCTAAATGGACCTATTTTGGAATTGTTGCTTTCTCAAGCTAAGATTTTCAAGCCTTAGTGTAGTTTACTTTTTTGTATTGGAATCTATGCATATGCATCTTAAACTTTTCATTCATGCGTATGTCTCTAAAGCTTCTAAGTTAGTTTTCATTTTTATGGAAGTTTTAGTTAGAATTTATAATGTTTTTAAGCTATTGACCCACTTTTGAATATTGCTATCAATATATTACTACTTATGCTATTTTTCCTATGCTTTTTTTTTTATTATCTAATTCATTGTTTGCATTTCTTGCTTATTAATCCTGTTAGACACTATTCCTTTATCCATTTTTCATTTTATTTTCTATTTTGCTATTTCTATTATTTGTTTATTTGTTAGTCTTTCTTACTATTTGGTCCTATTTTCTACTGTCTCTTTACCTTCTTTTTTTTTTCTTTTTGTTGTTTCCACTTTCTCTTATATATACTATCTTATCTAGTTAATGAAAACATTATTTAATTTGTATGCCTTTAATGATGATCATGTGATTGCATCTTTTGATTTGAAATTTTCATGTAATTTTTTTCTTTGATTGCATCCTCTAATTTTCATCACCATTGGTTAATCTCTCTATTTATCTTTTTGATATGGACTGATACATGCATATTTTATAATGTTATTTCGTCTTCTTGTGTTTTAATTTTTATCACTATTAGAAATTCTATCATGCTTTTATCTTTATCTTTCGTTTACTTTGATAGTATGCTTTGTCACTATTATTTCCTTTGCTTTGATACCTTATATAGTTTTATTTTCCTTATCTTTTATTACTAGCAAAAAGGAGAGTAAGAAAGGTTACAAAGTTTCAAGGGGCTTTTTCAAAAAAGAAAATTCATGATTTTAAAGAGAGCTTTTTTTATAAGAAATTTCACATCTTTAAGGATTTCTCCTTAATATATGCTCTAACACTTCCTTGCATGACTTATTAATATTGCATGACTTGTTAAATGATTATACACATACTCTAATACATTCATATATGCTTTGATACCCCTTTGTGCTTTCTTTTTTTATGCTCTGATACCTTTTTGTGCTTGGTTGTTTGACAAAAACTTCACAAAGTTTGTCATTATCAAGAAGAGGGAGAATGAGGAACAAAATATTAATTTAAATTGAATTAAATTATGCTTTGGGTTATTATTTTAATAAGTTGGAAATTGAACTTAAATGTTTTCATCTAAAACTAACTTACTTGGGCATGATTCTATTAGTGTACTACATAAGCCCAATAGATTTTGGGCTATCATACATCCAATTACAAAGTCCAATTTACTTTATAAAAATATATTTTCTCATATGATAAAATAATCTAGAATTATTTAATTTTTTTAAATTTCAAACTTACTTTTTAGGAAATTATCTTAGTGACCACAATTTTAAATTATTTATTTCAAAGGTTAGGTGACACAATTGAATGGCTAATATTCAAAAGCCATCTTAATCCTTTGATTTTTAAAGAGAAAGAAATTCAAAACAAAGGGGGAATTTCAATTTTAAACTAATGTAACATGTGTTAAAATTAAAATATGAAGTTGTTATACCATTTTATAGCTAAAAAATAGCTAAAAATGGCATACATATAGAGTTGAACAGTTAGATTGAATTTCAATGCTAAATTCAACTCATACTAAAATATTAATTTACTTACTATCTTAAATGAAAATATGAAGTTAGATAAAAGTGGTTGAATCTTGTCTCTTAGGGTACAAATAAGATATTTTTAGCACATGTAAAAAAAAGGGAACTTTTTAAGCAAACTAAAATTTATTTGGAGCTAAAATTTAGGTTTCAAACTTGGAGCTAAAAATTTAAATTTCAAACTTGCAGTTAAAGAAAAGAACACTTGGAATCTAGGTTATCTTGATCAAATTTTGCTTATGGATAAGATGCATTCCTTTGAAGATAATATATCAAGAAATTACACTATAAATTTCAATTCTCTCTTGCTTTTATCAAAGTGGAAGCTATCATATTTTTCTTTAAAAGTAAAATTTGCATATCTATTCTTTAGGTGTTATTAAGTGAATATTTGTAAAAAATTTTAGTGAGATTGTGAGAAAAATCCCTTTTTGTACTTACAAAATCCTAGTTGAGATTGGAAAATTTTTTTAAAATTAAGTGGTAATTGAAATTCTAGTGAAAATTAGGTAAATCTTATAAAGTTAAATGGTTTGTGGAGATCCTAGTAAAGATTGGGTAAATCTTATAAAGTTAAGTGTTGTGATCTTGATCAAAATTAGTTGAATGATATTTGATAATTTGAGAAGAGAAATCCAAAAGGTATTTGTTTTGAACTATCAAGCCTCTATAAAAATTCTTAGTATTATTTCTTCTTCCTATTCTATTAATTTTGTTACATTAAAGAATTTATCCCCTTTTCCAAGAAAAGCTCATACATGGTTTTAAACTACTTTTTTTCCTTCAAGAAATCATTTTTTGATTGAAAAGGAATACCTTTAAGACATTTGCAATCTTTAATAAAATTTAGTATATTTTTGAAATAATATATTCATCAAAATTTCAAGAATTGTCTCCTACACATCCATAGTTTTACATGAAGTGTTAATACAAATTTTTATTGGTAATTTTTATTAAAGTTAATTTACTTCCTTTTAAAGTATAAGTTTTATCAAATTTGGCATTAGTTATTGAACCCCCTCTGGTTGAGGGCCTTATATTAGATAAAAATTTTGATCACTAATTAGTTCAAGGTGTGATGTTAAAAGTGATGTGTATATACAAATTCAGAGCACCAGGAATGGTTAAGGTACAAGGTTAAAGCAATTTCTAAGAGACAAGTGAAGACAATTAGACAAAATAGGTACTTATAAATATGAAGAACATTAAAAGTTTGCTAGAAAGATATGTCTTTTGTATCAAAAGTGAAAGATTACTATAAAAGAAGGTTGACATTATGGATGCAATTAGTCCTCAATTAGAAAGCATGTGAACAGGATTAACAAAGGAGTTATAAACATTTTTCCTTTTACCTTAAAAATAGTAACCATATAAATCAAGTGGTGAAAAAGAATTTAAAGAATTCCTAACAAAATATGACTCAACAAATTAATAAAATGATTATAATGAAATGATTTAAGTTTTGGTCTTCTTAAATACCACTACTAAGTTCTAGCAAGCAATTTTTCCTTTTATCGAATTTGCATACTGCCAATTTATGCCATAGTCTAAGAAAAAAGAAACAAAAGAAAACAAATTCATTCTTATTACTTCCTTATATACATTACTTACTCCACATTTAATTCTTGATATCTTTTTCAGCTAGAATTGATGTCTAACTTTTGGTGGAATGTCTCTAGACTTCTTTCTTAAGTGTGAAGTTAAAAGCATGAAAGAAGAATGATGAAATCATAAGCAATTAGAAATTAAAGTACTAAAGAAAAATTACAAAATTAAGAATAAATCTTAAATCATTTTAAGCACAAAAACACAAACCAAACCATCATCCATCTTAAAAATTCAAAAGAGATAAAGAAACAAGAGTAACATTGAAAGCTAAAATGAAAAACCTAAGAAGGGAATGGAAACAGTAAAAGATCTATCTTCATTATAGTATTGATGTCAACTTTTGCTATTAGCAACTAGGAGAAATGGATGACACTCTTCAGAGGTGAGAAAAGGAATAAGAAGGAATTTTTATTTACTTACATTGAGGTTAAGAGCATTGGGTAATGTGTGGTACAATTGAAAAGGAGGTTTCTTTTGATTTCAATAAGAAAGGGATTGTGAAACCCATAAAGTGGGAAAGAGTTTCAAACAAGTGGAATGAATTAAGGGTAACAAATTCAACTCACATGTAAAGAAATGATGTATGGTAAGGGAATCAAATATTTGATTCCTTTTCTCCTAACCATATGGAAGCGTTACTATTAGGTAAACCAAGATTGGTGGCACCAGAGATCCCTAACTGAGGTAGTGTCTGTTGTTGTGTGTGGCAGTTGCAATGGGACAAATATGAGCGGCACAAAATCAAGTTGTGCACAAAGACTGAAGTGGATTATCTTAAAAAAATAAACTATTAATAATACAAAAGTGACAAAACTATAAAAGAGTGAATTGCTACTTTAGTCATCATAAATCATAAAATAATAAGAAGTGTAAATATATTTTTTTTAATAAAAGGATTTGATTGAATAGGAAAGAAAAACATACGAAGAAGAAAACTAACTAAAGACTATAAAAAAAAGAATGTAAAAAAAAGGAAAAAGACTATTAGCTGAAAAGAGGTATACAATCCTCTTAAAATTTAGGAAAGATCTAAAACTCTAGAATTTGGAATAAAAAAAATCAAATTGTTCAGCAATCTAGCTTCAAAAGAACTAAATTTTAATTTCAAACAAGGACTAATGATATATGAAATTTGAATTAAGATGAATTAAGCTCATGTATAAACTTAGAACACTAAAAGAATAAAAAAGGGACATACATTTGAATGTAAAAGTGGAGGTGAATTTTAAGACACTCCCAGAGTTTTGGAACCCTATGTGATATGGAGGAATAATATATATTGAATTTCAAACTTTTGACCACAACCATAGACAATTTTTTTTTTATTGGAGGTGGAAAACTCTAAAGTAGTCCTTTTAACTTACAAAAATTTCAAATTGAGCCCGCAAATGAAAATTATTTATGCCTCTATTTCCTCCTAAGATAACATGTAAGAAGTAGTTTCAATTTTTATTTTATATTAAATAAAATAATTGTTATAATTTTTTAATTAAGGGTAATTAAAACTGAATGATTATTTGTTATATACTATGAATTTAATTTAAAGCTTAAAATTGAAAAACTAATATAATATTTACACTTCATAAGAATTAAAACAAAAATATTACCATGATAGTATTATTAAAATAAAAGTAGCTATTATTTGAGGGAAAGAAATAATAAATTTTACAATGTGTAAGAAACATTTTGCATGCAAAATAGGTTTAGACAAGTAATGTGCATATTTAGTGTAATGATTAGAAATCATAATTAATGATTATAAATTAAGTAATTGATTATTACCTTTTTAAAAATGTTTGATTCTAGTTTTAAAATTTTTTATTAATCAATTATAAATAATAATTTTAATTAAAAATAAGCTAATTAGAGCACCTTATTTTTTAATCATAGTTTTAGAAATATAAATTTTAAATTCTATACCCATAATAACTTTATTTATTTATTCTTTTTCTTTCACTATCTTTTCTCTCTAATAATATAAATTTTAAATTTTATATTCATATTTATTTATTTTTTATTTTAAATTCATAAATAAATTTGAAGATTTTATAATTTAATTTTTAGTAATTTTTTAAATTAGTGAATATTAAAATAAATATAAATCCTATTTAAATAAAAATTTTAACTTTATTATTTATGAAAAATTATTTAAATAACGTAGAATATATATTAATATACATAAACTAAATAACATATATTATTTATTTAAATTAATGATATATATTAAATAATACATATGCATAGTTTATTTTAGAAATAATAATATAAAAAATAAGAATAATTATATGTATCTTGTTGTCATTTTTAATAATTTAATAATAAAAAATATTTTTTTTTATATATCATCTTAATAAGAACTGCTTACATCAATCGATTATTAACTAATGTTATCAAATATAAAATAAATTATGTACCATCCATTATCTAAAAATTACTTATTATAATTAATTATTTTTATTGTTACACTAAATAAGCTCTTGAACTATCTAAATTCATTATATATTAAAATATTCATTAATTATTAATACATAATAAGTTATATTAGTTCTAAACTTTTAATTTTAAATATTTGTAATTTAATTAATTTTGTGTGAAAATTTAAAATAGAAAAGAAATAAAAATATTATAAAATTAAAAATAATTAAATAAATTTCATGCTAATTCTCTGATTATTAAAATTAGTCAATGTACATTAATTTAAATATATTGTAACTATTAAATAGACATCAAATAAACAGTATAAATTTAGTACAAGTAATAGAATTTTAAAATAGCGTCAATTGATTTCACCATTAAAAATATTTATATAAATGCTATAATTTTATGTTAGAACTCGTCTCAGAATTATATTACTGCTATACTTAAGGGTGTCGTCTCATCCCTGTTCGTGTGTTAGAATTGGGCATTTCTTTTTTTTTCGTAATTTTCCCCAAATTATTCAGCCCATTTTAAAATACATTTGATCCGCAGATCTTAAACGTGGCAAACGCACAACATACCGCATATTCCGCCATACTTCCCTAAAGATACCGTTACCTTCACCGAAGAAGAGCAACACAGTAACAGTTACGGAGGAAGAGAATTTAAACAATATGGTAGTTTTTTTTTATTCATTATTATGTAGAATTATGGCCAAAAAAAAAAATTAATATGTAGAATTCATTTTACGAGCATCTCTATCTCTCTCTTTAAAGCATGACCAAAAAAAAAAAAAAGGAAATCTGAAAATTACATTCACAGCCAACATTTAACAATACGGACATGCGTAACCACTAATCATGACATTTTTTCAACTATTTTAATTTTTTTAACGCTTAAAAAATTAAATTTACCAATACGTTTCCCCCACATATATCACACTTGTTTTACATTTTGTTCATATTTATTTATTTTTCAATATATGTAATAATGTTTTTAAACAAATTCAGGATTAATTTGGGAAGCAATTAACTAGTTGATTTTAGAAAAACAAATTATTAATTAATTGAGTGCAGCAATTGATTTTATATTTGAAGAGACTTTTTATAATAATTGATTCTTACGAGGGAAAATTTTTGTTAAAAGAGAAATTGATTATGAAAAATAAATTATTAAAACTAATTTATTATTATTTATAATTTTGACCCAATATTGATTTCGAAAGCTTTAATAATACATAAAAAATAAAACCAATTGAGATCTTGTAAATAGGTCATAGCAAACAAGCCCTCAAATACTTCCCACCCATAAACTTAGGTTTCTAAAAAGTATTTTTTATAAAAAAATATTATTTGTATACATATTAATAAATAAGTAATATATCATTTATATTTATGATTTAAAAAGATAATACTTAATTCGAATTAGAAGAAAATAAATTCTTCTTTAAAAAGGAAAATTCAAAGAGGAATTTATTTTTTTAAAATCTTTATATTATTATTAAATAAATAAAATATTTTTACTCATTTAAATATTTTATAACTATTTTTTATAAAAAATATTTTTATTAATTTAATCTTATGTGAAATTTTCTCCTTAATTTCTATTTTTTTGGAGAAAAAGAAACTCTAATTTATTTTAGCTGAGACTAATTTATTGAGCAAAACTTCTACAGGATAGCTACGAGAGAGTTTTAATGTCCATGCACGACGCGTCCTTCTAGCCGGCAAAAGTTACTCGGAGGCATTTAATTTGTAAAATATTTTTCAAAATATTCTTGAAAATATTTTATGAAAATATTATATTTTTATATTTAATTTAAAATTTTAAAAAATTTATTTAAAAATATAACATTCTTAAAAATATTTTAAAACTCAACTTTTTTCATAAATAGTTTCATAAGAAAGGTAGGTATATCAATTTTTTATCTTATGAAAATGTTGATATTAAAATAGAAGAATAATTTTATCCCTATTTTTTTATGCCTTAATTTATTCTAATTTTTTTTATTTTTCACTTTTAATTTATATTTCTCATTTTTAATTTTTTATGATAATAAATATAATTACACTAAATAAGTAAAAAATAATTTTTAAATTCCAACCCTAATTTATTTTGAAAATTTTTTATTTTTATTTTTCAATTTTAACTTATACTTTTGATTTTCAATTTTTTCATGATAACATGAAAAATTACACTAAATAATTAAAAAAATAAATAAATTCTAAATTTTAATTCTATTAATTTATATACAATCTCATGACATATTAAAAAAACATTTGTAAAGTACATATTAAAAAATATTGTAAAATAAATTTAATATATTAAATTTTAATTTATATGATTATATTGATTGATATTGCATATTTAGTATATATTTTTAAATTGTCTTATTTACATAAAAATTATAATTAAGATTTATAATTTTTTATGATTTTTAATGCTTTACAAAATAAAAAAATAAAAATTTAAATGTATGAGTTATAAAAAACTAATATCTTGATATCAGAGATGACTTATTTTTAATTTATTTATATAATTAATTTTATAAAAAATTTAATTTTAAATTCTTAAAAATTTTAATATTTTATATATTAAATTATTTATTATATTTTAATGAAATAGAATTCAAATTATTAATTTATTAGATTTTCAAAAGTCTTCATTTATATATTTTTAATTAAATTTATAATTTACTATAATTTATAAAAAATTAATAAGGGTTTTTTTGAAATAGCAATAAAATTTTTAAAAATATAAAGAGTGAACTAAACATGGAAATATAATATATCTAAAATTTTTAAAAAATATTCTAAAAAATATATATATTAAACCACAGACAAGAATGTTATATTTTAAGGAGTCATATATTTGGGTTTAGGGTTTATTCCTAAAAATATGCCAATACAAATCAAACGGTTTCCATAAATCACTCGGTGAGACACTTTCTGTCTCTAAGGTATTGTTGGATAAAAATTCAAGTTTAGGCCTTTGATGGAAAATTTAAATCAAATTGCCGGCCGATTTGATTATTATTATTCCGATATTGGATGATGATGGGAAGGCGGATTCTGGTTTAGAATTAAGAATGAGACGAATTTATCTCCAAAGAAAATTAAAATTCCTCAGAATAATTTTAGAATTGTACATGTAGATACGGTGAATTTTAATAATATAATCCCTCAAATTCACATGTCAAAAAAGAATTTATGTAATGATTAACGGTAAAATTGTTGGTTCACAAGTTCCACTTTCAGTCATATATATATATATATATATATATAATATCCTTATGAGGATAGCCCCTTGCAACTAATAATATTTCATATTCTTAAGTTAAATATAAAATTAATTTTTATTTGGTGGGAATAATAAATAATAAATTTTTCTCTCAATGAAACCAACCAAAACAACTAATTAAAAAATTCAAAATCTTTAACAAAATCATTGAAGAATCAATAGCAGCAATGCATCAACAAAGTTTTAAAATATTAATATCTCGATCCCTTATTCTGCTGAATCATTGATCATGTTTTAAAAAGATAAAAAATAAACTAGCTACTTAAATCTAAATTCAGTCTCTACATGAGAATTTCTCCTGAATTTCTTTTTTTTTTTAAGAGAAAAAAGAAACTCTAATTTCTTTGCTGAGACTAATTTATTTGGCAGAATTTCCACATTTACGACTCAAGTATTTCTTTAGAGCATATATGCCTACACGAGAATTTCAATGTCAAATGCGCCATGTGTCCTTCTAACCGGCAAGGATTATTGTACGGATACTTGGTAAGACTCTTTCTCTTCCATTCTCCATGGCTCTGCTGAAGAAAAATCCAGGTTTAGGCCTTTGGTGAAGATTTGAATCGAAGACCAAGGTTGTTTGGCGATGAATAAGGTAGGGGAAATGAAATCTTACTAACAAAACCCGAAAACCACAACCAAATGTAGGGGACGTGGGGACCGGGGTGAGACTCTGGATTTCGATGAATTGTCAGCCATTTGATTATTTCGATTTTGGATGGTGATGGGGATGGGGAATTCGGTTTAAGTTACGATTTATTTCGTTAAAAGTATTTTAAAAAAAAAGATATTATTTAGATATATTTATTAATGGAAAAGTGATATGTTATTTAGTATTAATGACTAAAAAATAATATTGAAAAATTTGATTTCAAAATAAAAGAAAGTAATTTTTAAAAATTTTTCATATTTAATATTAAATAAATAAAATATTTTTTATTTTAATATTTTATAATTATATTTTCTAATAAAATAAAATGAGACGGATTTATCTTCAAAGAAAATTCAAATTCATCATAATAATTATGGAATCATATGACACTTCCCATAGAAATAATGAATTTTAATGACGTAATCCTTCGGATTTGTATGTCAGTAACTACAATTTGACAGACGGCCATGAAATGGAGATTACAGAGAAATTTATGTGATGATTAGCAGTAAAATTGTTGGTTCAGAGGTTCCATTATCGGTTATATATATACATGCCAGTGGGGATAGCCCCTTCCTACTGGTAAGGCATCTGGGCATATGTGCCCTGCAATTCATCTGGTTTTGCAGTATTCCTCTTTATTTAATACCCAGCAATCTGAATCTAAGTCTATTATATATATATATATATTTGTTGGTTTGCACTTAGATATTTCTACATATATGGCATTAATGATGATTAGAAATAAATGGTAAATCTCTCCCTTTTTAATAAAGACAATAAAAACAACTAGCGAAAATATGTAAAATTTTTAACAAAATCATCGAAGAATCAATAGCAGCAATGCATTAACAAAAATTTAAAATATTAATATCTCGATCCCTTATTCTCTGAAACCATTGATCATCAACATCATTATGGTTTTAAAAAGATAAAAATCAAACTAGCAACTTAAATCTAACTGCATAATAAGATTAAAAGCAGAACTGATCCAATGTGAAATACTGAATTAGTGAAAGTAAGCCTCAAATCAGACGATGCAGATTTACGACCACCTCCATGTGAACCACCTCTAGCTCCACCTGCTCCTCTGATTCCGCCACCGCCTCCAGATCTGCCGCCGCCTCTAAATCCACCTTTAGCACTGACTAATGTTTTTGTGGATGGTGAAGAAATCATTATAGCAACAACCGAAAGAACAATTATAACTTTTCCGAGTATGTTTACACCTCCAGCCGTCATATTTTTCAACGCTGCAAAACAAGAAAAAAACAAACCATTATTAATACTAAAGTTACAAAACTAGAAAAGAGTGAATTGTTACTTCAATCATAAATATCATTAAATAATAAGAAGCGCAATTACATGCGAGAAAATTTATTTTTCTAAAAAAAGGCATTAATTTTTTTGGTAGAATTATAAAAAGCTTTAATCGAACAAGAAGGATCAACACACAAAGAAGAACCATAGGTAAAGACGATTAAAAGATGAATTTGAAAAAAAAGAATATTAGCACAAATTAACGAACTCCATTGTCCCTTTAAAAACTGTGAAAACTCCAGAACTCAGGTTTGGAATTAAAAAAAAATGAAATTGTTCATCAATCTAACTTCAAAAGAATTATATTTTAATTTCAGACAAAGACCAATCATATTTGAAATCTGAATTAAGATGATTTAAGTGTAAGAATTTTAAATTTATTTTAGGATCTCATGTATGATAATTAGAACATCATAAATATGAAATTAGAATTTACATACTTGATGGATTTGCAATCATGATCGAATTCAGCGGAAGCTAATGAATTCTACTCAACTAGATCTTCCTCTTCACTCTTCTCTTCGGTAGCGGCTCTCAATGGGTAGAAACCGTGTGTATGAAAAGTGAAGAGGAGACCTAGCCTTAATCCTTATTTATAATCCTAGCAATCCTCCCCATAAAAGGATTATTAAGTCTTTGGGCCTACACAAACGCCAAACCACACTAAACTATGTAGATGTGCTAAGCCCATATCTTTAAGATTACAATTTTAAATGGGCCTCATGCATGTCTTATAATTAGGCTAAATTTAATCAGTCAGTTTTTATTAAATCACAAATTACCAATTAATAGCAATTCACTTTATAGAAAATTCTAACATTCTCCCACTTGAGCAATATTAATTGGGTTTTATTAGAGTTTTAACAAAATACATTTTGAAAACAAGACTCTAGACTGATTAAAAAAACTTTTATGTGGCCATAATTAAAAAAATAATTTAGCCCTCTAAGATAACATCATAACAATCCTATCTAATATAGCCAACTAACACTGAAATATAACGGCCTTTATGCCCCTTATTGACATAAGATCAATCTATGGTTATAAGTGCTAGTGACTTTATCGATAATGGATTTTAGTGTGGTAGTGTAGTAAGAAAATAGCATCAAATGTGATCAAACGTGCTATTTTCATTATCAGTCCTCCATGATTTCTCTAAACTTGATGAGAAATCTATTTACTATATGTATGTCTCATTCATATTCTCGAGATCATTCAATGGTGTCATTCCATAAGACATACTTTCTTGACATTAAAGTCATACTTAAGACAGACACCAGTCTTAAGAAGCAAGATTTCAATACTTATAAGTATATGTTCAAGTAAGAATATATAATAGCATAGATTATCTACTTTATGATGATCATCAATGAAAATAAAATCTTATAAAAAGAGTGTCTAACATAACAAATTATAACATGAGAGTATCAAACACAAGAAATATGCTCCCACTAATAAAATACATCAAAAGACCTTAAGACACCCATACTCTCAACATGTTTGCTAAAAACTACAGGTCTTAATCCTTTAGTTAGAGGATTAGCAATCATGTTATTTGTATCAATATGCTCTACAGTAATATCACCATTTTTCACAAAATCTCTGACCTTAAACTACTTTATTTCCAAATGCTTAGACCCATATGAAGTTTTGTTATTTTTGGAAAACAACATAGCAGATTTGTTATCACAATAAATTCTTAGTGGATTAGAGATGGAATCAATGATGCGAAGACCAGAGATAATATTCTTTAGCCAAATGGCTTGCGTAGCTGCTCCATAACACGCAACAAACTCAGCTTGCATAGTAGAAGAAGCTAAGAGTGTTTGTTTTACACTCTTCCAAGATACAGCTCCTCCAGCTAATGTAAAAATATATCCTGAAGTGGATTTCATATCATCCTGAGAGCCAGCAAAGTTAGAATCTGTGTATCCAACAATCTCAAGATTGTCAACTTTTCTATAAACCAGCATGTAATTTTTTATCTTTTGTAAGTACCTTAATACTTTCTCAACAGCAACCCAATGATCCATACTAGGGTTAGAAAGATACCTACCAAGAACTCCCACTGCAAATGCAATGTCAGGCCTAGTGCAGACTTGTGCATACATAAGACTCCTCACTGCACTAGAATAAGGTATATTCTTCATAGATTCTCTTTCTAAATCATTCTTGGGACATTGACTAAGGTTGAGTTTATCACCTTTTATAACAAGTGCATCCCCACCCTTACAATTCTGCGTATTAAATCTAGTGAGCACACGATCAATGTAATACCTTTGTGAAAGTCCCAACAAACCTCTAGATCAATCTCTATGAATCTCTATCCCAAGAACAAATGAAGCATTCCCAAGACCTTTCATATAAAAAATCTTGGACAATGATTATTTAGTCTCATGCAACAATCCATTATCATTACTGGCTAATAGAATATCATCTACATAGAGGACAAGAAAAATGTACTTACTCCCACTGATCTTAAGGTATATGCACTGATTAACTTTATTTTCCTCAAAACCCATGGAAGTGATCACCTTATCAAATTTAAAATACCATTGCCTTGAAGCTTGTTTAAGTCCATAAATAGACTTTTTAAGCCGACACACTAAATGTTCTTTTCCAGGTTCTTGAAAACCCTCTGGCTGTACCATATAAATTTCTTCTCTCAAATCCCTATTCAAGAAGGCTGTCTTCACATCCATTTGATGAAGCTCTAAGTCATAGTGTGCTACTAAGGCTATGATGATTCTAAAGGAATCTTTAGATGAAACTAGTGAAAAGATCTCATTATAGTCCACTCCTTCTTTCTGAATGAATTCTTTTGCCACCAATCTAGCTTTAAACCTTTCAACATTTCCTTTAGACTCTTTCTTGGTTTTGTACACCCATTTACATCCAATAGGTTTGCATCCATTTGGAAGCTCAACAAGTTCCCAAACAACATTGTGAGCCATAGAATTTATTTCATCTTTCATTGCATCCACCCACATATCAGACTGTGTACTAGTTATTGCATCTTTGTAAGTCACAAGATTAATAACATGACTAATATCATAGTCACTCTCTCCAAGGAAAACTAAGTAATCATTAGAGATTGCAGATCTTCTTTGTCTAGTAGATTTTCTCAAAGGCACCTCAACATCATTCTCTTGAGCTTGAATTACATTAACAGGATCGAGAATTTGATTAGGAGGATGAGCAAGAGGGAGAGGATCTGTATTCTGCTGCACATTTTCTTCTCTTCCAATATCTACTGGTACTGCAAGATTTTGTGGCTTTGGCAAAGGGAAAGTGACATATCTTATAGGTTCATCATCATTGATAACTTCTATGATGCTTCTATCTGCAGTATCCCATTCTAAGAATTTCACCACCTGTGACTCCATAATTTTTACTCCACGTTCAGGACAATAGAATTTATATCCTTTGAAATGATCTGGGTACCCTATGAAGTAACAACGAGTAGATCGAGTTTCGATTTTCTTTTCAAAAGGATTATAAATTCTAACTTCTACAAGACATCCCCAAACTCGAAAGTGATTCAAGCTAGGTTTCCTTTTGGCCCATAGTTTAAAAGGTGTTTTTGTTATAGATTTGCTAGGCACTCTATTCAATATATATAATGCACATTTCATGGCTTCACCCTAAAGAGATTCAGGAAGATTGGTTCTACTCATCATGCTTCTCATCATATCTTTAAGAGTGCGATTTTGTCTTTCGGCCACACCATTTTGCTCAGGACTATCAGGCATAGTATATTAGGCAATTATCCCATTCTCTTGTAAGTATTTGGCAAATGGTCCCATATGCTGTCCAGTTGTGCCATGTCTACCATAATATTCACCACCTCGATCAGATCTAACAATTTTGATGACTTTTCCCAATGGTTTCTCTACCTCTATTTTAAAATTTTCAAAAGCATAAGACTTCTCTTTAATTAGGTAAAGATAACCATAACGAGAAAAATCATCAATAAAGGTAACAAAATATTTATTACCACATAAAGTAGGAGTAAGTGGTCCATTAATATCAGTATGCACAATTTCTAAAAGGTCAGAACTTCGAGTGGCACCTTTGTTTTTAGTTTTAGTTAACTTACCCCTTATACAATCAACACATGTGTCTAAGTTTTCAAATTTAAGAGAAGGTAAAGAACCATCTTTTATTAATCTATTAATTCTCTCATTTAAGATGTGGCCTAATCTTTTATGCCATAATAAGAAAGATTTTTCACTAACTAAAGTTCTCTTAGACACTATGTTTTCAACATTCATAGTACTGTATTCATTATTTTGGGCCAAGCACAATCTATATAAACTATCATCAAGCTTAAATTCACTAATAATTTTAGAATTTAAAAATAAATCAACTTTTCTATTCTTGATAATAAAATGATAAACATGTTTATCCAAAATAGAAATTGAAATTAAATCTCTCCTAAAGGAGGGCACATAAAAAATATTTTTCAAAGTAAGTTCAAAACCAGACTCCAAATTTAAACCTATTATTCCTATAAAACAAACTTCTACTTCAGCATTATTTTCAATTCTAAGCTTGGCCTCTTTCTCAGTTGGCTTCCGTTTGCTTTTGAACCCCTGCAAAGTAACAGCAACGTGAACAGTTGCACCACTATCAAGCCACCATGAGTTTAATGGTGCACTAATAAAATAGGATTCAAAACAAACGAAAGCTAGTGGTTTACCTTCTTGCTTACCCTTTTTCTCTAACCAAGATTTGTATTTGTGACACTTGAATTTCTTATGACCTTTCTTTTTACAGAAAAAATATTTATTTTCTTTCTTAATGACAGCTTTAGGACCACTTACCCCTCTTGTCTGATTACTACCTTGACCTTTCTTGTCCTGAGACTTATTAGGTGCTTTTAATCCAAACTTCCTAGGCTTGTTGGAATTTTTTTGGTAGGTAGATTTGGGGTTAATGGTAAGTAAGGCACTCTCATTTTTCTCCCTTTTGAGTTTTTCCTATTCAGAAACACATTTAGATATAAGATCATTGATACTCCAAACCTCATTCATGGTGTTATAGGCAGTTTTAATTTAGGTGAATTCATAAGGAAGAGAATTGATGGCATGGTGAACAATGAATTTCTCAGGTAAGGTGATTTCATGGGAAGCTAATTTATTTTTGATATGGACCATTTTCATAATGAAGTCTCTAACATTTCCATTAAAATTATAGCTCATACTTGTCAGCTCACTCATAAGATTCCCAGCCTTAGACTTATTGGATTTTTGGTACATTTGACTAATAGCATCATGGAGTTTTTTAGCATTCCCAATCTCATCCAACCCACTCAGAAGATGTTCAGAGACAGAACTCTTAATAGCATGTAGACACATACGATTTTCTCTATCCTACTTGGCAAACAACTCCTTTTGTTCAGCAGTACTTTAGGCAGTGATGGCACCGGGTGGATCAATCCGTAAGGCTATGTCTATATCGCTCATAACTAAGGCAAAGTTCAGGTCTTCATTCCATCTCTTATAGTTAGATCCATGTAGGATCTCAATGGTAGCTTGGTTGCCATTTACAGCAAAAGTCACTGTTCAAGACAAATTGCAACAATTAACCAATGCATAATTTAAAAAGAATAGCAACGATTCCTGATGTGCTATAATAACTGGAGAGTCTAGGTGCATCATCATATTCTCCCCTTTGGGCAGAGAATATAACATGCTAGTAAGTACCCTCCTCATAAGTCTAATATAAAAATATCCAATTTTCAAAAATCCATCCCCTTTGAGCAGAAAAACTTTCTAAATTGAAATATTTTCATCCGTGATGCCTTATGCCACAATGCTAAAATTATCTTACATAATAACCCCCTTTGGGCAGGTGATTATATAAGATAATTCTAATATTATCCCATGATTTCTAAATAAGAAAATATTTCACTAATCACTATAAATGAGCCACTTTAGTAGCCAAGCATTTATAATTACTAATGAAAAATTTTCTTAATTGGAAAAAGTAAATTATCCAATATCTCAATCTGTATACTCAACTATATGTATATAATGGGTCACTCTTGATGAGATGCTAAAAACTCAATGTATCTCAATAAACCCATAAATATTGTTGCATAATAAAATCTTGAATAAAATTTAAAATTAATATAATTATAATATCTAATTATATTCACTCTAAAAATAAATAAAATTAGGAAGAGTGAATATCATTAATGAATTACAAATATTTTACTTTATTTTGCAGAAAAATTTATAATTCTAGGAAATATATATATATATATATATATATGTTTTTTTAATTAGTTTAAAATATAATTAATACAAATATTTATTACATATTTAATATATAATATATAATCAATTTACACCTTCACTGTGTAAATAAAAAAAATGGAAACCAGATAAAAAAAAATGTGATTTAAGGAAAGAGATATATAAAAGTCCTAATATATATATATATATATACCAAAGAAAGAAAGAAAAAAAATGAAACCACAGGCGATCCCGTAGTCCAAAAGATATGTACGTCAGTTAGCCAATTCGTGATTAGCTTGATTCAATATATATATATACCGAAGAAAAAGGAAACCACCAGATTTTGAATCCCGTGTCCAATGAGTTTCAGCGCAACGTATTGCCACAAATATATATATATATATTGAAAAAGAAAGGAAACCAGGGCACGCCATACGAGATCCAAGAAAACAGATCCATAGATGTCCATACATGGGACATTGAATGAGATTTAGGAATTCTTCCGAACAGTATACAAAATAGAAAGACATATGCTTTCCGTACAATTTCATATAAAATTGGTAGATTAGGATTTCTTAATTCAACAATCCTAATATATATAAATAGAATATTAATCTAAAATCTTTTCCAATGAAAAGTTCATGATGATACATTAAAGAATTATAAGACAAACATTATAAATTGATCGTATGATTTTATTTTGGGAATCATAGATGTAAAATTTTATCATAAATCTTCAATCAAAATAATATAAAATGTAATTAATTTTTTTGGATTCTAATATCATACATGTAAGGCTCTGATACCACATGTAAGAATTTTAAATTTATTTTAAGATATCATGTATGATAATTAGAACACCATAAATAAGAAATTAGAATTTACATACCTGATGGATTTGCAGCCATGATCGAATTTAACAGAAGCTAATGAATTCTACTCAACTAGATCTTCCTTTTCGCTCTTCTCTTCGGTGGCGGCTCTCAATGGGTAGAAACCGTGTGTATGAGAAGTGAAGAGAGGACCTAACCTTAATCTTTATTTATAATCCTAGCAATCCTCCCTATAAAAGGATTACTAAGTCTCTGGGCCTACACAATCGTCAAACCACACTAAATTATGTAGATGTGCTAAGCCCATATCTTTAAGATCACAATTTTAAATGGGCCTCATGTATGTTTCACAATTGGGCTAAATTTAATCAGTCAGTTTTTATTAAATTACAAATTACCAATTAATAGCTGCTCACTTTATGGAAAATTCTAACATTAAGTTCATTTAGAAATTCATGACACCAAAAAAAATAAAACGAGGACGTAATTTTGAATGTAAAATAAAACTCTAGAGAAATAAAGGTAGAGAAATGAGATAATGTGAAAGCAGTTTTTTTTTTTTTTGTATTCACCAATACATAGAATTGTTTTTTACAACCATCAATAGTCTTTAAGCACCAAAAAATAATCGTAATCACCTTTTTACTCTAACTCATGTAAAAAGAAAACTTCTAAAAGAAAGTTATCACTAATTAATCATAATTAGAAATTACATCAAATTCAATCATAATCACGAAGCCCCAGTGAAATATCAAATAATTTTTGCAAGGAGTCACGTCCAAACACTGCCTTTATTCAAAATGTCAATTATATTAGCACGAATATAATGAAACTCAATTTATTTCATTTAAATTTCTTCATGTATACGGAGTTTAAAGACTCGTTGTAATAACATAATTTTTTTCCATAAAATTTTATGTGTTCTAAAATCCCTCTGATGTGACCATACGCATACCATTAGTTTTTTTTTTTTTCCAATTATAAATTTACTAGGCAATTAGCACTTCTCATTGGCTCATGCATGAACGAATGATTACGAGCCCCGTTATATCTCATTGATTGGTTTATAACAAAACAATTTAAAATCACATATCGTTCATTTGTTCATAATAAATAAAAAAAATGTAAAATATTGGTTTCAATTTTTGGGTGATTGAATTTTATTTCTTCAATTTTAAAAATGTGAAAATTATTTTCTTAAATTATATAAAATTTAAAACTAATAACTATCATTAACTCAATTTATCATTTTAATAAATTACATATTTTATGATATTTTTAAATATAAACTATAATATTATAGTATGTTAGTTTATCTTGTCATTTTTTAAAAATATTTTTATTTTATATAATTAATAAGAATTAAATTAGATATATAAAATTTTAATTAAATAATAAAAATGAGTTGCAAACTTATATGAGAAAAATCATGAAATAAATTACTATATTATAATATTCTGATTTTTATTTAAAAAATTCATTAAAAATCATGTAATTTGATAAAAATGGTTACTTAAATTGATAAAGAGTGTTGATTCATAGTTTTGTGATATTTAATAGGTTGATTTTCAAGTTCTACAAATTTCAATTAATCTAAAGTTGAGAGGAATATTGCACGTTTTTTCCCTTATAAGTCAATTTAAAATATAATATTGTCAGTGTAGGAAATCAGTTGTTTGATACTTATTTTTTGAATTCATTTTTTTAAGGATTCTAATTTATTAAAAATTGTACTTAACTACTCTCCATATATCAATTTATAATTAACAAACTTTTCTATCAAGCGGCATTTTTCTGCAATAATAGTTTATCAAATTAAATTAAAAAAATTTTCAAATAGCTTAATTTATTAAAAAATTATTGTGCGATATTTTTTTATTGATAGAAAACTTCATATAACTCTTTTTTTTTTTTTTGAAAGAATTGCTATCAAATACTTACTTCATTTTAGGGTTTTTCTTGCAAGAATGCACAACCTTCTTCATTATTGAAATTTTCGTCGAAGAGACTTAATAAAAATTTAGTACAAATAAGTTCAATGGCACCCATAGAAATTTGGATGTAAGAATTATATAAATTTAAAATAACTTAATTATTTATAATGCTCGAGGCTTTCTTATGTTTTAATGCTAAAATGATTTTTTTTTAACCTTTTTTGCTATACTTCTCATCACATGCATGTTTTTGTTCATTCGATTAGACATCGGGACAAGATATTAAAACAATAATTATCATGAAAAATTAGAGTGACTTTTTATTTAAGAACCAAAGACATTCAAATTTTCGTACACTGAATTTCTACCTTTTTTTTTTAATTTTCAATAATGAAAGTGATAATATATATAATCAAGCTTTGCTTTCCACAAAGATAGATCTTTGTGGTGTACTTATGTATGTAAAATAAATTTTGTGGACTAACACATTTTAATATATATTTAAATTAAATAATAAATTCAATGTCATTAATATAATAATAATGCCTAAACTTTATGTTATATTATAACTTTAAAATGTGTGCATATACTCTAATTCTAGATTAATTGTGATAGACCAATTAATCCTAGTTGGGTTTTAATTAGGGTTAGGATCCTTACCCACCTCCTTATAAGGTGAACTGTAATCTCCAATCACATTGAAATTTGTTATTCACAATTCTCTCTGAGACTCACTTGAGGACGTGTAGGCAATGATCTAGCCAATTTCTCTATCCGACATCATGGATGCAGCAGGAGGGTCAGATAATTCGAAAGTTCTTTATTTTATTTGTACAATTCTTATACTCTTATCTATGGATCTATGGTTGTATGATTATTAAAATATTTTATTGATTATAAAATTCTTACAATTGGTATCAGAGCTAAGAATCTATATTGATGAGTCGAATTGTACAAATTATATTTTAATATTTTATTTTATTTAGTATGAATTCCTTGTATACTTCGACCATAATAAATCAAAATAAAATTATGGCGATATTATTTTAGATTTATTGTTTCTTATTTATTTTAATTAGTATGTTGTTAATTTGAATTGAGATTAAATTTTAACAATTTTTGGATATGTTTCGGAGATATAAGGATTTGTTAAACATTCTGGAAAATTGTTGAAAGTTTTGTTTGAATTTTGGAAAACTATTATTATAGAAATATTAGGAACATGTTGATGAATAAAAACCCTCAAATTAATATGTGAAAATAGGTTTTAAACTAAAGTTAATATTGAAAAGGCTGAAAAATGAAACTGTTAATAGTCGAAATTGAACACATGATATATGATAATTTTGGGAATTTATTGATGCATAATATTATAAATTGAATTAGGATAAAAACCCATTTAGTTTTAGCATTAAAAACCTAAAAAATTAGGTGGGGATAAATTGAAGTTTTTCCCAGACTCGAAAAACTTATTTTCAGATCCGAAAATAGCTTCGGGTGAAAAAGAAGCCAAAAAAGCTGTTTGGCGCGTGCATTGCACATGCCCGTAATTGGTAGTCTGGCACGTGCACTGTACGCGCACGTTACTAGCTGTCTGGTGTGTTCACTACACGCGTGCGTGACTGGCTATCCGACGTGTGCAATGCACGCGCGCATGACTAAGTGTCTGGCACGTGTATTGCACGCGCCATATGTGAATTTGCTTCTGGCCAACACCCAGTTGCATGCTGCCTTTTGTAGCCAATTTTGAGGAAATAAAAATACTGTTATGCTTTACTCTCCGAACTTTTTTTTTATAATTTTTTGGAACTAAAATATTTTTTATTAATTTTTTTATTTTTTTAGTATTGATTTAGTTGAATTTTGGCTTGAATTTTTTACTGTATATTATTTGTATAATTATCTATTGTGTGAAATTTTTCTGGATGATATATATACTATATGCATATTTTCTTAATTTTTTTCATTAATATGCAATTAATTTTTAATTTGTATAACGATTATAATTACTCATGTTATGCTTTTAAATTTTATGTAATCAAACTCACCTATTGTGGGTTAATTGCATAAAATTCTTGTAATGTTTTATTTGATGTATATATTGTGTTGATTAAATTACTATTATGGTAATTAAATTTAGGAATAATAAAAAAAATTAGGAGAGTACTATACTAATGGAAATTATACCCTATCGGTATAATTCTATTAATATAGTTTGTAGGTGATAATGTGAGTGGTAGAATTACATGTTAATTTTTTAAAATTTTTAAATACCTTATCGGTGTTAGATTTTAAGAATTTAGCATGTAGTTCTTGTATTATGTTATAATACTTATACTCTATCGGTACTAAGTATTATAGTATTATACTGTAAATAGTTACATAATTATGAGGAAAATTTGAAGCATGACTATTGCTCAAACATGCTATATTGTTAATTTATGAATAATTTCATAAATTTTTCTCAACTTCTGTTCCTATGCAATTGACCTCTGTGAAAACTTTAAATGGAACTAATCATGAGGACTGGATGAAATCCTTGAAACTCTATTTGGTGGTCTCCAATCTTAATTTGACTTTGTGTGAAGAGGAACCGAAAATCACTGAGGAGTTAACTCTTGCCCAAAGAGCACAACATGAAAAATGGACTCATTCTAATAAAGTCTGTCTGATGGTAATCAAGTACACTTTGAATAAGACTATTAGGCAAAGTATTCCTGATAGTCAGAAAGCGAAAGCATTCCTGGATTCAGTGATTGAAAAATATGTTAAGTTTGATAAAACTGAAAAAGGACATTATTTGTCTTTATTGGAGAAGATTGTGTATGATGGAGTGAATGGTGTTCGGGAGCATATAATGAAACTGTTGCATTATTACAGCTGATTGAAGAGTATGAATGTTGATATAGGAGATAGTTACTTAATTTGGTGAGTTCTGGATTTGCTTCCTCCTCAATTTGATGTGCTAAAAACATCTTACAATACTCAGAAAGGAGAATGGACCAATAATAAGATGATCTCTGTAGTGACTCAAGCAGAAAAGGATTTGAAGAAAACAAAGATGCAAGTGGCGAATTTTGTCTCTCATGGTTCCAGTTTTGCACAAGCAAATAGGCCCTTCCAAAAGGACAATAAGGAGAAATCTAATCATGAAAGGAAGAAGAATGATATGAGGGAGCAGTAACATAAGCCTAAGAAAGCCATATTCAAAGGAAACCATAAATTCTATAAAAAGTATGGGCACAAAAGGGCTGATTGCTTCAAATTTAAGAAATGACTTGAAAAAAAGAAGAAAGATAACCCTCTAACTCTAGTTTATTTTGAATCCAATAGTATTGAAGTTTCTTCTAACACTTGGTGGCTGGATACTAGTGCCACTATCCATGTCACTAATTACTTGCAAGCGCTGAGAAATCTGAAGAGGTCAAGTGAGAGTGAAATAACTTTGAAATTAGAAAATGGAGACAAAGTACAAGTTAAACACATAGGAGTCATTTCTTTACATTTGTCCACTGATCATGTTTTAGAATTGAAAAATGTTATTTATACCTTTTATGAGAAGGAATTTAATTTCTATAACTTGTTTGGACCAAGATAGATATTCATGTTTATTTGGAAATAATAATTTTAAGTTATATTATGATTCCTGTGTGGTTGGAACTAGTACTTTAAATAGTGACTTATACAAAATTAATTTGGATAATATTTTTGAAAATTCCATCAATATAGTTATTGGAAATAAAAGACCAAGATTAAATGAAACATAGTTGTTGGAAATAAAAGACCAAGATTAAATGAAACATCTTCTATGCTTTGGCATAGAAGATTAAGCCACATCTCTAAAGAAAGAATGGAACGACTAATAAAAGAAGGAGTTTTACCTAAACTTGACTTCTCAGATTTCAACGTCTGTGCAGATTGCATCAAAGGAAAACTAATGGTTAGAGCTAAAAAAAGGGAAGAAGACCAGGAAAGAAAGTGTTCTGGAATTAATCCCTACTAATATGTGTGGACCCATCTCACCCAATGCAATGATAGACTTTAAGTATTTTATCACCTTCACTGATGACTATTCAAGATTTGGATGGGTAGAACTTCTTTCTAAAAAGTTTGAAGCATTAGAAGCCTTCAAAAGGTTTAAGGTTGTAATTGAACTAAAATTGGGAAAGCAAATCAAATGTGTGCATTTGGACAAAGGTGGTGAATTTTATGGCAGATATGATGAAACTGAGAGAAACCCTAGTCCTTTTGCAAAATATTTGCAAGAATGTGGAATAGAACCAAGTTACACTATACCTGGCACACCAAAGCAAAATGGAGTTGCAGAACGGAGGAACAGAACACTTATAGAGATGGTACGATGTATGCTGACTCATTCTACTTTACCAGATTTCTTATGGGGTGATGCTTTGAGAACAGTTGTGAATGTGTTGAATCAAGTTCTAAGCAAATTTGTACTAAAGACTCCATATGAACTGATGTATGATAAGAAGCATTTTCATGTTTAGGGCTATAAACCTGAAGTTAAACCTTATAACCCATATACTAAGAAGTTTGAAGCAAGAACAATCAGTGGGTATTTCATTAGCTATTGTATTGCTTCAAGAGGAAGTAGGTTTTATTGTTCATCTCATTCATTAAGAGTTATTAAGTCAGATCGTGCTATCTACTTTGAAAATGAGTTGAATAGTGGGAGAAAATCACTTCAGATCTCTCTAGGAGAAGAACAAAGCAATATCTCTTGAATAGTTGATAAACAAAGTGTTATTCCTCTAATAGTGCCATCTGAAGAACCATCTCACATCCAATCTAACCTGTGATTGAACCAATCCAACTGATGAATGAATCAAATAATGAAATTGAAGAAGTTCCTCTAAGAAGATCACAGAGAACTAGTCGTCAGACAATTTCAAATGACTATGTAGTTTATTTGCAAGAGCATGAATTTAATGTGAATGATGATTCTGATCCTATTAGCTTCTCAAAAGCTATTTCAAGTTCTAATTCCTCAGAATGGATTCATGCCATGGAGGATGAAATAAATTCAATGTACAAGAATAATGTATGAGATTTAGTGGAACTACTGAAGGATGTAAATCAGTTGGATACAAATGGATTTTTAAGACCAAATGGACTGCTAAAGGTGAAATTGAAAAATACAAGGCCAGATTAGTAGCTAAAGGTTATACGCAGAAGGAAGAAATTGATTATAAGGAGACTTTCTTACCAGTTTCGACTAAAAACTCATTTCGAGTTATAAGAGCTTTGATAGCTCATTTTGATCTCGAGCTACATTAAATGGATGTAAAGACTGCCTTCTTTAATGGTAACCTATTGGAGACAGTTTATACGAAATAACCGAATGGTTTCCAAGAGAATGGAAAGGATCACTTAGTGTGTAAATTGAATAAGTCGATATATGGCCTGAAACAAGCATCCAGACAATTATATCTCAAATTTCATGAGATTATGTCCTTTCTTGAATTTAAGGAGAATATAGTGGATTAATGCATTTATTATATGATAAGTGTGGGAAATTTTATGATCCTTGTGTTGTATGTTGATGACATTCTCCTTGCGAGTAATGATGTAAATCTTTTGAATGAGACAAAAATGGCACTGTTAAAGAATTTTGATATGAAGGATCTTGGCAATGTGTCCTTTGTGCTTGGCATAGAGATCCATTGTGACAGATCTTAGGGTTTGCTTGGTTTGTCTTAAAGGGCATTTACAGATAAAGTCTTAAAAGATTTAATATGGCTTCATGCTCGTATAGTGCTACGCCCATTCAAAAGGGTTAAGCATTTTCCAAAGCCCAGTGTCTTCAAAATGATGATGAGAAATCTAGAATGAATACGGTCCCATATGCTTTCATTGTTGGTAGTTTGATGTATGCCCAGGTGTGTACATGCCCAAATATTGCTTTTGCAATTAGTGTGCTTGGGAGGTATTTAAGTAATCTTAGTTAAAGACACTGGATAGCAACTAAGAAAGTCATGAGGTACCTACAGGGTACAAAGAATTATATGTTGACTTATAGAAGGTCCAGTGATCTGATTTGCACAGACTATTCAGACTCTGACTTTGCCGGTTGTCTAAATGATAAGAAATCAACATCTAGATATATCTTTATGCTAGCAGGAGGAGCTGCATCATGGAAGAGTGTCAAACAATCTATAACAGCAACCTCCACTATAGAAGCAGAGTATGTCGCTTGCTATGAAGCCACTTGAGAGGCTATATGTTTAAGAAATTTTATCTCTGAATTTTGCTTAGTTGAAAGCATTTCAAAACCTTTAACCATTTATTGTGACAATACTGTTGTTGTTAGCTTTTCTCAAAATAATAAAAGTTCTGTCTGCACAAAGCATTTTGATGTGAAATATCAATTTATGAGAGAGAAGACACATGAGCATCTTACTCATATTGAACATATTTCGACAGATTGTATGCTTGCAGACCCATTAACCAAAGGCCTAACTGTAGAAATATTTAAAAGACATGTATTAGATATAAGCCTTGTTGAATCTTTCGATATTTTGGTTTAGTGGGAGTACTTGTGTATTTTGAAATTGAAATGTGTTGATCTTAAGATTTTATAATATTATCATTTTATTATATTGAAAAGTGCACTTATCGTATTATAACAATAGAAGGAAACATTAAGACCCTGTCTCAAACTATTGTAAAGCATCTTAGGCGGATGTACAGATCATTTTGTATATTTTGATTATGCACACATTTTATATTGTTTGATCTTTTGGAATGGGTATTTCATATATGTATATCTTTTCAACTTTATCGGATAATCAGGTATGCATTTAATGAAATCTCATATTTGGCCAAGGGTTGTAATGGTATGAATTGTATTAATGATATTGTTTAATTGTGGCCACATATTGTAATTCAAAATTATGTATTAAAATATGATTGTCTAAGTGGGAGATTGTAAAATAAATTTTGTAAACTAACACATTTTAATATATATTTGAATTAAATAATAAATTTAATGTCATTAATATAATAATAATATCTAGACTTTGTGTTATATTATAACTCTAAAATGTGTGCATATACCCTAATTCTAGATTAATTGTGATGGGCCAATTACTCTTAGTTGGGTTTTAATTAGGGTTAGGATCCCTACCCACCTTTTTATAAGGTGAGTTACAGTCTCCCATCATATTGCAGTTTATTTTTAAGACTCACTTGAAGATGTGTGGGCAGTGATCCAGCCAATTTCTCTATCTGACATCATGGATGCAGCAAGAGGGTCAGGTAATTTGAAAACTCTTTATTTTATTTGTATAATTCTTGTACTGTTCTCTATAGATCTGTGGCTGTATGATAATTGAAATATTTTATTGGTTATAAGATTCTTAATACTTATGTAATATTTACCTGTAAATTATATTGTGGTGTATGTAATTGATTATTTATGCTTTCGATACTATTATGTGATCTAATTTTATATAAATAAATTAAATATCAATGTATATTGATATATAAAAATTAATTTAACAAATGGTTACTCTTAAAAATGAAATTTACATGTAATTGTAATATATATTATCTTTGATTTAATTAGTGTAGTTGCTTATACCTTATAATAATCATATAAAGGTGTTAAAATAAATTTTTATGTGCAAACAATTAATTTGCTCACTAGAAATAGATTAAGTTTTAAAGCTCTTTGAGCTTGATAATAGATCATGAGTTTTGGTCCTTAGATCGCTACTATAGAATTGGTAATAGACGTCATCAAAGTTAACATTGAATTTATTTTGATGTATTTATCATTTTGAAATAATATGGACCATTAAGATAATATGTAATGAACAAAATTGATATTTATTTGAATATGATAACATTTTTTAAATTATCGGAAAACTTACCACAATGGTTACTATTTGGATGTAATAATAATTTTGAGATTATTGAAAAACTTAAGATGTCAGTTTCTTATAAAACCAACATCTAAAGTCATATAAACCATTACTTTATGAAGCATAAAGCAACTTATTATGTTAAATATATATTTAAGAACTAATGTTAAAAGTAACATGAGCAGTGATGTTTTGTAAATATGATATATTTGTTTTATATAAAATCAACATCATTCATTAAAAAATTAACATATAAACATTGCAAGAAAAATATGCATCTATTGATAGATTTAGAGACAAATTTTCCATTGGTAAATAGGATTTCAAGAATCATATTTATTTTGTGAATTTTGCAGTGGGTTTAGCAGTAGATTATTCAACTTGTCACTTATTCCTTTGTTTGTTTTTTTGTCGTAGTTTTATTAGATTTCTAGAATTTTTTTATTTAAAGCTTTATCCATCGCTAATTCTACTAGCACAATTTACTAATAGAATTAGTGATATATTTAAAAAAACTAGGGTAACAAATTACCAATGAATTTGATGACAGGTTTTTCCACAAAAATTTAAATATTTGTTTAGTAGTAGAATGATTTTTTTTAAAAGTAGCAATAGATTTAGCAATGGGTATTTGTAAATCTATCACTAAATTTGTTAAGAGTTTAAACACACCATTGTTAACTATTAGTTAGTGACGGATATATCTATTGCTAATGTTATCATAAAATTGGACTATATATTAGTCCTTGGTACCAGATCTCTCATTTTTTCCCCTTCCTCTTCTCTTTCCCTCTTCCTTTGTCATTATAGTGCCTTTGGTCACCATATTTCCTTTATCACCACCACTTGCCATAGCCATTATGTTCTCCTAGCCTAATAAGCATTTTAATTAGTAAGTTTTTTTTGTTTCATCCTAATTTATTAGTTTGTCATTTTTTAAAATTTTTGGGATTTTGTCTTATGATTTCTAATGAGTTATATTGTAGTGATATTTGTTTCATTATTGAATATTTTGATAATTGATTATTGTATTAGTGATTATTTTATTAAAAAATTTTAACTTTTAGGGAATTTCTCATTTGTTTATTTTTTGGGATTTAATTTTATGATTTTTTATTACATTTTAGTGATATTTATTTCGTTATTGAATATTTTGATGATTGATTATTGTATATGTGATTATTTTGTTAAAAAAATAACTTTTAATGAGTTTTTCATTTTTTTTATTTTATGAGATTTAATTTTGTGTTTTTTGAATAATTTACACCTGTGTAGTGATATTTTTTATGAAGTTGAATATTTCTAACTCACTTAGGGGTGAATTTGATGCTTTTTGTCTATTTCTGCCCTACCTATGACAACATTGGTAGGTTACAAGGTTAGGGTAAATCATTTTAATATAATAAGTTGCATAGTTGAGGTAATTTATTCTCGCTGTTTCTTGATTCTTGATTGATTGTTGTTGCTATAATGCTTTCATTCTAGTGTAGATTGGATTGTGATAAATATGCATATTGCATTGTTGAGGCAAATATAAGTTGTTATTTTCTATACGACTAATACAAGCCAATATATATCCTATTTATCATGATATTTTGCATTTTTTAGATTGTCTAATTTAGTAAATAAGTTAACATGTGAATTTAGGATTCTATCCTCTAAAGTACATACATATAAGTTCTCAAAAAATTGCTTTAACTTTAATTTATGTATTTATTATGAGTGATGTCTTACACATTTTCCTATCTAGGATCCATAACCCTAGGTTGAACTTCAAAAATTTTGAAAATAAGCAATTACATCATTAAATAAATTAACATATATACATTTCAATAAAAAATGGCATATATTGTTGGTATATGTTAAAAATTGCATAAAATTGGTTTTTGAGCTATTCATTATATAGTTATTGTACTTATAGTGAGATTCATCTAAATTAAAAGTCATTGGAAATCTGATGCGTTGAAAATTTGATAGCGCTATAGTATCAATAATTTTGTGTTTCAATAACAAATGAAGATTCTAAAGCATTTACTTAAGAGTTGGAAAGGATTTTTAATTTGTAAGCTTTAAAGGTTTTCTATATATAATAAAGTAGCAATAAAAAAAAGAAGAAAATATTGGTGAAGACTTATGAAGCTTACAAATTAACAGTCTTTTCTAATTCCTAATTAAATGCCCTAAAATCTTCATTTATTATCGAAAAACAAAGTAATGAATTTTGTAAGAGTGCAATCCAAAATTTTGCCATTTTTGACGTATACTAGCTATATATATAATTTTCAATTAAATTGTAACAATGTTTCTTTATTTAATGATGCAGTTGCCTATTTTCAAAATATAATTCTAAATGTAAAAAATAAATACATAAATTGATAAAAAAAACTTTTAACAAATGTAACAAGTTTTCTTAAAAACTAATAAACAATATAACAATGTGGATTTTTGATGTAATATCAAAATATAATCCTAAATATAAGAAAAAATTAGACCCATTCGTAGGTTCTTAACTCCAACAATGGTTCCCTAAGATAAGATATACAACAAATTCCCTATTTGCAATATCTCAAGTTAAAATTTATAGTTTTATAAATCTTAATGCTTTTGAATAATTATATATTTATTCAATTAATATTTTGTTATAAATTATGTTTTATATTAATGGTTCTAGAATATTAAAAATGATACTTATGAAAATATTTAAAATTTATTTATTTTTATATGGCCATTATTAATTTAAGATTAGTTTAAAATGTTTTTTATAAAGAATTTTCTATAAGTTGAAAATTTTTTAGTAATTAGGGGTGTAAGTATTTATGAAATAAATCGTTATATTTAATTAATTTTTTTCAAATATTGATGAAGTTTGAAATAGATTTATTTTTAAATGGTCATTATAAATTTGAAATCAATTTAAATATTTTTATGGGAATTTTCTCTTAAGTTGGAACTAGTAGTTATAAGCATGAACTTTTACAAATTAATTATTGGTACTTGGTAAACTTATCTTTGGAAATTGAAAGATTAAAATATTTATTTTAGAATTTCCAATTTTATCAAGTTATTACAAATATATATAATTATATGTATGTTTAAGGAGAGAATTGAAAATACATGAGATGAAATCTTAAATAAAATAAATTTTATAAAAAAAATGAAGTTTTAATAAATGTAGGGTTAAGATTGAATTAAATAAATTGGAGGGATGAGATTTAATTATTTAAGATTAGTAAGCAAAATGTAAGGATGAGATTAAGTGATGAAAGTAAGCTTACAATGCTGCAATGCATAGAATCGCCCCCATAGCTGATTTTCTACACTTTCTCTCTCTTTCCTCTTTCTTACAATTGACTTCTTCCTTTTGTAAAATTTTTTTCTCTCTCTTTACATTTCTTCATCTTTTCTCTTCTAATCTCTTCCTTCTTCTTTCTCCACGTGCTCCTTCATTTTTTTTTCTCATCAATCATAACTTTGCCACTGAAAGCATTGTTGGCACCTACACTGTCTAGCTAAGAAACATTTTCTTGTGATGTGAGGTTCAAGCTTAACTTGATAGCATCTAGGCTTGGGTTCCCTCTTGACTAACCATTGCTAATAATTTTTCAATCTAGCACCGCATCGCTACAAGTCTTGGCTAAATGTAGCTCATAATGGTTGGAGGCTTTTGAAAAGAAGCTATGTAAAGCATGATATTAAGCTATTGCACTATTCTATTTTGTTAGTGTTCCTATGTGGTCTCATTACCAGTAAGCTTTGACTAGGTAACATAGATGTATATGAGTATATCTACGTCATAAAATTTCAATATTTCTGCTGTTGAAGGCTTGAATCAGAAAAATTGATTTGGATATTTTAATATACATATATATATATATAATGATAAATAGGAAAAATATAATTTTTATGCTGTAAGTTGCTAAAATAAGATGGTTAGAATATACATGGTACATTAAAATCATGCATAATCTAAAAAGAATGCTATTTAAGGATCTTGGATACATGATCATATTTATAAATAGTATATTTGTAAGTGTATATGTCATGCTATAAAATATTTCAAAAACATGTTCAAAACCACTATGGAACATTACATTATAACATTTTCATAAGTAGTTATATATTTAGAAAACCCATGTTGTGAGTAAATTCAAATACATGATAATGGTTTCAAAACAACAAAAGTTTCATCAGGTAAGTGGCTAGAGTAATACAGTTAGAGTAAATATTGATCATCACATTTTAATATTTTGAAAGATTTCAACTTGATTTAAGAAAATTTTATTTTATCATATTATCTAGATACTTGATAAAGTATTGATAAAATAAGGATTTTGCATTCAAGAATAGTAGATAAGTGTACTTAAAGTACATTCATATTGTCAAAATCTAATATTTGACAATTTTATGCTTTGAAGTGGAAATCATCATATATAAGAATTTCTAATGTTTCAATGATGAATTTGAAAGTAAAGGATATTATGGTCAATGATGAACAAGTAACATCAAGTATTTTTTCTAAAGTTGCATTTATAATATTTTTGTATGTGTAACCTTGATGACAAATTACTATATATTAACACATTTTAGTTTTGTAAGAAAATGTTAGAAAGGGTCATAAAATGTATTAAAGGAATTTAGAATATTTTGATTAGACCTTGGAATAATATAGAAGTGAATAAATTCAATGCATTTATAAGTTATCCTTATAATTTGTGAAATAGGAAGAAATGGAAGGCGAAAATGAAATAGTTAGAAATTCTTGAAGTTGTTGGACGATGCTACTAGGTGAGTATATATGTCACCACTAATTTTTATCTTCATAAAAGATTATTTAAATATTATGAATTATATCTTCTTATTACTAGTTTGAATTTTATATTCATACATGTATATCTTCATTCATGCATAAATTCAATTTCATAGCATAAGAACAAATAATAAGTGATCAGAGTACGCAAAGAAAGCATAATAGTAGTGATAACTATTAATGGATTGTGATTGAATTCAGTGATTTTTGTAATGCTTACATTGCTATATGCTTAATACTATCCAGTGATGAAATTGTAACTTTGCATTGAAATATTATAAACAACCGTGATGTGAGAGTTAAGCTCTGATGTGTATGTGATCTACAAATTCTATCATATATGTATGGGAAATTATGAATTATGCTAAAGTAAAGACATTTGAAACTGTGAGTGAAGATGGAGCTATGATGTGAAAGCTAGATGGTAAATTCCTAGCAAACAATTGTGAAAGATATGAAGTTAATCTTCAAACAGGATGGGAAATTCCTAGAGAGAAGTGAAGAAGGCATAGAAATGGCCTTGAAATTAAAAAGTGGCTACATGCATGTTTACTATAACTATATATATGATATGAAGTGATATTGAAAATTGTCTGTGATTGAATATTACTATTTGACTTGATGTGATTATGAGAATTTGTGTTTAAGCCTTAATGGCTATTTGTTAATGTGATGACCACTCGAAATGTGTGGTGAGTGGTATTGGTTGAAATTATTATCTTTTGTGATACAAGACATGGAATTTGAGTTATATTTAGGTGGAATCCCAATATGAAGTTATGTATACTTCAAAAAATCTAAAAAATGGGTTTGTTAATATTTTCTAGATTAGTACATAACTAACTTGATATAAAATTGGTTTCCTATAAGATCATGAGAGTTTTATGCTTATTGAGTTCATGTAACTCACTTTGCTTTATTTCTAATGTTTTTAGGTTAAGATAAAAGCCCTTGAACCTTGTTGTATCTATAGAGATCCAAGATCATTTTATGAAAGAGTTTTGACAATTGAATTAAGATAAAAAATAAAGATTGAGTTTTCATTGATTCAGCCATTAATATTTTAAGTCATTTATCTGCATATATGTTGTAATTGTATATTATTATGTGTATGATTACGCTACCATATTTGGAAAATAGTACAAGTATTGTATTTTTAAGGCTTGTGGCCCTCAAAAAGTATCCAAAAAAGCTCGTTTTCCATAAAAATTTAAAGAAAATTTCAAGTTCATCTAGAATTTGGAAACTCTTGTCTAATAAAAAGAGTGAAAATTGTTAAGACTTATGGAAACTGAGTATCAAAATCCATACTGGTCATGATTAGAATTAGATTGTGACACTATTAGCACTAATTCCATATTTTTATCTGCATTTAGATCATGTATTGATTTATTCACTGTTAACTCAATAGAGTGAATTTGATATTACTACCGTGAGGAATAAAAAGTCCATATTTCAACTAGGTTTGCTAATAATGACCATGTTTTAATTCATTCACCACTAACTTAATGGAATGAATTTAAAAGTATTATTATGTAGAATAAGTAGGTATTTCTACAAGGGTTTACTAATAATGACATTAAAGATTAAAATGGTTTCCATAGATTTCAAAGTAAGAAACTGCTTCAAGGATATCACAATACAAGGAATTTTTATCATTGTGTATTTCTCTCATTATGTGGCCATTTTCAAATACCTAATTGTCTTTTACTTTTTCTTTAAAACTATGAAACCTACACTTTCTTCACTATTTCTTCCCTTACTTTTTAACTTTTACTAGGAGAAGTTAACTTAATACCTAGTTTTTTTTCCATATATAGCAATATAGGTTTAACTTAATTTAGTTCTTCTGAAAAGAAGATTACACCTTTGCCAAATTTGATGGTGGTAAGGATAAAAGTTAACCCAAATCATCTTTAGGTTGCTTTTAGATTACTCTTATTTTTCAATAATGCAACGCTTTTATTGTTGGTTGCTAATTGTAATCCTAAAGTAGCCTAAAAAGGATTTTGGGTTAGTTTTTCTCCCTACTACCACTAAATTTAGTAGAGGTGTAACTTTTGTTTCACAATAAATAAATGGGAAAGAATTTATATTGTTAGATGTAGAAATATTAGATATTAAGATGAATTCTCTTAGCAAAAGACATAGAGTAAGGAAATAATAGTGAACAAGGTGTGAGTCTTATGACTTTGAAGAAAAGGTGCAAAACAATTAAGTATTTAGAAAAGGCTTTATAAGGAGGAAATTAACAATGATGAAAATTGAACTTAGCTACAATATCTTCGAAGTAGTTCCTTACTTTTATATTAATTGCAATTATTTTAATCCTTAAGACCTTTATTAGCAAACCCTTATAGAAATATCTACTCATTCTTCCTAATGGTGTTTTTAGATCACTCCATTGAGTTAGTAGTGAGTGAATTGGAGTAAGGTCATCTTTGTCTATTTTGAATGGTATTTTAACATAGATTATAGTCGAGAAAGGATAATAATATGGGAGCACTGCTTTGCCTCTCAATAGTTAACATCAACTTGCATAAGTGCAATATCAACATGTTATTCGAGAGTTAGTGATTTTTTGTATTTGTTTTTCTTTTAATATAGATATATATAGCTTGAACATAATTTTTTTAGGATATATATTGGAATTTAATGATTTTATTATATTTTTGCTTAATATAAATAAAATATCCATATTCAATTTTATTTAATAAATTAAATTTATTTTATGGAATTTGATTAGAGTATTTGATTATTAAAAAGGTTTAAGCTTTATAAAATTTTATTAGATAGGGTTTTTACTATTTAAATTGCTACAAAAATAAATAGCAAATTAACAAAGTGCATAATATTAATGGCAACATTTTTAGTACAACATAGCAAGCTTTATAAGTATTTTCCACTTTAGCAATGGATTTATTGACATTTTAACATTAGCAACAGTTAAATTCAAATTTAAGGTTTAGAAAAAAGCTATTGCTGAATTTCATTTTAGGTATAGAGATTCTATTATTGTATATAAATTTAGTGATGGAAAAATATGTTACTAATTCCATCCTGTCATGTGTTCCTTCCATTATTATTCTTGAAAATTATGACAGCTTTAGTAATAATTTAAAATAATCCATCAGTAATTAATTATTGATTCATTATTTCCTAATGCCTTTTTTTTGTCACTATTATTTTAGCAGTGGAATTTCTCTAATTAGGGACAAATTATTCTATTGCTAAATAGTATTTTTTTGTAATGAACATTTTGCTTATGTAACTTTTATTTTAACCTCTATTTTTCTCTCACTTTTGCATTTCAAAACCTACATTCTCTACCAATAACTTCTTTTTTTATCATTTCTCTAATAATTCCTAAACCTCAGCCACATTCTATGTTTTATTCATAATGAACTTTAAGCTTGTTCTCACCATCATAACCATTCTTAAGTATGTTCTCCTACTTCATTTTCAGATTATTTTTTTAATATTAGTGAATTATTTGATGTTATTTAGTTGTGAGATCTGTATATGTGTGTAGTGACATTATGGTAGCCTTTTTCATCATTATGTTTATATTTATATTATCTGTTGCATTTAGTGATGCTTTATGGATTTACTTGTCTTTGAGATATATGGTATGCTAATGCTTTCATTTGGTTGTGATTCCTTAACCATTTTAAATTGTTGCCTTTGTGTTATACTCGCCTTGACTATAACTAGTATAGGATTATTTGAATATTCTCAAATAATCCTATTAGTCTAACTCACATCCATTGGATATCATAACATAAGAATCATTCATTTCATATGATTATTACATGGAGAATACTAATTATGCCATTGCATTTTTGAAATATTCATTACAACATGAATAAGTTACCAAAGGATAGTTAGATTAACTTATAAACCTTGCGAGTAAAGGCATAAATTATCCTAACTACACAAGATATATTTTGGTGATCATATCTCATCATACATTACTATAGAATAACTTATTAATGTTAAATGTTTAGAAATTTTAATGTCAAAAATTGATTGATATTTAATTGAGTATCATTGCGTATCTATTTTTAGCATTGATTTTATAATTATCATAAAATATAACAATAGAGTTGATTCTTTATTGAAAATAATAGAAGTTATTTTTTTTATCTATCATTATAGGAAATAATATTAAATGTCATTTATTTTCAAACAACTAACATTTAATTTCAATAATACCATACTGGTTCATTTTCATAACTAATGTGTTATTTCTCAGCTATCTCACCCATCTAAACTCTATCTCATAGTTTCTCACTTTTTTATCCCAAACCCTAATCCCATTTCTTTATTCTTCATTCCTTTGTTCCTCTTATTTTCTTTGTATTCCTAACCAAATATATAAGCCAACATTTATTATAATTTTAAAGAATCCTAATGCAAATTATTTTAAAAAATAAATTAAATAACAAAAGATTGAAAATGGTGAAATGTTATATACATTATCCTAATTAAAGATAGGTGCTTCACCAAATCTGTCTTGATATTCATTACTCAATATATAAGGTTTGCATTTCTTAGAAAAGTTTCTTGAATCTAATACCTATAGATGCAATGAGCATTATGAAAAACTAATATATAATATTGTAGATTTTCATATGAAAAACTATAATATGATAGAATACCGGAGAAGATTAATGAGATCAAATTTCTTACCTATGCAAACATATAAAAGCTGAATCAAAATGATAGAAACAAAATAGGATCAATTAAGAAACTAGAAACCAAATTATAAGAACAAATGTGAAAGAAAAAAAATTCTTACATTTATATTTTGCACTTTTCTAATAAGTGTTAAACCTCATATATTTACTCACGAGCTAATTAAGCTTTAGTTCTATAAAATAATTAGTGAGTAAAAATATAAAACCAAAAAGAATAACTTTAAGGTTAGAACATGAGTATACCTCATTAAATAGAGAACCATTTTAGGGTTGGAAAAACTTTGAAATGAAAAATCTTTTTATTTTTAAAACATGCCATGCTTTAGCCTTTTTATTTTTAATTCACACCTAGGGCTTAAGTTTCCACATTAGTTACTACAATGAATCAATGCCTAAAGTTACATATTAGATATTAGTTTTGAGAAAATACTATCATTTTTAATACAATAACATTGTCTTATTATGTAAGTAATGTTTAATGTTAGTTACTACACAAAAATTAATATCATAATAAATAAATATATTTTATTTAAAAATAAATTTATTTTCTTTTGCTTAGTTAATGTTTTTCATAATCATTCTAGAATAATCTAAAACCTTTTGAAAATGGCTAGATATAATAAACATATATATGTCAGACTAAAATTAATTCAATTAGGCATATAATATGTTTTAAAAATTACAATTTTTAGTTTACACCACACACACACACACAATTTATGTATATCATATATATATACAACCAATAATTTTATATATTAAGTTTAAATCTCATAAAGAACGTTGGCTTCATTTCATGAATTAGTTTATTTTATTTTTAATTCAACTTACTTTAAGTGAAATTAATAACATTAAAATTCAATTTTACATTATGACAATTTTATTATACAATTAAACAAACACAAATAACTACTTATTGAATGTAAATAAAATATTTAAGAAAGGAGGTAATCTATTATGAAAATTGATTTTACTATTTTATTTATTTTCATACTAGAACATAAACATATACAATGAAATATCTATTATTTATAATGAACAACAAAATTTTCATTTTCGATAAACATACATAGTATCCCCACACAAATTAAATGGAAAAATGGTCATCCTCTACTCGTAATTTCTTCATATTTCTTGATGACCTTATTTTCTATGAACCTCCTATCATCTATCTTTTTCAATATGAGAATGGACAAGCTAGCCACTTGCTTTTTGTGTTGTCTCAAACTAGATAATTAATGTCCTATTTGTGATATGCCACTTAGTATTATTCGATGCCGGACTATTGTTCTTGAATCATTCTAAGTTTCATGCATAAATGTAGAATATGATTATTAAGAAATTATGAGTTCTAGTAAGATTACAAATTATCAAAACTCATGCCTTGATGAACCATGTCTTTCATGGAGGGCAGAAACATGATTTATAAATGTATAAGTTTTAATGGTCAAATGCTAGAACAATAACCCTACATCAAATAATACCATCTGACATGACATAACTAGGATATGTTTTATTAAGAGACAGCACATAGAGCAAGCAGTATGTTCATTCTCACATTGAAACATAGGGATAGTCAAAGGCCCATAGCAAATGAAATAATTAATCACCTCATGGTTAATAAACAAAAAATTAATTCAATTAAGCATTTTAAAGGCCTTTTTTTGGATGGAATAGAGATTATCTATTTATTACAAATAAACAAGGAGAACCCTATTTATAGGTCAAGAGTAAATAATTAGACATTGGTTATTTATTTAAAATTAACATTGTAAGTGTGGTTAGATATATGGTTGTTATGTCTTAAGGCATTGGTGAAGTATTAAAATAATGTGTAAACTATTAAAGAACTATTGTGATAATTAAAATGGACTTAGATGATGATCATTATAAACAAACAGGCATTGTAAGTTTCTTACCTTCATAAATGCAATTATTTAGTAATTTTTAGTTCTATTCATTTAGTTGACCTTAGTTTTATTCATTTAGAAGTTCCATTTGTTTAGACTCTTTTATAAGTTTCATTTATTTAGTTATTTTTAGTTTCATTCATTTAAACTTGTTCATAAATGGCATTCATGTAAACTTCTTCATTCTATAGGAAATGTCATTGTATTAAATGTCAGTTGATCCTAAAATTGACATTTTTCTGTTTGTTGTTACTAAAACAAAGTCCTTTTGATTATTTGAAAAATTCTATTATGCAAACAATTGATGCCATAAGAATTTTCAATTGCATTTTTTAAAAACATTACGAAGTTTTTTCATGTAAATTTTACAATATATCTAAGCAAAAATTACAAATATGAAAGGTAAGTTAATTTTGAACCAATTTAACATAGAAAGTTATATTTCTTTTTTTTTCTTATCTTTGTCAATTTATGCAATCCAAATACTAATTATTGAATTCTGATGTAAAAATAACTTATATATGAGCAAAGAGAAATGATTAAGCAAATTTATGTAATTTTTATTGTTATTGTTCTATTCATAATGAAAATGCAAATAAATTAGTAAAAAGAAATAATTTTTGAAAATTTATACATAATAATTATTCTAAATTATTAATAAACAAAAATTACATGTCTACATAAATACATAAAAATAATAATAAAATTGCTATGTATCAAAATCTTCATTGATGTTGCGAACTCTAATTTGTTGCTTAACTTTCTTTAGTTTGTACACTTTAATGATATGAAAGTAGGGTAAAAGAGTATAGAAAAACCATTATGTATCAAATCATTGTCCACCAGCTTTTCCATTCTCATTTTATTCCATTTTAGTCAAGAAAGTATACAATGGGAGAACTAGAGGTTACTATTATTGTTCTTATATTATACACTCTTTTGATGAAAGTGGAGTAAGAGAAAAGAAAAAATATTATTGAATACTTTAGCATTGAAAGTAGTTGATTATCAGATAGATACCTGGAGAATATTAGAGAATAAGATATTAAAAGTGTTTCATATAGAAAGAGAGAGTTAGAGCAAAAATTTATAGGAAAATAATTAATGACAGTTAATAAGGAAAATCGATGTTCTATATATTTATGGTTTCCAATAAGACATTTAAATGCTTTTTAGACAATGATTATTAAATACAATAGATATCTTATGCATTTGCGATTTCCAATGAGACTTTTAGAATGCCTTTTTAATGTTAATTATTAAATAAAATAGATGTCTTATGCATATACAATTTCTAATGAGAGTTTTGAAATGCATTTTAAATGATGGTAAAGGAAAAATTAATGTCCTAACTTTTCATGTGAAAATTTAGACTTCAATTATTTTATAACTGATGTAGTAAGTTTCCTACTTTTAGCATAGATGTTGGTCATATTCTTATTCATCATGTTAAGTTTTCATATAATTTAAAAAATGCCACTATGTAGAATAAACATTAGTGCTAATGTAAATTAATGACTATCAATCAATGTAAATCACTATTTCTATAGAATGATAACAAAAGAGACTTAGTATTCTAGATTGCTTAATCCCACTAACTTAAATTTACAAGTATACTAATATATTTATTGGCAAAATTTCCAAAATATGGAATGCAAACCCTCAAAGAAGAGTGTTCTAGTTACTAAGGTGAGAGAGGTGAAAAATCCTACTATGTATCTGGAAAATTAAGCCTATAAAAGTAAGTATGAGATTTATTGAGAAACATTCTACCTAAAAAATATTTTGAAGACAATATAAAATATCAAACAAGTGTATGAAGGGAATATTCAATGTCATCCCAAGTGCCCATGAGATAAGGACCAGGGTTACCAATTACCATCAATAAAATATCCTTTGTACAAATATTAAGTAACCATTTACCTATAGGGGTAACACTTGTCAAGTTTAACAAAAGGAAACACATAGAACTCATGTAATAATTATAGTTAAACACAAATATAAACAAGCATCCTTGTAACTCATGTCATCCTTATCTCTCACAAGTTCTAACCTTATCCCTATAGGGTCACCTTATGAGCTAACCATTACAAGGCAAAACATGGATTTGATGCATGATATTTGCATTTTCATTGTTTAACCCCATTTGATAATTCATAGCCATGCTAAAATTCATAATACAAGGAATAGTTCTTAATCAATCAGAGCTAATATCTTAGGATATCATAATCACAATAGAATCATTTTTATATATATTTATGCATAAGTAAAATCATACGAAGCGTACCTCTAAATGAACAATACTAAAGGAATAATATTTCCAAGGTTTATAGGTCAATAAAATCATTTTTATATGATTCCTTTTCATTAAGAACATACTAATTAGTTTATCTTTCATATTACTCCTTGTTGTTTGCATTTGAGGTCATTTAGTCTTATACTATAAGTTTAAAAAGGTCCAATCCTTTGTATTTACACAAAATTTATGATTTTATAGTGAAACAGAGTTATAATTAACTATATAATCAACTATTAATGTCTAAAAACAAACTTTGACACATATAATCAATTATATAATTAAGTATAAGGGACTAAAGATAACTTTGGACAATCATAGTTAATTATGTAGTTAACTACCCTTATCCAAAGAGCAACTTTAGATAATTATAATTAACTATAATTGTTTGGAGGAAAATCCTTGCTGCTATAATTGATCATGTTAGTTTAGAGAGTAGGTTGAACACGTATAGTTAACTATTGGCTGATGCTTTATAGATGTTCCTATGCGAACATTATTCTTCTACCATTAATAACCCTTAAACTCTAATTAATTCATTGCAAACCTTAACCAAACAATCAAAAACATTAAATGCCACTTTTAAACAGCATAACACATTATATAATAAACCAATTTAATGCATCAAACATCTTTTTCATACATGATTATCAAATACACCATAAACACACTAAAACTTAATAATAAAATAAACTTATGGTAAAAATTAGGGAGAATACTAATCGTAATATTGAGAAAAATGGATTAATGTAGAATAAGATGTTTAAGCTTACATTCATCAAATAAAAAAGAATTAATGAGTTAGGATTTTTGGTGGCTTAACTCTTATCAACTAATCTAGCTTGAAATTCATGTATAAGAGAGAAAATAGATGAATATTGGTGATATTGGTTAATGAGGAATCAATAATTGATGAGTTACTTACTTTAAGGAGAGGAGAATTTGAGAAAGATTAGAGAATTTCCCTTGGAGCTCTAGGGTTTCCTTTAATATGACAATAGGAAAATAAGAATGGTGAGGAATATATAAGTATTTTAGGGTTTAAAGGACTAAAAGGTATTTTAGGAAAAATGGTAAAATTAGAATTTCTATTTACTATTTCATATTTCTCTTATTTGGCTTACTTACCACATAGTAATTGCATTACAAATCCCTTCTACCTTAAGTATAGGCTACTCGGGCTCGTTTAGTTGGTTGTTTAAAGGATCATGAATTTGTATCTAGGCACATGTTAGGAGGAGTTATGTTATGAAAAAAGTTAAGCAGTCACTTTTAATAACTTTCATTGTAGGTGTAGAGCATGTTGCATGATATCCATTTATATTTGCCATGACTATATTATTGCCATCATCTTCTCTATAAGTAATAAATTTTTAGCCTGTATGAAGGACTTTAATGCAAACTATCAATTTATGGAAGAGAAAATATAAGGAAACATATTACTTGCATTTTTTTATGAATTATATGCTAATGGACTACCAACTAAAGTTTTAGAAGTTGAAATAAATTATGATCATATAAATAAAGTGAATTTATATAAGCCTTTGTGTGTTTTAGGTTAGTGGAAGTTTTGATGATATGAGCTTATTATTATCTCGAGATATATTTAAATGAAATATTCATAATGAAATATTTGTGATTTTGCCATGCGTTTTGTGCACATTCAGGATTATGGCATATGATTAGATATATTCATATTTTATTTCATTATTGTATTGAGAATATTAATTCTTATTGAACATCTTAAGTGGATGCTAGGGTTTATTGTGTAGAGATTTAGATCTAATCACATAAACGTTATGTAAATCATATTATATGAATTTTGAATTAATATCCCTATTAATGTACTTGATATTGATATCCCTTTGGATATAATATTTATTGTTGTTAGATATTTATGATTTCAATTAAACTTGAGGATATGATAATACCATTTGATGTATCAATAATAATATTTAAGTGGTCATTATTTATAAATTATGTAGGCTTATGTGGGAACTTGTTAGAATTTTTAATTTTGAACCCTAATAATTCATAAATTGGTTATTAATGTCAATATTGATTTTAAGATTCAATTAAGTGACATTTTGCTTAAAGGTTTCAATTGATACTTAGGCTCAAAATGTGTATAACTTGATGTAGATCTTGTAATGGGTAGAATTTATAACCTAACTTTATTATTATATTATAAAGGTCTCTACATCTCTGACACTACATTATTAGGATTCATCCTACTAGAATGAGTGTAAGTGAAGGTTTGCAGATAAGTGACTCCTTATCACCTTTTTTGTATTTGATTATTTGTGAGGAAAAATTCTAGCATTAATTGTTCAGGAAACTAGTGATTTCGGTTCAATCTTTAGTAACAAGAAGTATCCTGATTTAGCAAAATCACATGAATTTCATATTCAATTTAAGTTATGGTTATACTCAATTAAGATATTATATATATAACAACAACAACAATAATAACAATGCCTAGACATGTAAAATGGGCGAGACAAGCTTATACGACCTTAGCCCATGTGGGGTTACCCGTATAAACCCATATTAAGTGCAGGCTTCATATTAGGGTGAGGTGCGGGTAGTCCGTATTTTTCTAATTATTTTATTTTATAATTTATAAATTATATTTTAATATTTTAATTTTCATTAAATTATTTGAGTAAAAATTGAATTAGAATATAGAAATTAAATTGAATTTGTTACGAAGTAATTGAATTGAATTGAATTTTTTTAATATATATTAAGCCTAAATATGTGAAAAAAATAATTAAAAAATATGTTTTTGGCTGCGGTCAAGCTTGGGACTGCACGGGCTTGACTGCGTAGGTTTTTACTAGCGCAGACTTGCTCGCATTAAATGCGAACTTCATGCTAGGTTGCTTACAACCCGCAGTCACGAGCACCATTTTACATGTCTAACGACACCTTATCCCACTAAGTAAGGTTAACTATATAGATCATATGATGCCATTAGGCTTTATCCGAAACCAAATTTTTAGGAATGTTATTCACCAAGAGATCATTTTTTATAATTTTTCCTAGTATTCTTTTTGGCCTATCTCTACATCTTTTTACAGGGTTAAAAATCATGTGATTAATTCTTTTCACTGGTGCCTCCAATGGCCTTCTTTGTATATGTCTAAACTACCTTAATTAATTTTTTGTCATCCTCTTCTCAATAGGTGTCACGCCAATATTCCCTCATATACATTTATTTTGTATCTTGTCTTTCTTGTGTGACCACACATTTATCTTAACATTATCATTTTTGTTACTTCTATTTTTTGCTTTTGTTATCCCTTAAAGCCCAATATGTATTATCATAAAGTATAGTTGGTCATATAGTGATTCAATAAAACTTTCCATTAAATTTGGTAGGTACTTTGTAATCACAAATAACCCTTGATGCCTTTCTCCATTTTAACCATCTAATTTGTATCCTATGTATGACATCTCTATTAATTTCCTTATCACTTTGTAATATTGATCCCATATACTTAAATTTAGATACTAGTGGTATGACATACTCTCCAATTCATACCTTTTAATTATTTCTATCTTGCTTCTTGTTAAATTTGTAATATATGTATTTTGGCTTGCTCTTACTTAAGTAAAAATCATTTGATTTCATTGCCTATCTCTAAAGCTCAAATCTATAGTTAATTTCTTCCGTTGATTCCTCAATTAAAACTATATCATTCGTAAATAGAAGATATTTAAGGATAGTCTCTTGTATATCCCTAGTAAAAACATCTAAGATTAGATTAAATAAGTAAGGACTCAAGGCTAAACCTTGATGTAGACCTATCCTTATAGAAAAGTTTTTTATCTCATCTTCAAGAGTTTTTAAACTTGTAGTTATCCCATTGTACATATCCTGCATAGCTCGAATATGTGCCATATAAATTCCTTTCTTTTCCAGAGCCTTCCATAACCTTGCTCTCGATACTCGATCATAAGTTTTTTTTAAGCCAATGAAAACTATATGTAAATCTCTTTTTTTACTTTGATACCTTTCCATCAAACCTTGTAGATGATAAATATCCTTTATTATAGACCTTCCTAGCATAATTCTAAAATCATTCTTTATAATTCTAGTCTCATCTTTTAATCTATGCTTAATTATTTTTTTCCATAATTTTATATTATAGCTTATAAATTTTATCCTTGATAGTTTTCATAGTTTTAGATATCTCCTTTATTCTTATATACAGGTACTAAAATGCTCCTCATCCACTCATTTGACATTTTCTTAGATCTTAGAATCTCATTAAATAGCTTAGTAACCTAAATGATACCCTACTTTCCTAAATATTTTCAAACTTTAATAGGAATACTATCAAGACCAATAGTTTTACCATTATCCATCCTTTTAAGAGCCTTTTTTACCTCCCCAACTCAAATCCTATGATAGTAAGCTAAATTGTGTTCATTCTTTTAGATTTCTAATCCTTTTATATCCTTAGTCGATCCTTGCTCATCATTGAAAAGCTTATAAAAGTATTTCTCCCATTTTTCTTTGATATCTTCATCTGTGAGTAGGATTTATCCTTCTTCATCCTTAATACACTTTACTTAGTCTAAATCTTTTAATTTCATTTTCCTAATTTTGGCAAACTTATAAATCTTTTATTCTCTATTCTTTATCCCTAGATCTCAATAGAACTCCTTAAAAGCTTTAGACCGTGCCTCACTTATTGCCTTTCTGGTCTTATTCCTAGCTATATGCTATCTTTTCCAACTTTCAGTATTGTTACATATATGTAAGGCCTTAAAATAATCCCTTTTAATTTTTACCTTTTCTTGCACACTTTTGTTTCACCACCAAAATACTTTATCTTTTAGTCCAATATCTTTTGATTCACCTAAGACTACTTTAACAACCATTCTAACCCTTTAAACCATCTCATCCCAAATATGATTGACACTTTCTTGTGCTTCGTAATTACCTTTCTTTAATAATATTCTCTTACAAGTCATCTGTTTCTCATCCTTAAGTTGCTACCACTTGATCTTGGGATTTATAATTTGTTATTAAAATAAACATCAAGGACCAAGACCTTGTGCTATATAGTAAGGCTTTCTCCCAAAATCACTTTACAATCTTTACAGATTCTTCTATCTAAGTTCCTTACTAAAAAAAATCAATTTGCAACATTGAGATTCCACTCCTGTATATGATTAGATGCTCTTTCCGATTCTTAAAATAAGTGTTCACAATCTTAAAATCATATGTTATTGAAAAATAAAGAATAGATTGCCCCTTCTCATTTAGTTTTCCAAAACCAAATCCTTTGTGAACTTTTAAAAATTGCCTAGCCTCACTATCAACATGTTTATTTAGATCCCCTTTGATGAGAATATTTTTTTCTTGTGGAATTCTTTGAACCAACCTCTTTAGGTTTTTCAAAAATTTCTCCTTCAAATGTGCCTCTGATCCTACTTGTGGTGAATAAGCGCTAATGATATTGATAATCTCCTATGCAACTATTAATCTTAATGATAAGATTATGTCCCTAATCTTTTTTACATCCATCACATTCTTCTTCTAGTCCTTATCATTTCTATTCTTTCCTTTAACTTTCCTTATGTATCATAGTTTAAATCTTGCAGCGTTTAGCTTTTTAGGTCTTTTTCCAACTCATTTAGTTTCTTGAAGATACATGATGTTAATCTTTCTCTAAATCATAGTATCCATAATATCTAAAGATTTATCTGTCAATGTACTGATATTCTAAGTATCAAATCTAATTATGTTTTTTCAGATTAGTTTCTTTACCCACATTTATTTAGAAAAATGTGAGGATCCTTACTCATTTAACAATACATTTGGATGCCGATGCAGCAGTTCTATCTCATTTGATACTGTACTCGAATCATATAATGCATTACTTCTAGGTGATGATCTAGCATTAATACAATTAAATGGTTGTGTGTAATAATTAAGATATTATATATATATATGTGGTTCTTATAATTTATCTTCATAATTACTCATGAATTGATGCTATGATCCATAATCAAGATATGGGATTTATCAAAATTAAATAAAATTTTCAACAAATTATTGTACGGGCCACAATTAGTGTATAGCTCGTAAGTAACTATCTATTGGGAAATCCTTAGAGAAATCTGTACTTGGGCACAATTGACCAAGGGAATGAAGAACGCCAACCAGGTTTTGCTTGTTTCTATATACCCTTATTCAAGCTTGATATGTATGGATGCAGATTATCAAAAGTATTTCAGCCCTTTGTCTTGGGCTGCTCTGTTGGTAGTTTGGCATCCTAATACATTGTGATTGAGTTTCAGGATTTGTTTCATAGAAGTACTAAAGCAAAATGTTTAAGTGATGCATGATTTTTTCCTTGATGCGTAAGTCATACTTCCCATTGTCTTATGATCTACCTCTTATTTTTATTCCTTTATGGTTCAAAAATTTTCCACATAGATCGGAAGCTACTCCTGGTTAACTTCAGTCTGATAACCACCATAAATCGCGAGTGTGAAGAATGGCAATGCTTGTTTTATGGATGGATGTTTCATTTCGATGTGCATGTTTTGGGTTTAGTTAGTGGTATGAGTTTTAATATGCTCTCTTGCACTTGGATTGGTATAAGAAATCTCACAATATTTCTAATTGGATCTTTTAATTTCTTGTAGATATCTATACAACGAGTGAAGATGTCCATCCGTTTGCATCAATCGTCCTGGGATTGTTTTCAAAGCATCTGTGTTTCAAAGTTCATATTGATGTGCCTGAACGGGCAACAAAGGAATGCAAGCGTAGGTTCAGTGGTTTCTCCAGTTTCCTTGCAGACCCTTTTTGAAAGCTAATCAGGTTATGATGTTTGTTCTGAAGCAATAATTAAAAAATGGCATCAGTTTGTCTCTATCTATCCCAACGTTAGTGATTAGCTTTTAATCAAAGAAGTAGTAAAAGCTCTGGAGGATTGCCATTCCATTTTGGAAGTGAATCATAAGCCTTACTTCTGATATACCATGGGAGGCATCCTAGTGGTAGTTATACAATATCGTTCTTTCCTTGTAAAGTACCAACAAACCCTATGGCCATTTTTTTGTTGAAGTATTTTGTCCATTACTTTTTTTTTTTTCTTTGCAGGTGCTTCACAATATTTACCAAGGAACATTTGAATAGTATTTTATTAAAGATAATTTAATTGAAGCCAATGGATTCATAAAGATTTATAGGATACAATTTTCATCACAAGTAAGAGCTTTTTTTTTTTGTTTGCTTATAAGGGGTAGGGACTGGGGTAGTAAGGGAAGGGATGCAAGAGTTCGGGAGGGGGGGAATTGAACTTCACTCCTTTATGCTACAGGATCTTATGAGTACAAAAGTGTGCCATTTGGACCAGCTCGTGATGACTTCAAAATTATGTAAGAGTTAAAATGTGGCATTGTGACTCTTCTGTAATGATGAATGTAAGTTTCCTCTCCAACATAATTAGACTAGTTGCTTTTTTCATTTATATTGAAAGCGCAATGCAAATTGAATTATTCCATTCATGTTGTAAATGCATATGTTCTTTCCGAGTTTGCCAGAAGTCAGAGGAGTTATCATTTTGCAGAGTTAATTGGATACCACAAAAACAATTCACTCTATGGTGCAGTTTACAATTCTCGGCAAAGGGCAAACTGGGGAGACTCATTAAGGAAGGTATCATTTGCATCATATGAATTTGTTTGCGAGTCAGATGATCCCATTTATATCCCATAAGGATTATGGTTTAATTTTTCACACTTCTAAAGCAGATGTATGATCTTCAGATATATTATTTTCCTGGAAGGTGAAATTACTTGGGCCCAATGAATTTCTGTGGCATTTATTATTGCAAAGTCACTTGTTTTTTTTCCATGGTTTTAAGCCTCTTTACTTCATTTGCAATATAGATGCAGAATATATACTGCTTGATGAGGTGAGCTGTTAGAATAGATGTAGATTCTTCTATAATTGAACTAGTTCTTACTTCCAAGCAAAGGTTCAGATGTAGCACTTTCACAACAAATTTGGGAAAAAAAATTTGCCAATCGTGAAATGCAAATGGTGGCTGGTTCAGTTTTGTGTCTTTTTTCTTTGCTCTCTTTCGAATACAATGATTTTCTTAAATTATTTAAATTTCATTTCCACTGAGCCTATTCCAAAGATATCAGTATCCTAGTCATATATTCTCACAAGGTTGCAAAATCTCTAAAATGATACTATGCAGGTGCACACGGATGCAAGGCAGTTTTTGACCCGACCTGTGCCATATCATAAAGAGTTGCGTGTCATATGTGATGCAAGTTTTAATGAAACAGAATCTTCTCTGCCTCAAGATCTGGAGCATCAAAATGTGGTTGGAGATACCAAGGGTTCCAAGGCATCTAAATCATGTCAATCTCCTGCTACATCGTATTCCAATGGAAATGAAGTTAGTGACAACCAGACGCAGGATTTAACATGTAAAGGTCAGAAGAAGCGTGAATTAGAAAATTTTTCGGATTCAGCTTATCCCAAAAGATCAAGAGATGAAGAAGAAGGAATGGCTAGTGCTTTTTGTGAGATGGCAGTTGTAGTTTTTTCTTTGTAAATGAAAAAGAATGATAAGAGCTTAGTAGCAATGGAGAATGTGATAAAAACAGCACAAGCATTTGCCTGTATGGATGAAGATCTGATTTTGGATGCTTATGAAGAGGATGAGAACAAAGCAAAAATGTTTCTGGCATCGGATACTAAGTTCTGGAACAAATGGTTAATCGGGAAACTTAGCACGCAGTTGTAATTTTTTACTTATGTGACTTCTATTTCATATTGATATGAAATTATTGTCCATATTCTTTTCGCTAAATTAATTGTGCTATTATTGTGGATTATGCTAGAGAGAAACTTTGTAAATAAGAATATTAGGAAGAATAAATATTCTATCAAGAACTCAGTTCCTGCATATGATTTGAATTCACTTTCTTCCATTCAACAGTACACAAGTTGATATTCTTTGACACAGGCCTCATATTCTTTTCACATATATTCATGTTATTTTACCTTTGCATTGCTATTTATTAGCCGAGTACGATGGTAGAGCTAGCAAGCCATTTGTACTAGCTTGCATTCTGTATTCTTTACAGCCAAGCATATGAATGCTCGTAGATTCTACAAGGTTGAAGGTATATTGAACATTTGCATTATGGAATATCCAGTGACCACCACTAGTAATAGTGACATGGAAACATGAGTCATACTATAGAAGTCTGACATAGTATTCTTCCATTTCACTGAAGCCAGGTTGTTACTACTGTGAATTGGGCAAAGGCTAAAAAATGAATACCAATAATCAAAAGTTGTAAAACAAGACAGTATTCAAAGAGATTTAGGCACTTGCTTCCTTTATGGCAGAAAACAAGACCTTCCATTGATGAAAGAAAACTCAAAATTACAGATCTTTCTATGTCAACTTACTGAAATATACCACAAGTCTCACAATCAATTTAGAAATTCAAGAAGGATTTGGGAATGGAGTATGCTCTGCAAAATTATATAAATCCAGGGTGGCTGGAAGACGAAGAGATTCTACATATTCCTGCCAATGGCATGGCTCAAAACCCAAACTTGTAGAACTGAATAAAATTGCGGTGTGCACGAAATCCATAATTCAAACCAGCAACCAGAATTACAGATCCAGTTTTGCATCGTGTACAAGCTAAACTTTTATGGTTTGTATGGATGAGGAGAAATGGAGGGGAGGGAGAGAAAAAGGAAGATTATGTACTATCTTTTCCCTTGTTTGGGAGGTTTACTTAAGAAGAGAAAGATAGCTAATCCTCCAATACCCCTTCTACTCTTCAATATTTTACGTTACTCCCAATTGATTCTCATGATAAAAGAAAAAGATTTGAATCCCCTCAAAGTATTTGGTTGATATTAAAAGGAAGGAATATTCGATTAGTTCACAAGTCATACTTTTTTTTTTAATTTTTCATTGAAAGGATATCTATAGATACCTTTCTATGTCTCATTAATATTTCTAGTATGAATGTTTAACTTTTTCTTAAATTAATAAAAAAATTATTAATAAATACACTTACCATAATGAAGCAAATGAAAAGAGAATTGATAAAACAAATCAAAAAATAATTCACTTTATTTTGATTATAAAAAAATTAATTTCTAACATTGGTAATTCACAAATTTTTTGGCATGTACTTTCTTTCTCACAAACATATATATTTTACAAGTTATCACAAACCCAAGTTATAGACTTATATGAATATAAATTAAGATCTGTTTTTCAATATAATGAAACAATGGGCACATTTGAAATTTAATTTAATTAATTTTCATTTTTTTAAAAGGTAGAGGGGAGGGAGAGAAAAAGGAAGATTATGTACTATCTTTTCCCTTGTTTGGGAGGTTTACTTAAGAAGAGAAAGATAACTAATCCTCCAATACCCCTTCTACTCTTCAATATTTTACGTTACTCCCAATTGTTTCTCATGATAAAAGAAAAAAGATTTGAATCCCCTCAAAGTATTTGGTTGATATTAAAAGGAAGGAATATTCGATTAGTTCACAAATCATACTTTATTTTTTTAATTTTTCATTGAAAGGATATCTATAGATATCTTTCTATGTCTCATTAATATTTCTAGTATGAATGTTTAACTTTTTCTTAAATTAATAAAAAAATTATTAATAAATACACTTACCATAATGAAGCAAATGAAAAGAGAATTGATAAAACAAATCAAAAAATAATTCACTTTATTTTGATTATAAAAAAATTAATTTCTAACATTGGTAATTCACAAATTTTTTGGCATGTACTTTCTTTCTCACAAACATATATATTTTACAATTTATCACAAACCCAAGTTATAGACTTATATGAATATAAGTTAAGATCTGTTTTTCAATATAATGAAACATTGGGCACATTTGAAATTTTATTTAATTAATTTGCTATTTTAATTTTATTTTATTCTTTAATTTATATTTATATTTTTAGTATTTCATCATTATTATTTCCATTAAGATAAGAAAATATTATTTTCATTTTTTTAAAAGGTTTCTAACTTGTAAAAAATACATATTATAATTGTGAAATTTATTCTAATAAATAATAAAAAGATTATCCTTTTTTTATTTTTGACAATGTTTAAACTTGACAAATGTGATCCATATTTATTTATCTATACACATTCATTCTTATTTTTATCTATATATATTGGCTTTAGGATGAACTAATGTAGTATATGTGCTAGGTACAAGAAATATTAAATTAATTCAAAAAACATATAAAAAGCAAAATTAGGCAAGCAAATTCATGTGATATAGAATTTTAATGATAGTTTAAGAATATTTTTGCCATCTTCCATTTTCTTATACGAAGGGTAATATCCCTTACTTTTTCATTCACAAAAAAAGTCATACTTAATTTAACAAAGTAGATAATAATTATGTGCATTTAAGTAATCTTAATGTAGTTATTTAAAATTTAAAATATTTAAGTTAACTCTAATTAATTTTTGCTATCTCTATAATAATTAGCACAATAAAAAAAATGACTTATCAGATCACAACATCAGCCTTTATAAAATATATAATAATTTGCAAAGAAATAATAAAAAAAGATGTCACCATAAGTAGAAAATAAATAACAAATGTAATACACTTTATATTATAGAAGAAATTACTTACCATTAATACAAATTTCTAAAAACTTCATCAAGCAATAAAATTTTCAACTCTTTTTGGCTTTTTGCATGTGATAGTGCATCATATAATGACCATGACTAAACACTAATCTTGTTAAGTATGAAGCAGTGTAGGAGAGAGATTGCCCTTAACTTTTGTTTATTATTATGGAAAAACAAAGTTGGATTGGAAATTATATTCATTGAAACTTGAATAGCAAACATGAGTTTGATGGAATAACCAACATTTTTGGAATGTATACAATATCACTAATGTTACTACTTGATATAACTTTAGCTTGTAACACATGGGTAGGCAATTTAACAATCATTAGTCTATTGCTATTATATAGACTAGATATTGATCAATGTTACGCATTAGCATAATAGTAACACCAATCTTCAATCTTAACTCAATGATTTAACAATTTGAAAGTTTTAAAATGTTCAAAATCTCAAGTAAATGCAATTCAACTTGATCTTGACTATTAACATCCTCTTTGCATGGACCTTCGTAACTTAAGTAACATTTTGAGTCTCTAGGAATCATTGAGAGAACAAAATTATTAATTTCTTCAACAATATCATGTGTAAGAGCTAAAATAGCTTTCCCTTGTAAATAAGTAGGATATTTCATATTTTCCAATAAACATGGATATGTGCTACTTGCAATAGAAGCAAGAGATTCATTAGCAGTTTTTTATTAGTAAATCATTAGTTATTTCAACATTTGATTCTTTGTCATTTGGCTCTCCTATGAAACCATCTCCAATGTAATGCCTATTAAAAATCCAGTAGTTAAAGATAATGGATGAAAACTAATTTAGAATTATTTGGAAACTTTTTTTAGAGAATTAAAAGAATTTATGGGAAATTAGTAAAAGTAATTCAATAATTTTGAGAGATGTGAAAAGAATTTTTGGTAATAGAAATTTTATAAAATTTTCTATGTATAATTAGAGTAATTTTATGAATTATTCAAGATTCAAGATTGATAGAATTTTAGAATAAATTTGAAATATTATACAAAATGCCATTGAAAAAGTAATAATGGGAAAATTTTAGAAAAATATATGAGGCTCATGAAGCCATATGAAAGTTATAGTTTTCATGAAAAGAATTAGGAAAAGATAAGCTAATAGCACTTAGTTAATTTGGATGATTAAGAAAGGTTAATGTTGATTATGTGTGAGCATCAAGAAAGTATATGGGAATATGCTCTAAGGAGATAAGATTAAATAGAAATATTCTAAAGTATATTCTTTGCTAACTTATTATAAAAGTGGGAGCAGAGCTTTTGTTATTTTCTAATAAAAGAGAGACGTCAACCTTAAGGAGAGAAAAGAGAGGGAAAAAATTGTGTGATTCCACACATAAACACACTTTACTATGGCACTTAAGGTCATTTCAGAAAAAGTAGGGTTCCTTAAATTCTGATGAATTCTATTTATCTTCTTAAATTCTTTTTAAAGCTCTCGACTAACTTTATTCTTTGTTGGACCTTGGATGCTAGATAAAGAATAAATGTTTTGTTAGTTTTTAAGGTTAAGTAGAGATCCACCATTCTTCTTTTTAATTTTTCTTTTAAGAAAGTTATTATATATAAGATGTATATTTATAAAGATAGCAACTGAGGTGGCTGTGGTAGATCCCACAAACATGGTGGATATATCAAAATAGATAGGAACAAAGGCCTTGGGGGCATATAATACTAACACTTAATATGGTTGAGTTGGTAGCTAGTTTGCAAGGGCTTTAAAAGATAATTTAGACCTTAGTTGACTTGATAGCTAGGCAAGGCAAGGCAAGTAGGAGAGTAGGCTTCAACATAGTAGGGCCTATCATGGCAATAAGACTTGGGTTGGACAATTTTCAATTAGTCAAAGAGGCTAAGAAACAATTATAGGGGATAAGGCCAAATAAGTCACCAAAGTTTAGGACAATCTAGTATAAATAAAGCTTTATGCCAGAGTTATAGGTTGTTTTGATTTTAAGCAATGCTATTGAGAGATAAATTCTTATTTTCATTATGGCCAAGTTAATCATTTGAGGATAGATTGCCTTTAATTACAAAAAGTATCTAGCTAAAGAATAATACACTTAACTTTTCCATTAACACTTATAGTAATTGAATCTTTGAATGAATTTCCAATTTAGGCTAGTGAAATTAGTAGGGTTATAGGATCAAGAGATAGGATTCAAGGCCAACAAGGTGAAGGCTAAGCACACGATCTTGCTTCAACCCTATAAGATATCTAGGCATTTAGTGCTAACATGACTGGCATATTTATAATTTGTTGTTATGATGAACACATGTTATTTTGACCTTAGATCCATGTGCTTTATGTATCCTCATTCTTTGTCTTTTAGCTTAATAAGGACTTATCATTATTAATAGTTTATTCTTGTTATACATATTAGGGAACTTTTCCTTGTTAAATACCTTATGAGGTAGTTGAGATTAAGAAAAAGACATTAGTTAATCTAAGTGTAATGTTATGGATCTCAATGTAATCTTAGGCATAAATCAATTAACTACTGGCCATGTCATTCCTAATTGTTGTTAGAAGGTAGCCAAGTTTAATCCTAAATACAAGATAGAGAATCTTAAGTAGGCAATATAGGAAAATTGTTTAACATACTAGCATATAGTGTAAGTCTTGGTGATAGTAAGATAAGTGTATATTTTAAGTAATATAAGTACTATGGAATTTTTGTTCTTGTTTTGTGAATTACAAAATCGGGTTGGAGAAGATTAGTTAGAGCAGCACAACAAAAGCATAGAAGTAACATGATAAGCTCGAAATGAAGAAATAACATGATGAGTTTCTTAAATTCTTTCTAGAGCTCTCTATTAACTTTATTTTATGTTGGATCTTGGATGCTAGATAGAAAGTAAAGGTCTTGTTGGTTTTTTAAGGGTGAGTATAGATCATTTTTCTTCTCTTTAATTTTCTTTTAAGAAAGTTGATATATATAAGATGTATATCTATTTGTGATAATTGTCATTTGTTATGCTAAAGCCATAAGTATTAATGGTAGATTACTTGTGATGATGTATTGAAATTAAGAACTTGTGATGAAATAATTTTAAAGATGGTTTTCTTATACAACAAGAAAGAATTTTGAAAATCATAATTTTGAAATGGAAATTTGCAGGTGGCTATTTAGCTTAAGAAAGTAAATGTTTAAATAGTTTTCTTAAAAATTGAGGCATAAAGGATGTTTTGAAAAAGTATAATTTTTCACAAAAATAAATTTGAGAGAGACATGAAAACTATATTTTATAACTACTCTATTTAAATTGTTTAAGTTTAAAAACTTATTTTCCTAACAAGTTTGAAACAATTCTTTGATGGAAAAATTAAATTAAACTTTATAGGTTTCTTTGAAAGTTTAGCATAATATTTTAATTTTAAAAACTAGCATACAATATTTTAGACTTTATTATAAGTAATCACATTAAAATTTAAAAACAAAGGCTTTTTGAAAACATGTTGGAGTTTCGTTGTTTTTTCTATTATTTTATGAAGAAAAATTCAATTTTTCTTATAAAAACTTATTGCTCTAAATTCAAAACTATTTATAAGATATTAGTATACAATTATATCAAGCCTTTTAAAGTAAAAATAACTTGGAAACAAGTTGGGAATCATAGTTTGCATTAAAGAAACAATGCAGAAAATTTCTATTTTATGACATTATTTTCTCTTCTACAAACTTGTTTGATTTTTAAATGCTTGGGGTGCTATTTGAGAATTTTTTTAATGTGAAAAAGAGTTAAAAATGATTTTTTAATTTTTAAAAATAATTATGGAATTTCCTAAATTTTTTTAGAAATTTTAAGAGTTAAAGATGAAAATTTCAAGCTAAACTTGTCCTTTCTCAAATTGTTTTAGTAGTTTGAATTATGGATAATTCTTTGGTATTATTTTGAGTATAATAGTGGTTGAAAATGATTTATTCCTCCTAAAGTGGTTTGGAAATTTTTACAAAATTCTATTAAAGTTTGATAATTAAAATAGAAATTTCAAGTTAAGTGTGTCTCTTTTGAATGACTTTAGCAATCAAATGAAAAAGTAACCTATATAACTTGTTTTAGCAATGTAAAAGTTCAAAAATGAAGTTTAAACATTGAAAAGTTATATTTGAAGCTTTTCATAAATTTGTAATCAAGTTTGGTATTTTGTGTGGATTTTCCAAAAACAATATGCTTAATAGAGGTAAGTTGAAGCTGATGCCCAAAAACATGGATTTTGAAACGATCATGTAACTGAATTTTCTATAGTCTTCTTTGTTGCTATATCTTGGCATGAAAACCTTATTTTAGTATGGAAAAATGGTACTCATATTTTTTAAAGTTGTACATAAAATAGAGGCTCGAGGATGCCTAGGTTCGAAAGTTTTGGAACTTGAAAAAATTCAAGTTGTATTCTTCACAATTTTGCTAAAAACCATTTGGTATTAGGTATTTAATGTATGATCTTGTTAGTTTTAACTCTTAAGATGGTTAAACCTATAAATGACTCATTCAAAGCCTTTGATCTTTTGCTTTAAAAAAGTAATCTTGAAGTTCATTCTTTTTATTAGGAATAAGATTAGCTTAGTTAGCTAACGTGCAACCAAGATTAGATTTTTATCATGTCAAAGGTTAAGGCTTAATTTGGGTTTTTTTTAAATGGGATCAAATATTAGGAATTTAGTGTTTGTATATGTTAATCTATGATTTATTTGTCATTTATTGCTTATAGAAGATTATAAAGGTTAACTTACAAGCATTGGTCGATTGTGAAGAGTAATGGAGTCAAACTCAAGTGTTTGGGCCATTTTGTAAATAGATAATGTGTATTATAACATTTTTTTATGTTTTTCTACTTATATGATTTAAAATCATTGGTTTCATTAATTTTTGAGTTATTATATTTCATCCATATTTTACTTCTTTATATATGTTAGAGCTTTAGGTACTCTTAGGACAAATATTTTGAAAACCTTTCCTTGAGCTATGAAACATAGTAATAAAGAATAAATGATTGAAGTGGTTATTATGAGTTACTTTGTTGAAAATGAAATGTTAACAAAATATGTATATTGAAATGTTATGAAATGGTCTTGGTTTTATGAATGTGGAATGAATGGTATGTTTAGAAATAAAAATGATGATGCTAACATTTGAAAGCTTAATAAATTACACATAGATGATACACTAATGAAATTTATATGGATTGTAAATTGATAGAATTTATATAAGATTGAAAAAAGTTTTGACCATGACTAGGTTAATTGAAATTATTTTCAAAAGGATTTTCTTTAATATAAAGGTTTTGTATAAATGTTTTCTTTATTACTATTATTTTACAAATTTGCTTTTTGGGAAGAGACTAGTTGGAAATTATAGATTGTGACAGTAATGACATCGACCTTGGTGTACCTTGAAACCCCAATTAGTCATGGTATTTCTATTCCCATATGCTAGCCAACACTTGTGGATTGGAACATAGCAACTTGATAGGTTATGAATGATTAAGCTATGTGCTTTATACATCACACCAACATAAGATGTGATGGGTTAGTTAGTTAAGCTATGTGCTTTATACATCATACTAGGATACGATATAATGAGCTAGTTAGTTTAACCTTGAGTTATGTGTTCCATACATTATATTGGAATAAGATATGATGGGTTGAATAGCTTACCTTATAAGCTATGTGCTAATTAAACTAGGAATCTCCCATTTACTATTTATTTCAACATGATTTTTAATAGCTATAATTTCATTTTTTTCATCTATGTTTGAAATGTTCCTCATAATACTATACTATTGTATTTTTGATAACCTATAATTGCTTTCATATTGCCTATTTAGAAATTCATTCATTTTTTTTATATTTATTATGTTTTGAGAATTTGGATATTTCTATTGCAATTTATGGTTTCTTATTTACTTTAGATCGATGCCTAAATTTTCTATGTAAAGTTTGTGCCTTAACTTGTTCCATATTTATTAGGGTGCATATTATCCATTAACTAAGTTAATAAGTTACCATTATATTTTTTATGTTTTTCAAATAGGAGTAAAGTTTTAAGTTTGTTATCTACGACATTATAGATAAAGGAGTGCCATCTAGTGGTGAGTTGCACATATTGTTCGTGGAGGATAAATGGTTAAAATTATTATTGATGTTAAATATTAAAGTTTTATAAGTGCTCTCTGACCCATAGATAGGATCTAGCTTTCATTATGTCATAATTTTTTTAAGTTGTAAAAGGCTACATTTATATAAATGTGAATTGCCATTAAAATGCTTAAATGATGATTGAAGAATGGAAGTGTTAGGATCGGTAGCCAAATAGACACAGTGGAATTAATCGATCCCAGTCAAGGATCCATGTGAAAGATTAGATCAAGATAAGGATTAGATTACCTTTTTCAAATGCTTTCGAGGTCCGATTAGTGATCACCCTTTTCGACTTACTTCTAGTTGAAGATTTAGAGGTATCCATATGAACCCGCAAATCACCAGCAAATGTCTCACATCCACTGATTGGAATTCACCCCTTTTTGTTTCGTAATGCTAGCTACGCCCTTCAAGGGTTCAAAAGGGCATCTAGGTTTTTCTGTATTAGGGATGCGTGAATAATATTAATATTATTACCTAACAAGCTTATTTAAATAGGTGCATAGAAAATCCTAACTAGTTGGGCTTTATTCCATGTATAATTATAGGCTTATTATTGAGCCTTATAATTATAACATAGAATTCCTAACTATTAGGCCTAAACAATATGGTACATCAATTTCAAATCCACTAGGTTCTATATGTGCGATCCTACAAACTCTTATTACATTAGTAATGATCATAAATCATATTAATAATTATAAACAATGAGTGACGTTTAACAACACATCATTGTTACTCAAACAATTTGGTCTATCATATTAATGATGGAATTCCTAAACAATTTGTTACTCATTACATTGGTAATGATCATAAATCATATTAATGATCATAAACAATGAGTGATTATAACATGAAATTCCTAACTATTAGGCCCAAATAATTTGGTCAATTAATTCCAAATCCACTAGGTTCTTTATGTGTGACCCTACAGACTCTCATTACATTGGTAATGATCATAAATCATATTAATGATCATAAATAATGAGTGGTGTTTGACAACACATCATTGTTACCCAAGTAATGAGAAAGTTAGTGATTTGACTAAACTTTTATATGTAATCATCATCTATGTCCTTTTGTCCTAGATATCTAGATTGTACACAAGATATGAATCATGTCATTCCTGTGTAGCCCAATCCAAAAGTTTCTTGATTCCTAAGTAAGCTGACTGAAGCAAAAATAATTAATTCCTAAGTAAGCTGACTGAAATAAATGTAATTGACATTCCATATCTAGATTGAGCACTGTAATGTCCCGAATTTTCAATTCTATTATTTGAATCTCTAAATTTTGAGGCTGTAGAAACGAAGAGCACGTTTGAGTTAGCTTGGTGGGTGAAACTTAAGTTGAAAGGAATTAAGTGTAAGGTAAATGAAATTTTGAAGGAAAAGGATAGTAGGAAAAGAATTAATTTTCCTAAACAGTATGGATGATCAGAGAAGGTTAGAAAATCCTAAAAAGGGAAGTTGTCTAAGTCTGACAGTGTAAGGAATTTTAAACAGACAGAAACCCTATGGACTAAATTGCAAAAGTGCAAAATCGAGTGTGGTTAAAGTGTAAATAATTAAAGATTTGGTAACTAATATGAATAACCAAGATTTTTAGGGTGCAATATGTGATTTTATTTAGTGTGGCCAATAGACATATGACAAGTGTCATTATTAGAAAAATAATGGTAAGAATAGCCTTACTAATTAGTGAAAAAGGACTAAAATACCCTTAAAAATTTCAAAAAGGACCAAAATGCCCCTAGAAGCTTCATGAAAACTCTACCTTCTTCTCCATTTCTCCAAAAGCTGCAGAAATCCCCATGAGAGCAAGCCTGGACGTGTGAGAGAGAGAAGGAAGAGAGAGAAAGTTTCTCTTAACTTTTTCACCCAAAAATACCAAGATTTAAGCTAAGGTGTAGAAGGGAAAGTTGCTCTTCTCATCAAGCTCTATCCATTGGTGTGCTTAGATTGAAGAAAAGCTCAAGTTTGATTAAGTTTGGGGAGCTCCAAGTGAGGATTTTCAAGTTGCACCAAAAGGTAAAAATGTTCTCCTCCAAGAGCTCTTTAATGTACTCTTTGTAGTTTCTTGAAATCTTGAGGTTGGTGTGGTCAAGGGTGATTGAACATGGAATTTAGGATGATTTGAATATATTTAATGGTGTTTTGGATGTTGTTATGTTAAGCTATAGCTTTGGTTTGGTGTAAAAATAGCAAGAAACCATGATGTACACACTTGGGTTTTAGAGGCATAATGGTGCATGTGCAGAATTGGTATGATATGTTTGGAACTTGGCTAAATTGATGAAGTTAGAATAATTTTTATGAATTATAAAGCCTATGGAAGATGAAATTTTGAATTATGAAAGTGTTTATGTGCATGTTCCCTTTTGAGAAGCCAAAACCATGAATATGGAAAAGAAGGAAGGAAGGAGTTTTAGCTGTTTAATGTGTTTTTGGAGGATCAGTAATGTACACGGGGTAGAACACGGCCCGTATTGTACCTCGTGTACTTCGTCGAAGGCTAATCAGTGTGCTACACGGGGTGCAACACTCCCCGTGTTTACTTCAGAACTGAAGGGCAGTAAGGTACACGGGGTAGAACACGGCTCGTGTTCTTCTCTGAATAAACCAGTGAAGCCTCGAAGCCATCCAGTAAGAAACACAGCCCTGAACACGGGGTATGGGACCCCTGTGTTCTTTGTCAAGGGAGCATTTTGGCTTTGATTCTTTAGGATTTGCATGGTTTTGCCTTTGGACCCTTTTCTAATGCTCATATATGTCATTTCAAAGTTTGAAAATAAAGTATAGAGCATCTAAGTATGCATGTGTGCATCTAATAATGTGGAGGAAGTAAAGCATATATGAGATTTAAGGAAAATGATGATGCTCTAATAAGAACTATGATATGTATTTATGTAGACTAAGGAGTGACAATTGGAAAGGCAAGGGGAGTTATAAAGGAGTTTTAGTGAGGGCAAAGGAAACATCACCTTGGAAGCTTGTAAAAGGTAGCTAGCTTTATCCTTAAGCTGTTTTCTATTTACATGATTTTCTGTATTTTATGCCATTGTATAGAATGTGTATGCAATTGTTGTGGCACAACCCGGGAAGACAGTAAAATACTGTGTTTGGCCTATGGCTCGAGATCCTCGGGGATAATAGTGTAATTGTTGTGTGCGGTACCTATGGCCAGAAACCTCGGGAAGACAGTGTGATACTGTGTTAGGCCTTTGGCTCGAGAACCCCGGGAAGACAGTGAATTGCTGTGTGAGGCCTAAGTACGATTATCTGTGATGGCCATCTAGATATTGATATAAGTCCTTGAATGGGCTCGATCATTGTTGTGTGCAGTGCATATTTCTTACAATGGTATGGTATTGAATATGATGATAAATGATTAATTGATTTCGAAACGTATGTTTTATTTGCTTAAGGATCTGGAATGGCTTGATGTATTTTTATGGCAATAGCTAGTTACTGAGAAACTTTATTTCTTATGTTTTTCTGTATTGTTACTAACCATTCCAGGTGATGCTTCCAAAGGCTCTCATGATAAAGTTCAATGATGTTTTGAAGTTGTAAATGTAAAAAAAAAAAAAATGGTTACATAGTTAGTGATATTGTATATGATGGATGTACAAATTGTAAGTTGAACTCTTTTTGTATAATTATATGACTCTTGCTTATGTTGTATGAAATACAGAAATTTGAGATATTCTGAATTGGTTTAGAGGAGATGGCAAATTAGTATGCGTTAATTACCTATTTAATGAGGAATAAGGCATTTTTAAGTAAGGGAGTTACAAGCACAAGATATGAATCATGTCATTCCTGTGTAGCCCAATCCAAAGGTTTCTTGATTCCTAAGTAAGCTGACTGAAGCAAATGTAATTGACATTCCATGTCAATTCATTTGAGCATGGCCATACATTTTCTTAACTTTACTTAATCAAGGGGCCCACAAATGTCATTCCTGTTATATAGGAAGGATAAATTCCATCTTGATCACACAAATCCTTTCACATGATATGTGACATATTCAATAACTAACTTTGTATTCACTTACCTATGAGTGACATAGAGTAGTATCAAAATATGAAGCTCACATGTAGGGAACCTTGCAATCTTAGGTCAAAAGACCATATTAATGATGATTATTAAGAATCACACATGACATTTATACAAGGATTCATATAGTGTTCTTAGGTGGGTCGGTCCAGTATACAAGTTCTATAACTTCTACTCATGTGCAGACTTAATATCTCATAAGTCACCACATATGCTAGTTTTAACATATCAAAGTAACCTAATTCACAATGATATATATGTAGGGATATTTAAGAATATAATTATTCCAAGGTTATTATCATAATTAAATATATTATGCAAATAATATATATAAATATGATAATTGGAATTGCTATTAAAATAATACAATGTAAATTTACAATCATCAATATGATTAGTTTTAGGATATATACACTAACATGAAGTGCATGATGGGACTAATATATATGACTATAAGTTGAGCAGGGTATTGATAATGGAAATATGTTGTCCATGTTAAGGCTACTGGAAATTTGAATGTTATGTGATAGCAGGCATGTAAGTTGTTGCAAAAACTATTAATATTTTATAGGTTGAATATGTTAGAAAGAGGTTTGCATGGCTTAGTGTATGTATGTCTCTCTTAAAGTCATTTGCCAATTATGGGCTCTAGTTTTAAGTCATGCTTTAGTTGGTATCAAAGCCTTAGGCTCCCCTGTGACTATTGAAGTTAGTGTTATTTAGTAGGGTCATGATTATGGTTATGTCATTCATAATTTTCATAATCAAGTCACTACTAAAGACATGTAAGGTTATTTGTCATTCTTCTAGTTTAGTTAATTGAGTTATCCTTGAGTCATGAATTATGGTTATGTTTTGATATGGTTATTATTTTCATATTAAACAAGTTACACCTAAGACTTATGCTCAAGATTGAGAAAATGATATAAATGATTTATTTAGTAAGGCATTTGTTTGGCCTCAATCTTTTGTTAGTAGAGGAGATGACCACAATAGTTATGATAGATCTTGTAGGCATAGGGGATGTATTAGAATGGATGGGATTAAAGGCCTCGAGGGCCATATAACACTAACACTTGATATGTCTAAGTTGGTGGTTGGCTTACAAGTGCTTTAAAGGACCATTCAAACTTTAGTTGACTCAATAGCTAGGTAAGGTAAATAGGAAAGTGAACTTCAATCTAGTAAGGTTTTTTAAGGCAATGAGAGTTAGGTTGGACAATCTTTAATTAGTACAAAAAGGCTAAGAAATAATCATAAGGGATAAAGCCAAATAAGTCACCTGAGCTTAGGACAATCTAGTTGAAAAAGAGCTTTATGTCAGAGTTATAGGTGGTTTCATCCTGGGCAATGCTATTAAGACACAAGTGCTTGTTTTCATTATAACTAAGTTAGTCATTTGATAACGGATTGCTCTCAATTACAAATAACATCTAACTAAAGAGCAATACATCCAGTTTTGATATTAACCTTTATAGTAATTGAATATTTGAATGAATTTCCAACTCAAGTTAGTAAAAGTAGTGGAGGTATAAGATTAGGAGATAGGATACAAGGTTAACAAGGTAAAGACCAAGCATGTAATCTCACTCTAACCCCATAAGTTATCTAGGCATTTGATACCAACATGACAAGTATACTACTAGTTTGTTCTCATGATGAGCATGTGTTATTTTGACCTTAGATCCATTTACTCAATGTATCCTTCTTATTTATCTTTTGCCTTGGTAAGAACTCATCATTATCGATAGTCTCTTCCAGTCATACTCATTAGGGGGTTTTTCCTTATTAAATACCTTATGTGGTAGTTGTGATTAATAAAAAGACATTAGTCAATATAAATATGATATTATAAATTTCAATGCAATCCTAGGCATGAATTGATTAATTACTGATCATTCCATTCTTGATTGTCATTAGTAGATAGTTAAGTTTGATCCTAAATACAAGATAGAAAATTATGAGTAAACAATATAGGAAAATTGTTTGATGTACTAGCAAATAGTGTAAGTCTTTATGTTAGCAAGACAAAATATATATTTTAACTAATATAAGTATTATGGATTTTTTTTATGAATTACAAAATAGATTGAAGAAGATTTATCAGTGCAGCATAGTGGAAGCATGGAATTAACATGACATGCTTGAAATGAGGAAATTAATAGAAATAAAAGAAAAGAAAAGATTAGTATTAGCCTAGACTAAGTGGATAAAAGTTTTTCCTAGAGGGAATAAAGAAAAAAATTAGTTCAAATAGTTATATTAAAGGAAAGTTGTATTAGTAAAGAAAAATTCCAATGTTAGTAGTAATCCTTGACACTAAAGTCTAAACAAAGGTGGTATCAATAATAATATTTATGTTGAGATAAGTATCTTAGAGAAATTATTTTGGATTTGTCATTCATAGTAGGAGAATAGTTGACATACAAAAAGGGATATAGTGAGGCTAAGAAAAAGACTTTCAGTGATTTTCATAGGCTGTTGACTATTTTGAATAACTTTATTGGGTTTAATGAAAATTCAAGGACAAATTTTCTTAAATGGGAGAAGAATTGTAATATTCACTAAAAATCCAATAGTCAATGACATACAGAATTAAACAAATAGTGTCTAAAAGTGGGTGATTAGCAAAATTATTTATTTATACCTGTAAAAGTATTTATTGGTGATAGCATATGAAAAATTATTTGAAATTATTTGGAAGAGAACTTTGAAGAATTAAAAGAATTCATAGGAAATTAATAAAAGTAATTCAATAATTTTAAGATAAGTGAAATGAATTTTTAGTAATAGAAATTTTGTAAAATTTTTCACGAATAATTAAAGTAATTTTATAAATTATTCAAGATTCAAGATTCATAGAATTTTGGATTACATTAGTACTATACAAAATACCATGGAAAATGTAATAATTGGCAAAATTGGGGAAAAAAGTGTGGCCCATGAAGCCACAAGAAAGTTATAGTTTTTGTGACAAAAATTTAGGAGAAAGATAAGTTAATGGCACTCAATTAATTTAGATGATTAAGAAAGGTCAATGATGATTATGTGTGGACATTAAAAAAGTATATAGGAATTTGCTCTAATAATATGAGATTAAGTAGGACAAAAATTTATGAGAAAGATAAGTTAATGACACTAAGTTAATTTAGATGATTACGAAAGGTTAATGATGATTTTGTGTGGACATTAAGAAAGTACGTAGGAATTTGCTCTAATAATATGAGATTAAGTAGGATTATTCCAAGGTATATTCTCTAATAACTTGTTATAAAAGGGAAACAAAGGTTTTCTAGCTCTCTAACAAAAGAGGGGTGTTGGCCATAGGGATAAAAAAGAAAAGGAAAGAAAATTGTGCAATCCCATATATATACTTTACTATAGCCCTTGAGGTCATTTGGGAAAAGGTAGGGCTCCCTAAATCCCAACGGAGCTCTATACCAACTTTATTTTAGGTTGGATCTTGGATGTTAGATAGAGATTAGGGGTTCTATTGATTTCTAAGGATGAGTTGAAATCTCCTCTTGTACTCTTCATTTTAAAAAAAAAAAGTTATTATATATAAGATGAATATCTATTTTGTAATGACTATCATTTACTATGCTAAAGTCATGAGTATTCATGGTTGATTACTTGTGATGACATATTGAAATTATGAATTAGTGATGAAATAATTTTAAAGGTGGTCTTCTTAAATAGCAAGAAAGGGTTTTAAAAATCATAATTTTCAAATGAAAATTTGGAGGTGGTTATTTGGCTTTCTTTTGGGAAAGTAAATACTTGAATGATTCTTTTAAAAGTTGAGGCAAAAAGGATGTTTTGAAAAAGGATAATTTTGCATAAAAGTAAATTTGAGAGAGACATGAAAACTATCTTTTCTAACTATATTATTTAAATTGTTTAATTTTAAAAAAATTATTTTCCTAGCAAGTTTGGAATAATTCTTTGAAGGAAAAATTAAATTAAACCTCATAGATTTCTTTGAAAATTTAGCACAAAATTTTAATTTTAAAAACTAGTATATAATATTTTGTATTTTATTATAAGTATTAAATTAAAATTGAAAAACAAATGTTTCTTGACAACATGTTGGAGGTTTCATAGTTTTTCCATTATTTTGTGGAGAAAAAAATTTATTTTTCTTATAAAAACTTATCAATCTATATTCTAAACTATTTATATGATATTGGTATACAATTATATCAAGATTTTGGAAGTTAAAGCAACTTGGAAATAAGTTGGGAGTCATGGTTTGCACTAAAGAAATAGTGCAAAAAATTTCTTTTTTTTATGGCACTATTTTCTCTTTTACAAAACTATTTGATTTGTAAATGTTTGGGTATTTTTGTAAATTTTTTAGCATAAAAAGGAGTTAAAAATGATTCTTTAAAATTTAAAAATAATTCTACAATTTTTCAAAAAAATTTGGATATTTTTAGAGTTAAAGATGGAGTTTCTAAGCTAAACTTACCCCCTTTCAAATAACTTTGGTAGTTTGGATTGTGGATAATTATTTAGTCCTATTTTGGGTATAAAAATGATTAAAAAATGATATTTTATGCCTTCTAAAGTGGTCTAAAAATTTTTAGAAAATTATGTTAAAGTTTGATAATTAAAATGGAAATTTCAAGTTTAGTGTGTCTTTTTCAAACTACTTTGGCAATTAGGTAAATGAGTAACTTGTATAACTTGTTTTGAGGAAGGTTAAAGTTCAAAATGAAGTTTAAATATTGAAATTCATATCTGGTGATTTTTAGAAATTTTAAATGTTTGTTATTTTATGTGGATTTTCTAAAAATAGTATGCTCAATAGAGCTAAGTTGAAGCTTGTGCCTAAAAATGTGAATTTTTAGATAAATATGTAACTAAATTTTTTATAGCCTTCTTTACTACTATATCATGGCATGAAAACCTTGTTTTAGTGTGGAAAAATGGTACTCATATTTTTTAAAATTGTAAATAAAATATAGACCCAAGCATGCTTAGGTTTAAAAGTTGTGGAACTTGAAAAAATCCAAATTATGTGCTTTATAATTTTGCTATAAACTATGTGGTATTATGTATTTAATGTATGATCTCTTTGGTTTTAATTCTTGGGAATGGTTGAATAGTAAACCCACAAATCACCCTTTCCATAATCTTTGATCTTTTGATCTAGAAAAGTAATCCTAAAGTTCATTCTCTTGATTAGGAATTAAATTAGCATAGTTAGCTAATTGGTAGTCAATATTAGATTTTTATCATGTTGGAGCTTTGGGTTTGATTTAGAATTTTTTTATATTTGATTAGATATTAGGAATTTAGTATTTACATGTATTAATCTATGATTTATTTGTCACTTGATGCTTGTAGAAGATAAGAGTTTTTAACTTACAAGCATCAACTGGCCATAAAGAGTGGTGGAGTCAAACTTAAATGTTTTAGCCATTGTTGTGTGTCAATAATATATATTCTAACATATATATTTTTTATATTTTTCAACTACTTATATGATTTCAAATTATTAGTTTCATTAATTATTGAGTTATTATATTTCATTTGCATTTTACTTCCTTATATATATATATGTTAGAGCTTTAGGTATTCTTAGGACAAGTACCTTGAAAACCTTTTCTTGAGCCATAGTTATGAAAAATGGTAGTAAAATAATGATATGATGATTTCAATGGTTTATGTGAGTTACTTTATTAAAAATGAAATGTTTATAAAATGTGTATAGTGAAAGGTTATGAAATGGTTTTGGTTTTACAAATGTGGAATTAATGATATGTTTAGAAATGAAAACCACAATGTAAAGGTTGGAAACCTTGATGAATTGCACATGGATGATGCATGGATGAAATTTATATGGATCATAAATTGATAGAATTTATATAGGATTGAAAAGAGTTTTAATCATAGCTATGTTAATTGAAAATGTTCTCAAGAAGATTTTTATTTTCAAATGTAAAGGTTTTCTATGAATGTTTTTTCCATTAATGTTGTTTTATAAAGTTGTTTCTTTAGTAAGAAGCTATACTATTGTATATTTGATAACCTTTAATTTCTTTTAAATTGGCTTATCTAGATATTCATTCATTTTGTATTTATTGTGTTTTAACAATTCGGATATTTCTATTGCAATTTAGGTTGTTTATTTTAAATTGATGCTTAAAATTTTTTGTGAATAGCTCATGCCCTAACTTATCTCATTTTTGTTGGCATGCATATTATCTACTCACTGAGTTAATAATTCACTATTATGTTTTCTATACCCTTCAGATAGGAGTGAAGTTTCAAGTCTTTTATTCATAGCTTTGAAGAGAGCACATTTAAAAGTGAATCACGCACATTGTTTTATGGATTAATTAGTTAAAGTTGTTATTTATACTATATATAAAAATTCTAGAAGTGCTTCATAACCCATAGGTAGGATTTGGCTTTTATTGTGCCTAAACTTATTTAATTTGTAAAAGACTATGTTTATATAAATGTGAATTGCCATTGAAATGCTCAAATTATGATCAAACAATGGAAGTCCATGATGATACCTATATATATGATCATGAGCTGAACAAGATATTGATGATGGAAATATGTTGTCCATGCTAGGACCATTGGAAATTTGAATGTTATGTGATAACAAGTATATGTGTTATTGCAAAACCTATTAATATCTTATAAGTTGAACATGTTAGAGGCTTGTATGGCCTAGTGTTTGTATGCCCTACTTTAAGGTCATTCACAAGTCACAAGCCTAAGTTTCAAGTCATGACATCCAATTTTCAATACCTATTTAAAGAAATTTTAATGTCATTGATATTAGCTTGATGATAACCTATAAAATTGGTTATAATTAATTATTAAATAGTGAACATTGGTAAATAGAAGATAAAAGTAAATATAACAATGGATCGCTATTAGAAGCCTCATATTTTGTGTAAAATTAAAAATTTGACAATAATCTCATATATATGATGAATTGATTGTCACATGAACAGTATCATGCCTTGAAGTCTTTAGGATTACATTTAGAAACTACCTAAAATCACCTCTAAAGACTATAACCTTTCCACTAAATAATTGATCAAGACTATTAAGATTTGAAAACCTAAGCACATCTTAATACTTTTATCTAGAGCTTCAAAATAGAATTTATTTACTTTTAGGGCCTCATCCCATATTATTAGTCTAGTTTAAATTAGTGGCTTTGCTATTTCACTTCCTTATCAAATGTTATAAGTTGATGATTCATTAACAACTAAAGGAATACTGAATCTCAAACATGTAAAGTGTTTACTAGGAAGAAGTAAAGAAGCAATTCTACTTGATGTAACATTTAAGATTATTTATCCTATACAATGGAATGCCATAGATAAAGTCTTCCATAAATAAGTTTTTTCAGTTTCACCATATCCATATACAAAAAAAAAAATGCCTCCTTTATTGGAAGAAACAATATACATTATCTTCTCATAAACATTTTTTTGCTTATTTGTCTTATTTAAAATAAAATATTTATGCTCACTAGTTAAAGCAGAGATATTATATGCAAGTTCTTCTAAAATAAGGGTACTAAGACCATTTACTCACTCAAAATCATTTGGACATAGCATAGAGGGAAAAATCCTTAAGACTTCTTTTATTTTTCTACAAAATTTTCTCAATTTTGTATAAATTGTAATCTTTGATTTGATCATCTATCAAAACTAAATTTAAAACAAAACCATAAGAAGAAAATTTCAATTAATATAAGATCTCACAATATGATAAAAAAATTTTAATTTTTTTTAGCATAGTATTATTAACTATTATTAATATTACTTATATTCCATTACATATGGCTTTATTTATATAGAACATCCTTAGTCAAAACTTACTAACTTTCATTCCAAACATGATTTGGTTAAGTCATACTATTTGACAATAGTAGAATAACAAATAATTTTTATAGATAATATCTTGTACCCAAAGACTTGCTTCATTTATGGCATTAATGTACTCTTCATTATCATTAAGTAATCCTTGAGCATAATATACATCCCTAAAAGTTTTATGCTCCACACCATTAATATTTGAGTATCATCTCATGTAGTATTTTTCATCATTTGATGGAAGAATATAAATTAATCTTCCAATTGCAAACCTTCTCTTTCTAAGAAACCAATTTTTTATAGGCATTTTTAAAAATGAACTCATTTGGAAATTGCTCATATATCAAGTTCCAAGCTTAAAGATATTTATTATTTTTATCCATCTAAGCAAGGAATTGTAATCGGTGAATATTTGATCTCTTTGCCATAGTGTCTAAATCATTATCACCATTGCATGTGACATTTTGTTCTCCTTCAAGATGAAAATTCAATCTTTCCATAAAAGAATATCTATATCGAATTGCCATCTAAATAATCTCCACACAACTTTACAAGCAGATATGCACCAAAACATAATAAAAAAATATTAAATGTCTTTTTATAACAAAAATCAAACTTAGTTGTATAATAGAATTTTGAAATTTATAATAATTTACCTATAATCATAATAAATCTTTATTTCATCTCTATCTTCAATTGATTCTCTATTTACATCTATTTGTTCAAGTACAACTATAATTCTATTATAACCTTTGTTAATGTATTGATTTCTTTTCCTTGGTTATAGTACTCAATATTTATATGTGCTTGATATTTTTTAAGCAACCATGCATTGAATGGAACTACATATCGATTATCTAGTGGAATCCCATTTTTCTTAATTTTTTTATCTATTCTGTTCACTTTAGATATCCATCTTTATCCAATATTGTTCTTTCATTGAAATTTTTAAAAAATGCTTTAAACACTTGCCTTCCACTATGCAAGGAGACTTGGCATTAGCTACACTAAATGGACTATATGTCATAATTTTTTACAACATTAAAACGTATAGGATTACGTATCTAAAATTTCAATTGAAATGAGCTTATCAATTTTATCTTGAGATCATATCTTATCCTTTGGAAGAATAAATAGTAAAATATGTGCACATGGTAAGCTTCTTTTCTAAAATTCAATTCTGTAAATAATTGTAATCAAGAAGCTTAAAAATTTATCTCAGTATTAACTAAAATAAATAATCATATCAATAAATAATTAAAGTTTAAACATTGTCAAATACTTGCTTGCTTTAACTTTTCTAAAAAATTTCTTGTGCATCAAATCCTTGACCAAGTTATCTAACTTTATTTTAAACACTTGAACAATGTCAATAGGATAATCTCTTGGCCTCAATCCAAAAGCTTTAGCTTTTTTTTTTCTTTTATAATTTCTAATCATTTTGGATTGCATGTAAATTTTATAAAAGAAAATTGAAAAACCAGCCCATTTGCAAATGGCCATGGCTTCTTAATAGTTTTGCATCATATATCTAGATCCTTTGATAAAGGAAGAAGGTAGAATAATGCACTTGTCATGTGAAAATGGTTTTGTTTTTTCATGTAAAACTACATCAAAAAGTCCTTTATACAAATCAGCTTTAAATTATTTTTTATGTTTATGAATAAACCATGATTTTTTAGATTCAACCATTATATACGCATTAACCAAAAATTATTGTAATGATTTCCTCTTGCATTGAATAATATCTATCTTGTCTACTTTAATGTATAAATGATATTACATGAACCCTCTCACGGTCAAATTTGTTCATTCTTAATCCAATTCCTCGAGTGTATCCATCCTCTCTATAAGGAAATAATAAAGAATACTATAATGCCAAGTAAGTAAGATGATGTTCATTGATCTGCTACAACATACCATTATGTTGTTTGACAATAATATTATATCCCTTTTGCAGATTTTCAACATGACTAACTATAAGCATTGCTACTTCATCAATCATAGATAGAATATATATTCTACCATCTTTACCTTTTTTTCCTGACAAGTTTTAAACTAACTTATCGAGTTTTGTTTTTATCAAATGCCTCTCTCACTCTTTGAAATGATTTTACAAGAATATTGTGATTATCAAGCATTCCTTTTAGCTTCTTAACAATTGATTAATTCAATGAGCCATAACAATGTCCAGATCTAGAAAAATTGAAATGTAAGTAATTTCTCACAAGTGTAAAAATAATCCAATGGGCAGTTAATTAACCTTAAAGCTTCAATCTTGTTTGACACTTCATGATCTATTTCATAGATATATAAATCAAGAAATTTAGGATTGTAACTTGTTTAAGGAATTAAATTACCTATCAAATGATAATTTTGACCACTAACTCTATACATATAAAGGCTAGATCTATGGTTAATTTATGAATTAACTCTACCTCCTAATGATGTGAATGCAAACATCATGTGGTAAGCTCATATGTTTTTGATAAGTTCTTTGCTTTTTTTTTTTTATGTTTACCATGTAAAAGATCATACAATAGAAAAGGTGGTCTAGATGTAGAACTACTTTTTCTTGCATATAACAAAAAGAAAATTTTGGTGAAGATTGAACCTCTTTCTTGTTGACTTGTTTCTCAAGCCATAATAAAGCTCCATAGTAGTTGCATTTGTTTGACTTGTGTCCAATATCCCAATAATGTATATCTAGAATAGACTAAAGCTATCAATTTAAAGAAAAAAAATTTTAAGTATAAAAATCATATAATTCTACTTATATCCTGATATATAAGTTCACGACCTTTGAATTCTTGATATGTAATACACTCTACTTTTGATTCAGGAAAAAGACCATTTGTGCATAAATGTGTACAACATCAATTACATACAATATATTTAGTTGGAAAAAAAACACTATAAAGCAAGAATAATCAAATAATTTCAAATGTATTATTATCTTTAATTGATTTTTGATGAAATGGATCATTATACTCAACATCTTTGTTAGTTGCTCACGATAAAAATTATTCAATTTAGGATTTTATAAGAAAAATTGATTACACTAATAACAATAATCACAATTTTCTTGATTTGCTCATGTTTGTAATTTACTAATCGCTATTTGAATCGAATGTGATTGTTCAAAGGAATGTAAAGAGATTAAATTTAATTAATAACTTAATCCTTGCAATGCCATAGAGTGAGCATGCAATAATGTATTTTCTATAATTAAAAAGCATGCATACTAGAATCCATGTTAACTAAATAACTAAAATTAATTTTCTTATTAAAATTCTTACAAATTGCATTCTGACTTGAACATGATGATTATGGTTGATATTATATTGGATAGTGTCCATTGCCTAAATATCAATTATAAAATAAAGTTAAATTGAATTATTAATGTTGTTTTGTGTATTAAACATGTATAATTAAAGGAAAAAGAACCACCTTACAAGATTAAACAAAAATTTAGAGGACTTATCAGAACATATATGATGCATGATGGAATAATTTAAATTCAAAGTTATGCAAGTCTTTCTAAAATTGCAAGATATCCATATTAGAACTCATACGAAGGCAACAACTAATAATCATTTTTAATCAGAGTTCTTATGAATTGTATCTTGATTAATAAAGTTAAAAAATAAATTAAAAGTTGTTACATATATTTAACATGTATATTAAAACACATAACACTCTACCAAATTAAATATTACAACGCTGAATGTTTAGCAGAACAGAGACAATACTTAGGAAGTAAATTTTAACTTTAGAGAACTTAGCAAAATTTGCCTGTTGTTGTTGTTTACTATTTGTAACTTCTTTAAGCACATGACATGAACTTCGACACAGAGCTTATTGTTTCATGTTCTTTGCAACAACTTGCATTTGATTAATGGTCGGAAAATTAGTCAAAATTGATGAAGATAAACATGAACTTATGACTTGATCTAATTGTTAGAAACATCTTCCATCTTTTAACTTCAAAAATAAATATCCATATGTTTTTCATATTAGCAATGAACATAAAAAATTAAACACATCATAATAACAATATTTGAAATATTATAAGATATTACCTTTCCTGCAATATTCTTTGTGAACTAAAATTGACCAGAGAAAAGAATGATGCCAACTAAATACAATCAAATGCATAAAAAAAAATTGATTTATCAAAACATCAATACATAATTCAAACAAAAAAAATTGATCTTTATATGATTTTTTTTTTTTTTGCTAATTGGATATAGCGTTCAATCTCAAAGAAAAAGATATCATTTGATGTGTCTCTTAAAATATTCACGTCACTTTCAATTGGCCTCGATTTCTTGCATCTATGAATTGAATTATCACTACGATTGAACACATTTGTATCAAGATTCTCTGTTCATATGCATCATATATGAATACACAAACATACAATTACAAATGGATGAGAGTAATTTTACCTTTCATGACTGTTGCATTTTTATTTCATTTTTCTCTGAGCATAGCTGCTCTAAATAATCCAGCCTTTTTCTCCTAAATAGACTAATAAAGGACAAATGATGTTTTATTTTCTGCTCACATCTGAATTACACTTTTTTTTTTTTTAATAACATATACAATCTTCTGGCAACTCTTGCTTATTTTTACTGGCAAGTGACGTAATTATCTTAGCAAATTCTTTTGACATTGTCAATTTATCTAACAAATGCCAAATCATTCATAAAGTAAAAAGCACATTAAATTTCCGTAGCTTGAAAATATAACCAAAGCTTAAAAATGCAAGCCGCTACTGTTAAATTCCTTGGAGCACATGCATGAAAAAGAAAATTCAATTAACCAAAGGGACAAAAAATGGCTTCATGCTTTCACTAATTGATTCAATGAATGAATCCTGAGATTTAAAAAAGGTCCGCAACCACAGTATGCAATTTTCCGCAAATTTGAACAGCATCTTTCTGCATTTGTCTGCATCACAACAGTACCGCAATTGCGATTGCAACCGTAATTTAAATTCCTGAATGAACCTAATACACAAACAAGATAAAATCCTGAAAGAAGTAAAAAGACGAGTGTTTGAAATTTAGAATGAAAAAGAGCATTCAAATTAATAATAAGATATATGGGCTTTAATCAGTGGAAGAGGCATGAAGTTTTTGAAAATAGTTGAGCAGATGACTTGATGCATATAAGAAATCAAGAGAAAACTTCTAATACAAATTACTGCATGGCGTTTTTTTTTTTCTTTTTGGAAAGTTGAGAGACGATAAAGAGAGAATCGAAGACAAACAGAGAAGTCAAAACATGGAATCAAATCATCGTATTGGTATATATTCAAACAAAATATGCGTATGAGAAGGAGAAAAATTAAGAATTTTATAGATGAGCTTCAATTACTAAAAGATGCATGAAATCAAATCTACACATACATATAAAAATTCAAAAAGAGAGAGAGAGAGAGAGACCTGCATAGCCCAAGAATTCGGGCTTAGAATTTGTTCTGGTATATCAATACGTACCATAGAATTGATAGTGAACTTCTCCCAGTCACTTAAGTCCAGTGGAGACAGATTGATAGAAGAAGGTTGCCAATCATGACAACATGTCATTGTTCTAGCCCAGTTTTCATTTAGCTTGTTAATTTATGCAGACAACTTGAAGGCTTACAGAAAATCAGAAGAAAATCTCAAATCCAATTTTTGAATGCTCTTATTTAACTTGAAATTTGAGATAAGCTAAATAAATAATTCGGTATGAAGGCTTGATAGATTAGAAAAGATAAGAGTGTTTGAAATTTAATATGAATAAAAGCATATAAAAAATATAGATAAGAGTGCTCAAATTTTAAATGAAAAAGAATATAAATAGATAATCTTAATAAAATTTAAAATGAAAAAGAGCATTCAAATAAATAACAGAATAAATGTGCTTCAATTAGTAGAAGTGGCATCGAGTAATCGAAAATAGTTCACCATATGACTTGATGCATATAAGAAATCAAGAGAAAACTTCAAATACAGTTACTAACTGGTGTTTTTTCATCTGAAAGTTGAGAGAAAATAGAGAGACTAAGAACAAATCAGCGTACGGAATTGATGACAAACAGAGAAGTCGAAACACGGAATCAAATGTATACGTATATATTTAAACAAAGAAAATATGCATTTGACATGGAGAAAAATTAAGAATTCCATGGATGGGCTTCAATCAATAAGAGATGCATGAAACCAAATCTACGCATACATATAAAAATTTACAGAAAGAAACCTACACAGCACAAGAATCTGAGCTATGAATTTATTCTGATACATCAATCAGTAAGTACCATAGAATTGACAGGAAACTTCTCCCAATCACTACAGTCCAATGGAGACAGCTTGGTAGAAGAAGGTTGCTATTCATGACATATCACTGTTCTAACCTAGTTTATATTTAGCTCGTTAATTTATATAGATCAATTGAAATCTTAGTAAAAATCAACAAAAAATCTCAAATCCAATTTCTGAATGCTCTTATTGAACTTGAAAGTTAATATAAATTAAATAATCAATTAGGTATGAAAGCTTGAAAGAAGTAAAAAGATAAGAGTGTTTAAAATTTAAAATGAAAAAGAGCATTTTAATTAGTAATAAGATAGATGTGCTCAATCAGTAGAAGGGACATAGAATTTTTTAAAATAGTTCAACAAATGACTTGATGCATATAAGAAATCAAGAGAAAACTTCAATTACAGTTACTTCCTGGTGTTTTTTGATTTGAGAGTTGAGAGAAGATAAAGAGATCAAGAGTAGATCAGCATACAGAATTAAAGACAAAAAGAGAGTCAAAACATGGAATCAAATCATCGTATACGTATATATTCGAACAAAATTAAATATGCATACGACATGAAGGAAAATTAAGAATTTCATTGATGAATGCTCTTATTTGACTTGAATGTTCAAATAAACTAAATAGATAATTTGGTATGAGGGCTTGAAAGAACGGAAAAGATAGGAGTGTTTGAAATTTAAAATGAAAAGGAGTATATATGAATAAAAAGTATAGACAAATGTGTTGAAATTTAAAATGAAAAAAATATATAAACAGAGGAGAGTGTTAAAATTTAAAATGAAAAAGAACATTCAAATTAATAATAGAATAGATGTGCTTCAATTAGTAAAAGAGGCATGGAGTAATTGAAAACAGTTCATCACATTACTTGAAGCATATATGAAATCAAACGAAAATTTCAAACCCAATTACTACCTGGTGTTTTTTTGTTTTGAAAGTCGAGAAAGAATGAGGAGATCACGAACAGAACAGGATACAGAATTGAAGACAAGCATTAAAATATTAAAATGAAAAAAATATACACAGATACGTATAATAACATGACTAGGCATGTATTATTTGAGAATAGTTCATCAGATTATAATAACATGAAAGTTGAGAGAAGATAAAGAGATCAATAACAGAATAGTATACAGAATTGAAGACAAATAGAGAAACAAGTACCATGGTATACGTATATATTCAATTAAAAAAAAAAAAAAAAACTGCCCATGACAAATCCAAGCTATGAATTTGGTCTGTAATTTCAGTCAGTAAGAATCATTAGAATTCACGACAAAATTCTATCAATCACTTCAATCCAATGGAGATACCTTGATAGAAGTAGGTTGTGAACATTGAATGATCGTAGACAATTTCTAAATGATATGCTTCGCACGGGAAATAAAGAAATTCACTAATTGACGACTCAAGTTATTAAAAGTCCCAACAAATGCCCAAAAAAAAAAAAGACATTGTCTCGTAAATTAAATTAGTTATTCATAATTTATTTTATAAAAGTAAGAGGTTATTTGATTCATTTTAATAGTATAGAAAGTTCTATTTTCCAAAAAATAAAAAACTAGTGAGTTATTTAGTTAGTTATTATCTCACAAATTATCGAAAATAAAACTTCTTGAGAAGTTCTACTTGGCATGAAACATGAGAAGTTACTTACCCACCTTCTCTTAGGTAAGTTTTATTTCCCATGTTATTCATAAATATAATGATAAAATTATTCTCATTAAATTTAATTAATAATAATTAAAATTTATTACCTTATACTATAATAATATTAGAGATATAATAGTTATTTTATTGATATTTTATAGGATATTCAAAGTTGAATCAAACAAGACATAAGAAGTTATTTCTCAGGAAGTGTCACTTTCTATGTATCAATTAAATAACTTTAAGTACTTCTCAAAAAATTTAGATAGAAAGTTATTTTCTAGAAAGTTCAATTTTTTACAAAAAGTGAATTCCTCTGTAAACTAAATGATTCCTAAATGTGTAGAATGAATTACCATATTACTAATTTCAGTACAACAAATAACTTATAGGTGATGTTTGATTTGTGAAATCTTATATTCTCAAGTGTATATTCTGAGAATGTGATTTGTGAGAATTTAGTTAATAGACATGTAATATTTCTATGTTTGGTTTACTATAAATTTGAGAATATTTTACTAGATTCTTAGATATGTTATATTATTATATTTAGTTCATATTTAATATTCTTAAGAATCTTGAAATTATTTTAAAAATACCCTGATCAAATTTTTAATTATAAAATATAATATAGTAAATCATATTTTTATTTAAAACTATATAAATAATTAAAAAAATTTTAACACCTAACAAATTAAATTTTAATATTTAACATCTAAAAATTCATTAAAATATATATAAAAATAAATATTTTTACACTTTATTATTATTTTTTTTATTATTATTAGTATTATCATGTGAGCATAATTTATTTAAGTTATTAACATAATATTAAATACACTTGACATTTTTCTTTTTTACAAAATTATATATTTTCATGACTACATTATTTTTATAATTATATTTTGTATTGGTATTAAATTTTATATTATAGTTTCTTATTTAATATAAAATATTATTATTTTATATTTTTATATATAAATATATCTTTTCTTAAAGAAACTCCAAACTTGTTGTATTATTTTTTAATGAAACAAATCATATGTATATATAATTATATTAAAATAATCTTCTAAATATTAGGAATAATAATAAAAAAGAAATTATAATTAAAAAATTAATGTTATTGTATTTCTTAATAATAAAAATATTTTAAAAATAAAATAATAATTATTTTTTAGTTTAAATTAAAAAATATTTGATAAAGTAATAAATAAAATGAATTAAATGTGATGGTATTTTTATTTTTTTATTTTAATATTAACATTCTCATCTCATGGGAATTTAAAATTCCCACCTTCTCCCATGGATTTTTTTGGAGGAAAGTTGGATAAAAAATATTTTCAGGAATATGACAGTCCCAGGCATTTTTTTTTTTAACTTTGAACTAAATATGAGAATGTAATATTCTTTTAAAATATTTTTGAAAATATTAAAAATATTTTATAAATCAAACGTTATCATATTAATAATAAATTTAAAATATCGAGAATAACACACAGTTCTCTCTCTAGATATATAAATATACACATATATAAATTAATAGTTAATGTCATAGTTAATACTATTGTTTTCATTTTTATTTTTACGTTAATAATAATAATTTACAGAAAAATGTACAAATAAAACCAATAATGTGTCTAGGATTTTAAAAAATATATGTTTTCTAATTATAAATAATATATAAATAATTAAAATATTACAAAAATTATGGCAATAAAAGTATAATATAATAAATTCTCATTCATTACATTGAAATAAAAGTACATAATGACTGCTAAATCCAAAAAAGTATTTAAAAAAAAAAAGGAACATTACCATACAAAAAAGAAAAGAAACTATCACAAAAATGCAAAATCTAAAAGAAGTGAATAAGATGTAGAAAAATTCAGGATTGACAATTCCATCCTGTATGTTCCCAGCACGACTATCACAAAAATGCAAAATCTCCTCCTATCTTGAAAGATTGAATTTCTAGTAAATATAAATTTATTATTTGTAATCAATCAGCACCATAGACAGTTGGAATAGGACCGATAGATAAAATCATCTCAAACTTGGAATACTTATGTTTAGTATCAGGGAAAATCCACAAAGACATAATCATATTTTCTTCACCATATTCCTCATACCAAATTATGTCAACTTTGTTAATTAAATTTCACCGAAATAGATGCTTCAAGTTGATTTGAGTAATTGGAAGTTTATACTCTATAATTTTATGGTCAACCAACTTGAAAGAAACGAGCCAATTAGGAAACCCACTGTTGTGAATTTAAAACCAAACCAGAAAATCTGACTAGCAATTTATACTAACATATCCCTAGTAGCTTCAAATTCTATCTCATCAAGCAATCTTGAATCGAGCTCATCTAAATTTACATGGTAGGTTGATATCCAGGTCTGCTTAGATTTTCTACTTCCTATTTGCCAGATCAGCACAAAAACAAAGTTAAAAGTAACATTGTCAGAACCAAATGAAATTTTTGAAAGGCCTAGCTGATTACAGCTTTCTAATGACCTCAATCTAGTATCTCGGCGAGTAACAGGATTTCATAAACAAACAACCACTTCTTCATTAGTTATCCTATAACTATGGTAGATGACACCGTTCACAATCCCAGCAACAGACATAGGAAATGACATGTCTAGATTTTCCAGGTTAGGTAATTCAATAAGATTATTGGGGTTAGGAGGAAGAGTAAGCAAAGAACTTTGATATAAAGGATACATTGAAGACATCCTATGAAAAAAAAAAAAGAAAAGAAAAAGAAAAGAAAAAGGTTTGATATGTTTTTATTCCAGTTCTTTGATACTGTCCACAAGACAGTATCTTCACGAACAGAGAGATCATGCAAGATTTTCATTATCATTTCACTAGGTAGAGATGATTTAGGAAGAAAAAGAGAAAGCATTATGATTTGAAAGGGAAAGAAAAAGTTGTAAAATTTTCTTAAAGAGAGAAGGAATGAGCACAACTACAGAACATAGTTAACTGCTACATTTAAATAATAGAAGATAAAGCATAACTAAAGCGTGCCATCCCAAGGACGCCCATTAAAATGATTTAATTTATTCATATTTTCAAAAATTAAACACACAAGTCAAACAGTATTAACTCACCAAAATAGAAGAATAAGTTGATCAATTTGTCAAAATTTTTCTTAATTTAATTTAATCATATAATCATATATTTAATTGGGTTATCTGCCAACTAAACAGGGAAAATATAAGGTCACAAAGAAAGAAAGAAAAATATTATTGGAAATCGGAAATCATGTTAATAAATTTAGTAATAACTTCGAATGTGAATCTAATTCTAATTCTCATTCATAAGATATGAGAAATTATAATTATAATTCAAATAATAATTGAATAGTTTGATATTTAAGTTTAACAAACATCAATTCACTAATTAATTTATGGCAAGCAAACAAAATTGATTCGATTTGCCCAATTTAACATGAAGTGTATAATCAATTTTCACGCATACCCAAGAACACTAATTATCCTGTTATTTTGATTTAATTTATTCATATTCCCAAGCAAAAAAGTTGGTTGCCGAACAGTATTATCTCATCAAGGTACAATGGTAAGTTGATCAATTAGTTAATAATTTTCTTAATTTAATTTAATCATATATATAACTAAACAGGAAAAATATAAGGTCACAAAGAAAGAAAAATAATTGCTTCAATTTCTAATTATAAGAAATTATAATCCTAATTCTAATAATTTAATTTAATAAACACCAATTCACTGAATAATTTAACACAAGAAAAAAAAACTGCTTCAATTTTTTGAATTTAATACGAAGCATGTAATCAATTTTCATGCCTCCCAAAAAATACACATTATCTCGTTACCTTGATTTAATTATTCATATTTTTTTTAAGAAAATCAGTTTACAAACAATACTATCTCAAGATAGAATGATAAGTCGATTAGTTTATTAATAATTTACTTAATTTAATTTAATAATATTTTTAACTGGGTTATCTGCCAACTAAACAGGACAAAAATATAAGTTCACAAACAAAGAAATTTAACTTCTCTAAAATGTAAGATATGCTTTAAAGAGTGAAGTGAATAATTATAACAATCGATAAGAAAATTGTAAATTAAAAATTTGATAAATAATAAACCATTAAAAAATAATTTTTTAATTTTTAATTATCTTTTCCTTGATTTTCTCATCAACAATTATGATTGTTTACTTAAAATGTATCTTGTAGTTTACAGAATTTGAATCCACTATTTGTATATAATCATACCAAACAAGTCGTCAAATTGTTTTTCCCCCAAATAAATAGAGGTTTTACTGAACATAATTCAGTTTCTACATGTGAAATTCTGCCCACTTATCTTTTTTTTTTCCTGGTTAGAGAAAAGAGAAACCCTAATTTCATTCCTCCCCAGCAATCCTAAATATGTAGACAAGTGCTGCTTGATTTCAAGAGAATTAAAACAATTAATTAGGAATGCAAAATCTCTAACAAAATCATTAAGGAATCAATAGAATCAAAACGACAATAAAAATCTAAAATCTAAAATATCAATTGCGACAATAAAAATCTAAAATCTAAATTATCAATATATCAATCCCTTTCTTCGTTGGAACCATTGATCATCATCAACATCATTGTAGTTTTAAACAAAAATGCCAAAGTTATCAAATTAAATCTATTATTCTATCTCCATAATAGGGTTAAGAGCAGAACTGATCCGATGCGAAGTAAAAAACTAGTGATGGTAAGAGTTGAATTAGACGACGTGGAATTTCTACCACCTCCATGAGGAAACCACACTCTTCCACCACCACTGTATCTGCCTCTCCCACCGCCTCGACTACCTCCGCCACTGCCGCCTGCAGCGCTAGCTAATGTTTTTGCAGATGGAGAAGATACCATGATAGCAACAATTAAAAGAACAATTATAACTTTTGCGATTATGTTTGCACCTCCAGCCCTCATGTTATTCAAATCACCTAAAACACATATGTTATAAAAGAGTTAGTTTGTTTAAAATTCTAAAACAACTCTAAAACCTAATTTAATTTTTTTTAAAAAAAATGCAACTTGATTAAAATTGGATTCATGTGTAATTAATTGTTTCATGAATCGAAATTCAAAAAGATTAATTCTTTTTTTTTTAATTTCAAATAAAGAATAAAGATAGAAGACAAATTAAGATGATTTAAGCTCATGCATGAATTCAGAACACCAAAAATATAAAACGGAAACACAGCTTTGAATGTTACCTAGATCTTTATAATTGTCGTCTGCGCTAAATCAGCACCAATCAAACAAGGTTTTCTTTCCTCTCCCAACCTTTCTGTCAGTGTCAATCGGTAATGAGTTGCCGTTACTGAGGCAAGCAAGTTTGTGACTAAAATTGGAGGAAGAACCTAATCAGTATATAACAAACCCAATGGGCCGACCGATCACAGGTTGTTATATGTACGGGACATGCACTGATACCTTAACCATGTCCGTCCCAAACAAGTATACCTCATAGATTAGATAACATTCATTATAGAATTTAGAGAAAAAATTAGACTGGTATCATTTGTTGTAATTTATTGCAATAAGCTACTTGAAGTTCACTTTCTTTCATTTAAGCGTACCAACGTACGGAAATTTGCTATAATACTCAAAAGACAAAACGATATATTTATAATGTATTTTAAGAAGATCAAAAGTATCAAAATAGAAACCTCATTTGCCATAAATTTAAAATTGGAGAATTTTTAATTTAATACAAATAAAAAAATAAAAGACTAAAAATTTATAAGAATTAAAATTGGAGAATTTTTAACTTTATAAAAATTAAATTAATATAAAATTTTAATTATAAATAAAATTAATAAAAATTCATTTTTTTAGCAATTAAAATAATTTTTTAGTTAAGATAAAAATAAAAATAAATAAGAACTTAGAGATAAAGTAACATGTTATTATTTGACATTTTAATTATTAATTAGACTTGATTTATCTATTTATTTGAGATTTTTTTGTTGGTGTTGCTATTTTGGAATGAAACAGTAACATGTTACTGTTTGAAATATAAATAGTAATATATTATTATTTAGTAATTTAGTTATTAATTATGTTTAATTTATTCATTTATTTGAAATTTTTATTTGGTGTTATTATTTTGGAACAAAATAGTAACATCCTATTTTTTGACAATTTGGATGTTAATTAGGCTTGATTTATCCATTTATTTAGAGTTTTTTTATTAGTGTTATTGTTTCGAAATAAAATAGCAACATATTACTATTTGAAAAACAAACAGTAATATGCACTTCTTTAATAGTTTAGTTATTAATTAAATTTAATTTATCCATTTATTTAAAATTTTTGATAGGTATTACTATTTTGGAATGAAATAGTAACATGTTATTATCTAAAGAACAAATAGTAACATGTTATTTAACAGTTTGATTGTTACTTAGATTTGATTTATCTATTTATTTAAATTTTTTGTTAGTATTATTATTTTGAAATGAAACAATAACATCTTCTTCTTTGTCAATTTAGTTGTTAATTAAATTTAATCTATCTATTTATTTAAGATTTTTAGTTAGTGTTATTATTTTGGAACAAAATAGTAACATGTTATTGTTTAGAGAACAAATAATAACATATTGTTATTTGACAATTGATTATTAATTAACTTGATTTATTAATTTATTTAAAATTTTTAGTTGGTATTATTATTTTAAAACAAAACAGTAATATGTTACTGTTTAGAGAATAAATAGTAAAATACTGTTATTTAGTAATTTAATTATTAATTAGACTTGATTTATCTATTTATTTAGAATTTTTTGTTAGTGTTATTATTTTAGAATGAAACAAGAACATCCTCTTCTTTAATAGTTTGGTTATTAATTATATTTAATTTATTCATTTATTTAAAATTTTTTATTAGTGTTACTATCTTGAAACGAAATAGTAACGTGTTACTATCTGGTGAGCAAATAGTAATATGTTATTATTTGATAATTTGATTGTGAATTAGACTTAATTTATCTATTTATTTAGAATTTTTTATTGGTGTTACTACTTTAGAGCGAAATAGTAACATTCTCTTCTTTGACAGTTTAGTTATTAATTAAAGTTGATTTATTCATTTATTTAAAAAAATTTTATTGGTGTTACTGTTTTGAAATAAAACAGTAACATTCTCTTCTTTAATAGTTTAGTTATTAGTTAGACTTGATTTATCCATTTATTTAGGATTTTTTATTAGTATTACTATTTTATTTTAGAATGAAACAATAACATTCTCTTCTTTAGTAATTTAGTTGTTAATTAGACTTGATTTACTCATTTATTCGAGGTGTTTGGTTGATGTTACTATTTTGGAACGAAATAGTAATATGTTATTATTTGAAAAATAAATAGTAACATGTACAACATGTTGTTATTTAATAATTTAATTATTAATTAGACTTGATTTATCTATTTATTTAAGATTTTTTATTGGTGTTACTGTTTTGAAATGAAAGAGTAACATCCTCCTCTTTGACAATTTGCTTATTAATTAGACTTAATTTATCTATTTATTTGAAATTTTTAGTTCATATTACTATTTTACAACGAAACAGTAACATCTTTTTTTTTATAATTTAATTGTTAATTAGATTTTATTTATCTATTTATTTAAGATTTTTGGTTAATGTTACCATTTTAAAACAAAATAGTAATATGCTAATGTTTGGAGAATAAACAGTAATATGATATTATTTAACAATTTAGTTATTAATTAGATTTAATTTATCCATTTATTTGAGATTTTTAGTTAATATTACTATTTTGGAATGAAATAGTAATATATTATTATCTTGAGAACAAATAATAATATGTTGTTATTTGGCAGTTTGTTTGTTAATTAAACTTGATTTATATATTTATTTGAAATTTTTAGTATTACTATTTTAGAATGAAATAGTAACATACTTTTCTTTACCAGTCTAATTGTTAATTAGATTTTATTTATCCATTTATTTAAGGTTTTTAGTTATGTTATTATTTTGAAACGAAACATTAACATGTTATTATTTAAAGAATAAACAGTAACATATTATTATTTGTCAATTTAGTTATTAATTAGACTTAAATTATCCATTTATTTGAGATTTTTTAATTAGTATTATTATTTTGAAATAAAATAGTAATATGTTACTATTTAGTCTATAAATAATAATATATTATTCTTTGATAATTTTATTTACTAAGAAAATTATTATGGTACTATTAGACATAAAAAAAATTAGGAAACAAAAGTTCAATATAGGATTCAAATGAAATTGAATTGACAAAAATGAAATCAAAATTGGAAAATAATAAGAACATGAAGAAAAATTCAAAGAAATCATTGAAAAAGGCCCTTTTTTACTAATCAGAATAGGCAAAATGCTTTTCACTTTTACAAGCACGTAAATCTTGAAAAGTTATATGGAATAAAAAAATTCATGCAAGACGGATAGTCGAGCATAAAATTATAATCATTCAAAGTTTTAAGCTCAATTTACACATTTTTGACTGGATAAACCTCACCAAACTTAAATTTTCTTATTTTCTATTGAAAGATCATAAGAAAGTGAATGAAAACAAGTGGTTATATGTGAAAATTGGTTAACTAATTATAAAGTTATGCCTTTTCAAAATTTCTAATTTATAATTGTATTCTCATAATTAAAAAAGGATATTTTAGGAATATAGTATTAATAATTCATAAAATCAGCACTTATTTAAAAAAAAGATCAGTGTTAGCATTTTTTTGAAAAGAAGTTCATTCAGCGACACTACAATGAATTCACCGTAAAATTTATTTACGCGAAGATCTTTAACACAAATATTGTCTTTTATAAAATAAATTAATTTTCTATTTATATTTTCATCTTAGTCAAATTTAAAATTTGAAGAGGTAAGATTATGATCAAAACAAATTCTATTTAATTTAATAGAATAGTTATACTGATTTTACTTAGGTTATGTTTTGCAAGTAACTGATAAGTTAGTTAATAACTAATAAGTTATTTGATAATTTAAAAATTAGTTAATTGTATAAGAAGTATTTTATAAAATTCATTATTGAATTAGCTAAAATTATCAAATAATATAAAAAAAATGTTCATAGAAATACATATATAACTTAAAAAATTTATATTTATCTAATGATCAAATTAAAAATTAGTGGTTGAATTAACTAAAATCATAAAATGATATAAAATGACATATTCATAGAAATATGTATATAATTAAAACAATTTATATTTATCTAATGATCCAATTATATTAATGCAAGATATTTAAAATAGAAATATAAAATTTGACATTTAATTAATTATATTTTATGAATTAATATATTTATTTATATATGTATTTTTATATATTTATAATTTAAATTTAGGATATAATTATGTTAAAATTAAATTAATTATATTTTATGATATCATAGATTTATTTAGTTATTTATTTTTACTTATAAAAAATTTAATTTAAATTAAATTACATTATTGAAAAAAATATTTAGGTTTAATTTATTAAGTGCATGAATTGTAAATTAATAAAAAGAATAAGAATAATTTTGAAAAAAATTGAAAAAATAGTAGTTTATAAATTATAAGTAATTCAAGATAACTTATTAAATTAAATTGTAGGTGTGAAATATCTCTAAGTTCTATTTTGCATGAGTAATTAATAAACTAGATAATAGATGATAAATTAGTTAGTAATTAATAAATTAATTGATAACTGATAATTTATAATTAATAGATAATAAGTTAATTAATTGTGTGTAAGAAATATTTTATAAAATTAGCTATTAAACTAACTAAAATAGTAAAATAATATAAAATAATATATTAATAAAAATAAATATATAAATTAAAATAATTCACCTTTATCTAGAGATCAAATTATATTAATATAATTAACATATTTAAAATAAAAATATATAATTTAATATTTACTTAATTATATTTTGTGAACTTACATATTTATTTATATATATTTTGATATATTTATAATTTAAAATTAGGATATAATCATATTAAAATTAAATTAATTATATTTTATGACATCATACATTTATCTATTTACTTATTTATTTTTGTTTATTAAGGGTTTAGTATAAATTAAATTATGTTTTAAAAAATATTTAAGTTTACATTGTAAAAGGTATGTGTTATAAATTAATAAAAAGAATAAATATATATTTAAAAAAATTTAAAAAGGGCAGTAGCTTGTAAGACATAAACTACTTAAGGTAAATTATTAAATTAGAGTTTATTTTTTCAATAAATTAATGAATGAAATATTTCTAAATATTAACTTATAATTTATTGACTAGGTTAATAATTTATAAGTTAATTTATTTATTATGTGAAAATAAAGTCCTATAAATTAACTTATATCTTATTGATTCGGTCGATGAGTTATAAGTCATCTTATTTGTTACACGAAATGAAGCCTTAACCTATTTGTGTTTTTAGGCATCAAAATTTATTCATTTATTCTTTCTACTTTTAATGCTTTACCCACTTAGACTTTTTCAATTCAATTTTTAATGGAACATTTTATAGCATACGGGTTATTACAACTAAATAAAGTGTAATTCTTTTATATTCACATGAACTGGTGTCAAGAATTCTCAACATGAATTAAAAAATGAGTAAACACAAAATTTAAGATTTATTTGATATAGTGATAAAATAATTAATTATTGATAAATTTGAGTATATATTGTAATTTTATATTTGGCACAATTATTAATAATAATTGATTTTCCTATGCAAGAATTAATGTTAAATGTTTTTAGTGAGAGAAAAATTAAAACTAGATAATAAATTAATTTTTTGTGATTTATTTTTTAATCATAACTTTTCTCTCATTAAAGTCCTTTGCATCAATTATCTTTTAAGAAAATCCATCATTATTAAAAGTCACATCAAATATGAGATTAATTTTTATACTATAATCAATCAATAATCATTTTTATTTGATGTGACTTTTAATATCTATTGAATTTTATAACTAGTGATCAATTTTATAAAAGTCACATCAAATATGAGATTAATTTAATCAATTTAGATTTCACAAATTTTTGCACTACCATTTATTAAAATAGTGACTATTATATCTATTGAATTTTATAATTAGTAATATTAATTTTTTTATATATTTTTTATAATTATTCATTCATCTATTTATTTTTAACACTAAAATAAATTGTGAAAAGAAATAATATAATAAAAAAGTAAGCATGTATTTGATATTGTTAAGATTGGGTTTAACAATCCCTTTCAATATTTTTATTTATTTTAATATTACAAGCGAAGAAAGGAACAAATAACTATAACAAAAGCAAAAGTAAGGGATTAATAATGCAAATTATAAAATTTTATGAATATAACAATTATCATCTTTATAAACGAAGAACTAAATATTGTGCTTACTCACTACTAGAAATCATGGCATTTTTTATAGAAATTTTCGATTGATCAGGCCTAACAGAATAATAAAACAAGTTCATTCAAAATCTGTTAGAATGTGTGATCAAATTTAAATATCTCACTATTTCTAATTAATTTATTTTCATTGGAATTTTTAAAAATATCCATAAAAAATGTGGCATGAATTTTTATGTTCAAATTCTTGCTATTTCCAATGGATTTCCAATGAAGTTCAAATGCCGTGAAATAGTATGCAAAACCTTTTTACCCTTACTTTTGCAAATTCTCTTAGCATGCATTGGAGTTCTTGAAGTTTGTTGAACTTCATTCTTATTGTTTAAAGGTAAATTTGTGAATTCGAATCTAATTAAATTGTTCCTTGTACTTTATTTTTTTAATTTTGCTTTTTAATTTTAATATTTTTTAGGTGTTTTGTGTAGTTTTTGCCTACAGACCTTTAGGAGCATTTTTTTTCTCATTTTCTTTGCGCTTGGATAAAGATTGATAGTTTATTTATTTCATTTACTTACAAATGCTTAATTTATTTAGTTACTTTTAAAGGCTTATTAATTTGATTTATATATATATATATATATATATATATATATATATATATATATATATATATATATATATATATATATATAGTAAAATAATATGTTTAGTTCATTAAATTTAGTTAATTGCTTAGTTAATACTTAATTAAGGGCCTTGGTAGTTAAGTTTTTTAGTTAAATTCTTAGTAGTTTTATTTATTATATTACTTGCTTTGTTATAAAGGCTTGTTAATTTTAATAATATTAAATGTTAAGTTAATTTTGTTTAGTTAGAAAGACTTAATTAGTTAGAATAATTTATTACTCAATTTATTTGCTTAATTAGAATAGTTAATTTAATATGCTTAGGGTAATTTTATTTAGTTAATTACTTATTACAATTAATTAGAGATATTTAGTTAATTTTACAACTACAAAATTGTCCTTTAACATCATCAAATTTATGTTGATTAAAGTAAAAAATTGACATCTACAATAGCCAAAGACATTTGTGAAAATAAATACAACTTTTAACATCAATTCATATAGAAAGCCAATGTTATAAATTAGAATTTTCTATAGGGTTGTCAAATGGATGAAAAAATAAACTTTTCATGATAGCTGTTTAAACAATCGATGTGAAAAATGAAGATATTCTACAATAAACATTAATGGTTATTGTACAAAATATTAATATTTATGCAATAAACCAACGTCTGGTCATTGAAAATCATAAAGATTATTTATTTTTCAACACATTAATGTTTATATTTATGGTGTTATTAGAAACTATAAAATTATTTATATTTCAACTATCTACTTATTTAAACTACATTATAAGCATTCACAAGGTAAACACTTACAATATCAGTTCTTAAAACAACTGACATAGAAAAGGTATGTCAGTGGACACAAAATGAAATATTCATTTTTATGACATTGGTTAGATATTAATAACTGACATATAATTTCTTATTTTTCCAATAAATTGCATCGTCATTTCTTTTCTCTTACATATTTTTCATTTAGATGTTTAATCTATTGTTTTTCTTTCACTATATTTTTTATTTAAGTTTTTACTTCATTTTTTAATGGATAATATATGATTAATGTTGCTTGATCATTAACTACTAAGATGTAAATCATTGCTCTTGAGCTATCATTCTCTTTTGAACATAATTTGTGTCAAGTTTTCACAATTTGTGCTGGATATAAAAGCAAGGGATTGAGGATAAACTATCTTTGTGATGGAATGCTTGTCAACAAAGGATTAAGGATAAAATATACATGGTATCTATGGAAATAATCACATCACTTTTCTTTAAAGTAATGAAATCAAAACTTTTACCTTTATGAACCAACTTTCTGCCCTTTATCATAAAGTTAATTACTGTCACCTTTCTTTAAAGTAGTCTTTGTTCTAACCATTAGATCTCCCTAAGTGTTAATGATAAAATATTTATTCTTTAAGATAAGAATGCGCAACATTGATGGATGTGTAATTTTTGTGTAGGTCTTTGTTAGAAAAATATCAAGATATAAAAGTTGCATTTTTTTAGTGTATATATATATATATATATATATATATATATATATATATATATATATATATATATATATATATATATATATATATATATATATATATATATATATATAACAATGTCAATTTTTTATTATAACTAACACCTTTGTTAGAAAATTGTCATGTTACAGAAGTTGTAATATATATTTACCAACATGTAACTCAAAATAAATATTTATGAACCTATAATAAATACTAAGTTGTATTAACTGATGTCAATTATTGTTTAATGACTAACATATATTGATTTTCATTCTACTTATAAATTTCTCATTCACTCCATCTTTTATTTAGGTGGAATAAAAGGACAACACATTCATTTCTGCTACACATTTAAAAAAGTTTCATTTTTTATGATAATAATCATTTCATTAAATCATGATTATCTTCTATCCTCAAATAATTTAGGTGGTAAAAGATATTTGTGGTCTGATGTGATTGTCATAATCATAAAATTTAAAACTTTTTTAAATGCTCAACATTAATGGGTATATTATCCCCATTTTCACTTGTTATTGAAAGAAATACATGACTAATATTTGCATAATCTTTTGGAGCACTTCAACATAAGGAAAATATCATGTTTTAAACTGTATTAATGATTTAGTGTTCCTTTTATGTAGCTTATTGTAGAAAAATTTTAGGATGCAATTATATAAAATAAATTAGCTTAAATAATATCAATTATTTATTAAAATTTATTTTTTTAAAAAAATGAAAGAATATGCTTTTATAATAGATTGCCCCCTTTCTCATTTGTGTTATTTACATTTAATTTATTGTTATTTTGTTCAATTATATAATAAAATGGAAGCATTTTTATCTTATAGATTTCACTTAGAATAAGTTATGTTTTAGATATCAATTTGATACATATATATGATGTGTATGTAAGTCATAAATTCTAATGTATATGATGTATATAATTGAGTTAATTTTATTCTAATGCTATTATATTTGTCAATTTTGAAATAGTAACATTTTAACCAAGCAGTTAAAGCATTGATGAATTGAAAAAGTAGAATTCCACATTGATTTTATTACATAACTAACATGGAAAAGTAAAGGTATACTTAGTCCTAAGACGTGGGTTTTAGTCTATGATTATGTGAAATATTAAATGATGCTATTTTTCTTTCCTAAAAACTTATGAAAATAAAAGTAAGAGTTAAAATTAGAAGCTGGTCCTGGCATCAAACTTTAGATATATTAGAGAGAGTACATTATGGAGTGATCAATTAGTTCATTTTCTTTTGTAAGAAAGATGTCCACTGCAATTTCCCTCTAATAGATTAAAAGATCACCTTTACTCAAGTTTAATCATTTTTCACTCTTACTAGCATTTTCTTCTCAATGTTAAAGTCCATTCAAACATCTAATTTCTCCTTTAAACTTACATATGAACATATATTTATTATGTATTTTGTTGATTTATTTGGATTCTTTGTTTCTAATTACATTAATTAAGATTTTGATTGATGTGAGTTTCTTAAAGAAAAGACAATGAATTTCTTCCCCACAAAAGGCTAGAATGATATATGTATCTTGAACAACACATGATTCCATCAAAATATAATAGCAAAAGCTAAGTAATAAATTTCTCTTTAATAAAAGCACATTGTATTAATGTTTCACATACAAGAGCAATTTTGACATCCTTATGCCCTTATTCTGCCATAATGAGGTTCATAAGTATTTTTATTAATGGCAATATTATTGGAAAACAATGTACGTTCCTTCTTAGCATTTACAGGCATTATTTATAGTTTTTGCAACATTTATGCATTATTTGTTTTCTATTTTTTCAATCCAAATAAATGCATCATTCTTTATTTTTTTAGCTTATTATATTTATGATATTAATTTTGACCATAAAGATAATGAGGTAAGGCGTGAATACTGTTGTTATTACTTGTACAACAATATGAGTTACTGGGTTCTATCATTAGGTTCAAATATTGCTATTGGGGTGATAAAGTTTAGGAAAAATCTTATAGTTTATTTTTTTGAAAAAATCAATGAAATAACATCGATTACAACTAAAATTTTAAATGAATATCATCAACTTCAATTATTGATAAGAGAATCAATGCTGTATTTCAATTATTGACCAATATATTGTAACTAAACATGTTAGTTTTCTTGTAAAAGAATTGATGTTAATATGTGTATTCAATGTTAGTTTGATAATCAGTGTTGAATATCATGATTGACAATGATGCCTGCATATATATTAGGTGGTAACTAATATGGCATGTGTTAAACAACTGACAATAAATGGCTTTTCAGTAATAATGTTAGTTAATTTCTTAACTAATATATTTACTTATTCAAAATATATAATTTTAAATGTTTAGTTAATGAGAATGTTTATTACTTAGTCAATTTATTTACTTATTTAGAGTAATTAATTTTATATGTTTAGTTTATTTTATTTAATTAATTATTTAATAATTAATTTGAAAAGTTTAGATAATTTATTTAGTTATTTCTTAGTCAATATATTTACTTATTCAAGATATATAATTTTGAATATTTAGTTAATTTTGTTTTGTTAATTAAAAAAGTTTAATTAATTAGAATAGTTTGTTGCTTAGTTAATCTATTTACTTAATTAGAATAGTTAATTTTATATGTTTAACCTATTTTATTTAGTTAATTACTTAGTGATTAATTAAAATATTTGGTTAATTTATTTAGTTTGTTGCTCAATTAATGTATTTACTTATTCATAATTAGTAATTTTAAATGTTTAGTTTATTTAATTTAGTTAATTAGAAAGGATTAGTCAACTTATTTACATAAATAAAATAGTTATTCTAAGTACTTTGTTAATTTTATTTAAGTAATTGTTTAGTGAATAATTATAGCTAAAGACATTTAAATGTTTAGTTAATTTTATTTACTTGGTCGTGTATATTGTTAGAAGGGTTTATTTCTTAATGACATATAATTAGATGAGATCGCATTAGAGACCAATTAGGAAGAGGTACTCTCAATTGTGCTAGCATGTCATCACTACCCATTTACATATACCCTAAGTACACATTTATGCCCACACTCGATACTAGTGGAAGACTAACCTAGTTGCCAACAACCTTTACCGAGTGAAGCTATGCAATAGTAGTCCCATAAAACTATGGTTTACACTAATGCCGTGACCTTCTTTTAGGGTATCTAGTATCACTACTACAAATTTTCCCTTAATTGTTGCATAATTACATTAGTTAAAGTGAAAACCACATCTATAATAGTGGTGTGATATTTTTAAAAATAGGTGCAACTTGCCATGTCAAATAGAATAATAAGCTAATGTTATAAAACCTTAATTTCCAATGAAAGATGGAAGTTTTGGCATTGGAAAACTTAAAACAATGGTCATACAATAAACTAACATCTAAAGGAATGTCAACAATTAATTATTGATTGCATTTACAAATATTGATGTTTTATACGTAGCTTACTAGAAGACCAACATTTAAAGGATATCTACAATCTATTAATATTTGTATTTCTAATGTTATTGGAAACTATAAAAATTATTTATATTTCAATGGTCTACTCAGTTTAAATGCACTATGACATTCACAATGTGAACATTGCAATATTGATTTATTAAATAACCAATTTCTAAAAGGTATATCAATAGGCTCAACATGAAATAATTCATTTCTAGGACATTGATTAGATGTTAATAGCCGACATAGAATTTCTTGTATTGCTTATGAATTACATCCTCAAATTCTTTTCTCTTTCATTCCATTTTTCATTTATATTTTCACTTCATAGTTTCTTCTTCACTCCATTTTCTTATTTAAGTGGCATATAAGGATAATACATGATTGATGCTACTTGATTATTAATTGTTAAGATACAAGTCACTAGTTTTAGGTTATCATTCTTTGTTGACCACCATTTATGGCAAGTTTCTAGAATCTACGATGGACATGAAAGTAAGGGATCGAGGATAAAATATACATGGTTTCTGTTGATATGAAAGCAAAGGACTGCTTTATGATGTCATGAAGATATCACAATCACTTTTGTTTAAAATAGTGAAATTAAAACTACTACCTTTATGAACTATGTTTTTACCTTCTACCATGAAGATGATCATCATCACTTTTCATCAAAGTGATCATAGTTATAAATATTATGTCTCCCTAAATGTTAATAATAAAATACTTATTCTTCAAGATAAGAATTTATAGCATAGATGGACATGTTAACAATATAGTGTAGTTTTTGTGTAGTTATTAATAGAAAGATGTCAAGATGCAAAAGTTTTATACATACATACATACATACATATATATATATATATATATATATATATAATGTTGCTTTATGATAACCAATGTCTAAAGGTATATAACCAATTAGCTAACTTGTAATAAATATTAAGCTTTATAAAGAATGTGTATTAAAAAACTACCAAAACTTATGATGTCATTTTTTCTTTAATGATCAATGTATATTGATTTTCATTCTATACATAATTTCTCTTTCACTTTATTTTTTATTTAAGTGGAATAAGAGGAAAACACACATATTCTTGCTACATATTTAGAAAAGTTTCAAAGTTTATGATCATGAGCATCTTATTAAATTATGGTTATCTTCTATCCTCAAATAATTTAGGTGGTAGAAGATATTTATTATTTGATATGATTGCTATAATCATAAATTTTAAGTTTTTCTAGATTTGTAGTAATGATCGATGTGTTATCCTTATATTTCACTTGGTACGACAAAGAGTGCATGGTTAATGTCTACATGATTTTGTAGAGTACTTTAACATGAAGAAAGTAGATCAAGTCCCTCTTTAATATTAGGAAAATATTATGTTGTAAATTGTATTGATTTTAATTTAGGATTAAATAATGATTATGTTGTAAACTATGTTAATAATCATGTGTAATTTTTGTGTAAGTTATTGTTAGAAAATATTAAGATAAATTTATATAAAAAATGGCTTAAATAACGTTGATTATTATTAGAAACTAATATGGTTTTGAAATACCATGTTAATTGAAAAAAAAATAAACAATGTCTAAAGATATACTGATAGTTATATAGTCATTTGAATTGTCAAGATAGTTCATTAATAATTTACATAACATCTAATGATTTCAATCATTATAATGGTTCATTAATAGTTTATACAACATCTAATAATTTACTCTTTACCAAAAATGGGGCTCTTTCCTTCCATGTCAAGAAGTATGTTAAGGAATATTGAGAAAACCACCAAGATAGGTTACAAAATGACGACAAATTGGCATCTATTGTTCTTATATTCCATAAATTTTATGTTTATTAGCCTTGAGGTGCTTAATTGCTTCATTTTCTATAACCTTTTGTTGCTCCGTGTGTTTTAATATTAAAATTGACATATTACTTTATATGTTGTGTCAAAGTTTAATATATATATATATAGAGAGAGAGAGAGAGAGCAAGATGTATGCTTATTTTTGCATTGAAACACTAGGAACTTGAAAAGCTCATAGCAAATAAAGCAATCAAGTACCTCAAGATCGATAGATGCAAAATTAATAGAATCAAGAACCTTAGAAACCCTTAAGCAATATGAAGGAATTATGAGAGAGGATAACCATTTTTCTTTTTAATTTATGTAGGGATGCTATGTATGTTTTATAAATGAAAAGTCTATTATTCATATAGTGATATGGAAATAAATAAAATGGAAGAATATATCATTATTATAGATTGTTTCCTTTCTTAGTTATTTTAGTTACATTCAATTTGTTGTTATTTTGTTTAATTGTATAACAAAATGAAAGAAATTTAATATTATCAATTTCACTTAAAGGAAGTTGTTTTTTTAATACTAATTATGTAAATTGTAAGTTCTAATGTATATGATATGTATAATTGAATTAATTTTGGTCCAATATTCTTGTATCTATCAATTTTGATATGTAATAAATTAGAATTCAATGTTAATTTTATTATACAATTGATATGAAAGAGTTTAGGCTTAATATGTCAATCTTATTTTATAACTAACATAGAGTATTTAAATGATGACATTTTTGTCTCCTCAAAACTTGTGAAAATGGATGCAAGAATTGAAATTAAAAGCTTATCCCTTATACCCAACAATACTGAAGAATTTAATAAAAAATAGAAAAATAAAATAATAAATAATATAATGGATACCTATGTAAAATTTAAAAAATTGAAAATAAATATAAAATAAAATAAAATAAATTCCATTTTCATTATGTTCAATCGTTTACCCTAAGGAAAAAAGATTAAAACAAAAATGAAAGAAAGAGAAAGGTCCAATAAGATCATAATGGAACATTTGGTTTTTTATGTTATTAGTTAGTAATATTAATAAAATAATAAAAATATATATTTTAATATTATAACCAATACTAGGTATATAAGCAATGATTTCAAATCCAGAGGTTAAGCATACTTTAACAACTATACTTAAGGTAAAGTTTGATTTTTTAAGGGCGATAGTGGAAATAAGTCACCCTTAGTTGCCTCTTTACAAAATCGTACATGGGATTTTCATCTCATACAATAACTCTTTTATATGTATGGCACAATCCAATCCTTTTTTTTATAAAAAAAAGTTACTTTCCATCCAAAAAAGCCTTTTGTCAAACAGGGGAATCAATTGGAATAAAAAAAGAATCATAATAAAAGAATCAAAAGAATCATGAAAATTATAATTTTGATGGGTTTTCTTTCATAAAAGGGAACTAGTGAAATCAAGAAAAAAGGAGTCCTTTTCTTGTTTTGCTGAAGGTGTTTTGACAAATACATCCATATAAAAAGAAAATGCATTATGAAAGAATCTCCATTCTTTTTTTATTCATATTTGCTTTTTTTTAATACATTTTTAGGTGCAGGTACTTTGCTAGGAAAAATAAAGAATAATAAGAAATAGCATTTTGGTCTTTGTAACACCCTTACTTATCAACGCCTTATTCCTTATTTACTAGATGATTATACGTACTCATTCGCCATCTACCTCAAGCTAATACGGAATATCTCAAATTTCTATACTTTATACACATGAGCAAAAGTCATATAATTATACATAAGTTCAACTTTACAAAATATACATCCCATCATATACAATATCACTAACTATATAAATGTTTACAACTTCAAAAAAAAAAAAATATCATTGTCCTCTATCATGAGAGCCTTTGGAAGCATCACCTGGAATGGTTAATAACAATACAGAAAACATAAGAAACAAAGTTTCCCAGTAGCTAGCATTGCCATAAAAATATTTCAAGCCATTCCAGATCCTTAAGCAGATAAAACAAACGTTTCAAAATCAGGTAATCATTTATCATCATGTTCAATACCATGCCATTGTAAGAAACATGCGCAACATACAGCAATCATCAAACTTATTCAAGGACTTACCACAATATCTAGATGGCCATCTCAAACAATCGTACCTAGGCCTCACACAGCATCACGCTGTCTTCCCGGGGTAAATTCGAGCCCAAAGGCCTAACACAGTATCACACTGTCTTCCCGAGGTATCTGGCCATAGGTACCGCACACAGCAATTGCACTATTATCCCCGAGGAACTCGAGCCATAAGCCTAACACAGTATCACACTGTCTTCCCGGGTTGTGCACAAACAATCTCATACACATTCCATAACAATCTCATACACATCCCATTCAATGGCATAAAACACAGAAAATCATGTAATAGAAAACAGCTTAAGGATAAAGCTAGCTACCTTTCACAAGCTTCCAACGTGATGTTCCCTTTGCTCTCACTTAAAAACTCCTTTATACTTCCTCTTGCCTTTGCAAGTTGTCACTCTTTAGTCTATACAAATACACATCATAGCTTATATTAGAACATTATCACTTTCCCTAAACCTCATGTATTCTTTACTTTCTCCACTTAATTAAATGCATACTTAGATGCTCTATACTTTGCTTTCAAGCTTTAAAATGACACATGTGAACATTAGAAAAGGATCCAAAGGTAAAACCATGCAAATCCTGAAGAAATCAAGCCAAAAAGTTCACTTAACAAAGAACACGGGGGTCCCATACCCCGTGTTCAGGACCGTGTTCCTTACTGGCTCACTTCTGGGCTACTCGACAAAGAACACGGGGGTGAACACGGGCCGTGTTCTACCCCGTGTACCTTACTGTCCTTCAGTCCTGAATTAAACACGGGGAGTGTTGCACCCCATGTAGCATACTGATCAGCTTCGACGAGGAACACAGGGTACAACACGGGCCGTGTTCTACCCCGTGTACCTTGCTGATCCTCCGAAAACACATTAAACACTAAAACTCCTTCCTTCCTTCTTTTCCATTTCATGGTTTGGCTTCTCAAAATGAAAAAATACACACAAACACTTTCATAACTTCAAAGTTTCATCTTCCATAGACTTTATAATTCATAAAACTTATTCTAACTTCACCAACTTAGCCAAGTTCTAAACATATCATGCCCATACTACACATGTACCATTATACCTCTAAAACCCAGGTGTGTAACCATGGTTTCTTGTTGTTTTTACACCAAACCAAAGCCATAAATCAACACTACAACATCTAAAACACCACCAAACATGTTCAAATCATCCTAAACTCCATGTTCAAACACCCTTGGCTACATCAACCTCAAGATTTCAAGAAATCAAGAAGAGTACATCAAAGAGCTCTTAGAGGAGATCATTTTTACCTCTTGGTGCAACTTGAGAATCCTCACTTGGAGCTCCCCAAACTTGATCAAACTTGGGCTTTTCTTCAATCTAGGGACATCAATGGATAGAGCTTGATGAGAGGAGCAATTTTCCCTTCTACACCTTAGCTTGAATCTTGGTATTTTGGGGTGAAAAACTCAAAAGAAACTTTCTCTCTCTTCTTTCTCTCTCTCACACATCCAGCTTGCTTTCATGGAGGATTTTCTGCAGCTTTTTGGTGAATGGAGAAGGTAGTAGAGTTTTCATGAAGCTCTAGGGGTATTTTGGTCATTTTTAAGATTTCCAAGGGTATTTTAGTCCTTTTTTCACCAAAAGTAAGGCTATTCTTGCCCTAAATTTTCTAACAATGACACTTGTCATAAATCTATTGGTCACACTAATTAAAATCACATATTGCACCCCAAAACTCTTAGTTATTCATATTAGATCCCAATTCCTTAGTTAATTCACTTTAACCACACCCGATTCTGCACTTTTGCAATTTAGTCCATAGGGTTTCTGTTTATTTAAAATTCCTTACAACTTGAGATTCACCCACCAGGCTAACTCAAACATGCTCTTCGTTTCTACAACCTCAGAAATTAAACATTCAATTAATAGAATTGAAAATTCGGGACATTACAGTCTTCTATAGAGTTTTTCTTATATTTGATCATGTTTCAATAACAAGTATCTTTTCAGATCAAATAAATTTTATTCATAGGATTCATTAGAAGAAAAAAGCTTAGCTAGGTACTGATCTGGCCAAGCTATATAAAAAAAAAAACCTTTAAACAAATAAGAAAGGTATTTTCTTTATTAGTTTATTTTATTAGATTAAGTTTATTAGATTAGATTATTAGAATTATATTTTACACAATATTCAATATTTATTTACACAATTTCTCCATTTATAAAATATTTTTATATAATATTTTTTAAAAAATTATATCTTAAATAGAATTATATATCCTAATATTAATATAGAATGAACCATAAATAAATCATACAGAATAAACTATCAATAAGTTAAATAAAAGAATTTGGTTTATTTTTGATAATTTATTTCCTATTTCTTTTATAATTTTTTCTTTTAAAAATAGAGTCCTTCTCATGATCCATTTTACTCTTTCTTTTGAAAATTTAGAATTTTTTGTGGTTAAAAATTTTAGAAATAAAAGAAATCCAATTTTTTAATTTTTTACTTCATCAAATGGGATAAAAAAATGAAAGTTTATTTTAGCGAGAATAAAATATAAAAAGAAATTCAACTTCCATTCTCCAAATACTTAAAAAGCGAAAAATTGGTTTTTGCACTTTTTTTTGTTTTCATTGGATCCATTTCCTTTTTAGAGGATCGTAGCTTCAATTTGTGCCAAGGTTTTAGATGAAAAGGAAATAGTATCTTTATATTAATACCATCTTTAAGGCAATTTTTTAGAAATTCTATTTTTAATGATGGAACACCATCAAAAGTACATTTAATATGCATTTCTCTCTTCCAATCCTTTATATCCTATGACCTTTTAGGAGATTGGAAAAATAGAATATTCTATATGAAGAATATTTTCTATTATTATCAATGAAAGGAATAGAATATATTTTCTAAGAATTGTTTAGGTTAATAATAAAACACCTTCTATTCCTTAAGAAATATAATACTATCCCAAGCTTCTATTATTTTTATCTATGTTTTATTATCTTTTTTTTTTGTATTTTTTCTTTTGTCCTCCTTGTTATTTTTATTCTCACTTTCTTTTGTTTTGTCTTCCACATAATCTAAAATTTTTTATTTTTTATTTTTCCATATAGAATTTTTTTAAAAATCATTGATTCTGAAATATTAAAAGAAAAGAAAGATAATTTCTTAATTTTATTTGAAAAATAAGGAGAATGTATGCTTGCTTGAGGTTATATATCTTTTTTAAGTCACTACCAGAAATCTCATTGCTTCCGATGAAATTTTTTGTTAGATATACTAAAATTTTCATCAGTAATCTAAATTTTTTATGGATTTCCAATGAAAATTTGTAGTTAGAAATATGCTCATCGAAAATTTTTTCCTAATGGATTTTCCTATTTGGATGAATTTTTTGATAGAAAATAGGAGACATAGAAATTTAATGTCCTTTAAATTTTTTATTGGAATTCCATCAAAAATTTATTAAAAGTAGTGAGTTATTTTTAAAAAATATATAAATTTAAAATTAACAAATAATAAAAAAGTACAAATACATAATAAAAAAAATCACTTAAAGCCTAATTAGTGAAATCCTTAGTGGCAATTTCCTTACTATTAATGCTAAGGTAGGTTGAAGGAGTTTAAAGGCAGGATAGGCATTCTAACCATCCACCAAGCGCCTATTTTGTGTAACCTCGTGGTGGACACATTAATGGAAGTAGTAACATATATTGGTAATAGCCATATAGAGGTAAGTGGGATTCTTGCATGTGTTGTTGCTACTTTAGCAAGGTCACCTCCTATACCAAGTGAAATACCTAAGCTGTAAGAAGATACTTAAAATAACTTATAGTAATAAAGGATGTTATTCCTATAGTAGGTGTCTCCAACTCTAACCTGTACACCTAATCAAATTCTTTGTAACCCTAATTGTTTTCGTCTATAAGTTGAGGTTAGAAGGGTCTATCATTCTCCTAGTGGATGATTCCCCTTCATCTACCTTCATTATGTTCTAGCTTGAATAAGCTTCTCCTTCTTCTTTGTGAAGGTTTTTCATATATAGTTGAATAATTAATTAATTACATAAAATTGAAAATTGAAGTTAAATGAAATGTGAATTTACTTACATAGGACTATGTAACTCTCAGGGACACTTACTAATAATCCTTCTTCGCAAGATGGGTGTGACAGAATAACCTATCTAAAAAGGGATCAACCTTAATCTTAACAATTTATGTGTATAATAATGGAAAAAGTTTATACAAATATTATGATGCTTGAAACTATATAAATTAACTAAAAATTAAAAAATAGAAGTTAAGGATTAGTCACATACTATATGAAGTTAGTACTCCACCACTTGATTAGAACCTCTAGTGTGTAAGGATAATCCCTACCCATTTCCTCCAAAGCCTTATTTCTCTTATTTTACTAGGACTTCTAGGTGAATTTAAGGCCCTCCCAATATCTGCAAAGTCTCTACCATTTTGCAACCTTTATCCAACTAGGCTAAGTGAATCTCTTATTCCTTACCTCATCCATGATGTTCGTCAATTTTGTAAAACATTTACAGTTAAAAATTTACCGTATTTTCTATTCGAAAAGAGGGTTCAATGTGTAATACTTTTGTAATTTCAAGAAAAAAATTTAGAATTATTAGTAATGAGAAAAAAGTTATAATAATAAAATGCTAACATTGATTGACAAAATAAACTAATACATACCCTAAACTTATAAAAAAACCTTTTTTGGGAAGGCTTCAAAATTGCCAGCTAGGTAGGTCATATTCCTTTATACTTACTCTCTATAATGTAAGCAAGTGATTTGATATGTTATTGAGTAGGGAAGAAGCTAGTATAAGAATCAATAATAAAGTTAATTAACATATTATTCTACTTTAGTGAAGAAATTCAAATAAATAAAATATATTAAAAATGACAACATACCTATCCCTAGAAGGCATAACACTATCCCTAGGACCAAGAATAGGTTAATTAGGGAATGAGGGCATATATTTCTACAAAAAAGTTCATCAACATCAATTGCTTAACACATTCCATATTGGTTAATACTCAACATATATACAGGCGTTGTTGTATACCTAGCATCTTTAACATCTATTCTCAAATTGACATTGAATACCTATAACAATGTTAATTTTTTTAATAAAATTAAGATGTTTAGTTGCATTATATTATTTAATAATTGAAATGCGTCATTTTTTTGATATAGTAATTAATGTTGATAATCAATTTTATATAACTTAAATTATCTAACCCTAATTATAGTTATAGAATCTAGCAAGTCATATTGCTATACAAGCAGTAATAATAGTGTTTGAGCTCTATCTGAATGTCTTTATAGTCAAGATTAATATCTTAAATACAATAAATTGAAAAAAAGATAAGAAATAATACATTTATTTAAGTTTAAATAGTAGAAGACATATAATAACATGTTAGAAAAACTAGAAATAATACCTTTACATACTGACATAGAACTTGCATTATTTTCTAAATATGGCCATTGACAAAAATAAATACTTGTAAATATCACTATGGCAAAACAAGACACAAAGATGTTAAAATTAATGTTATAAATGAAATATTAATATAATATGCTAAGACACGAGTAGAAGCTATCAATATGATTTCATAACATTAACAGAAAATTTTTTATGGTTTGAAAAAAGGGTGTATAAATAAAAGTTTTGTTTATATGATGCCCTACTTTTTTTTGGTTGATTGAAAATAGGATTAAATAAAAAAGTAAATAAAATGCAATGAAAAATTTTAAAATTTCAAAAAATGAAAAAATAAAAGAAAAAATAAAATAAATTAAGTATAGAAAAACTTATTCGACTCCCTTGATGATGTTGCATTGTCTTCCAAACATGGCTATTAACAAAAATATTCTATTCATGAACTTATTCAATCCATAAATCAAATATGATAAAATACAACAAGATAAGGACCAATGATTATTAAGATAATAAACCCATTGGTATGCTTCTGCATAAGAGCATCATATACCACACCATTGTGTCATCATTTTATGCTTGATAAAGGATTCCTCAAAAAGTTAATGATTAGTAATCCTTTTTAAAAATCAAATAGATATAGTTTTACACATATGAGAGGAAAGAAATTAATTTTGTGTGAAAGGGAGATGGGTAGGTGTGCACAAATGCAAAAAAAAATAAAAACTCACACGTGTATTAAGGAGTGATTATTATAAAGCATTAAAAGAAATACTAATTCTGTGACTTTAGCGACTAGTTATTATAACCCTATAAAAGGCCCATTTTATAGTGTTGTAAGATCGATTAATAAATTTTCTTCCTTACTGACAACATATCTAATAGGAAAATTTTGATAAAGGATTTAATTATATATTTTTCATCTAAGTATTTATTCTTTAACTCATTAAAACTTTTTCTAATGGCAATATAAGAGCATCTAAGATATACTCTCATTATGAAAATACAAGTCTCTTGAAACTATATACATATTATATTAAATCTATATATTGCATTGAAAAAGTGCATAACATGGTTTAAGGCTTAGGATTCATGTTATTGAAGGAATATATAGATAGAAGTGAATGCTAAACAACAAAGGCATTGCTCCTTATCTCTAAAAGGATCAAATCAAGGTTCTAAATTGTGATTGTAATCACGATTTTAATTTTGCTGTGATTAGCAAAATTACCAATGAATACAAAAAATTTGCATGAAAATATGGTGATTGCAATTTGTTAGCCTATTTTCTTCAAAGTTTTAGAGTGATCTTATTCATAAATGTAAGGTTCACTTAATAGGAGAGGTTATACAAGTTGAAGTCTCTTAAAAGTGTCATCCCAAGTAGTTTAAAGGCATTATCCACTTAAGGAGATAATGGAGTGCTATTCTTAAGGTAAGTTATTATCATAGTTGTTTAAGGTGGTTACCATCGTGTACTTCTAAAAAATAGACCACTCCTTACATAGCAAGTATAAAGAAAATGTCTTGACTAGTTAAGATAGAAGTAACTACTTTATATATTTATAGCAAGTAACATCTAAAATGATGCCTTATAAATATCCTTAACATGAAAGGCAAAAGATTCATTTTGCTATAATTACTGCTCAAGCATATTACCCACATTTTATATCTTTAGCAATCTACTAGCTTTTTCAACAATGATCTACTATTTATTATTTCCTTTCTTTAAAATTTCTCATAATCTAAACACTTTGAGTAGTATGAGTATGAGATTTAGGTTTCTAAAATATGCTTGTTTGATGTACTACAAGTTATAGTCTATCCATTTACAGTAACAATTATAATATATTACGTTACTTTATGAATTCATTACCATTTTCTTTTGCCTTTTATGCATAATTTACTTTACTTTTGTGTATTTTTTAAAACTATTTTAAAGGTTTTGAAACACCATTTGTTTACTGTAAAAATCACCCACACTTAAATGAGTTGACTGACTTATGCTTGTAATTTTAATTATCAAACAAATTTGCATGCCCAACAAGACATAACTAAGGTATCAAGTTCTAATCCGTACTAGTTTAGGTAACTTAGAAGTGGTATTGTTTTACCACCATTTATATATAGAATTATGATTTTACTTTTAGAACTACTAATAATTATTCTATTTATAAAGAAGTACTTAATGAAAATATAGCCTCAACAACCAAAAATCGTAATCAAGAATGCTAAAAATGTTAATTTCATCCACAAACAAAATAATCAAAATTAATGCCAAATGCTAAGCAAAATCAACAAAATCAAAATTAAAGAAATGGTTACCAAGACTGAAACCAAACATCAAAAGGCTAAAAGACCTAAATATAGTTGTATGAAACTCATAAGGCGAGGAAAGAACATAAACATGACTCAACTAAATAAAGAAAGAAATATAAATACATGAGGCATAATGTACAACAATTGAACTAGAGTATACAAAGTTTTTAGAATATACATAGAAACAACGGTAAGACTAGAATTTGTAATTTTTAGTTGAAAGGCTATTAAACCAGTTAGGTTGACATAATATGTACCCAAATTACAAAGGTGCATTTCTGAAATGGATTCACCAAATTATACTACCTAAAGGATTTAAGATGCTTAAATTCTCTACCTTTTTTTAGCAAAAATAATTAGTCTACCATTTAACACATAGCATCATTCATGACTAAATGTAAGAAATTAGTTAGTAATGAATTTCTTAAATTGAGGCATTTTCCATTGTCTCTAACAAGAATCACCTTCTTATAGCATTATGGGCTTCCTTCGAACTCTATAAATATATGGGCATAAATATAACATATGTTCTATCACCAGTTCTACCAAGAAGAAATAAAAATAGGCTTGACCAAACTAATCAATATGAAGAAGAGTCTAATAAAGTTGGCCAAAAATTATTTGCATTAATTTAATAGGTACAAAGTTATTGCTTCACTCAAACTATTAAAAATGAAATTATCAAAATAGTAATTGTATGTTTCGACTTTGCCTTTCAATAGAAGCTAATAAATTAAAACATTGCCAACATGGCTCAATTAGTTTAAAAGGTTTACAAATAAAGCAACTACAACATGAAAAAGATAGAAAAATATAAAATAAACACATTACAAAAAAGAAAAGACCACTTATATTGATGAGGAAAATTCTTCATTAGGCTGAACTTAAACTTAGCCCTCCTTACACTTTTTCATTATTGAAAAGTATTGCAAGAAAAGATAAAATAGATTATGTTAGGAAAAATATGTACTCCTTTGACATAAATAGGGCTAATTAAATTTTTAACTTATTATCAAAAGATAAATGGCTTAAATTACATGTTGGCCATAGAATTCTGTTGATAAAAGAAATAAAAGATAGAAAGTATTGCAAGAATTACAATATGTTCAACCATATTACTATTAACTTTGTTTATTTTAGGGAAATAATTAAGAATTCTCGATAAGGGTAAAGAGATGCTAGTAGACAAGAATCTTTTTCCAACAAGGATTATCTATATCAAACAAATGGAAGGATTCAATAAAGATGTTAACTTTGTGTGTTATTAAGACTAAGATGACCTTTAGATACCCTTATCTTTTTTGAAGCTTATCCTTATGATGGGGAGTCAAATATAGATTTTATAAAGAGGATCCATTGCAAGGAAAATGTGTTAAAAATGTGCTCTAGATTTAAACAATACTATAATGAACTTAATGTTATTCTTTACAACAAAAGGTCAAAAGACCAAATAATCCTAAGCCCCAAATACTAGTAAATGATAAGGGAAAAAAACCTCTAAAAAGATCAATAAGATTTAAAAAAAGAAAAAAATGAAAGATTTGTATTTAAGAAGTTAGATTCCGACTAACCTAAAAGAGAAACTTCCATCTAAATTGGCCCTAAAAAGTCAAGAAGTAACTATTTTAAGTGTTAATGGATCAGGAACGAACCAAATTTTGACAAAAGAAAAAGCGCATGAAAGCTAAGGTTCACTAAAAGGACAAACAAATGCTTTAATCCATAATATGAAAATTACCCACTAACTAAAACACAAAAAAGGCAAACACAAAGGCAAGTTGTATACAAAAGAATAGAAAAAGAAACCTATTTGACAAGAATGCCCTTTGCTTTATTGAGACTAAAATACTAACGAAAGAAAAAAGAATAAAAGTATTGTATGTATAGAATCTCTTAAAAAATTATAATATGAAAAAAAATTATGCAACAAATAGATTTTATTCCATCTTGAAGATGTGGAATACAATATCTAATTTGTATTCTTGAAAAAAAAAATCAAAAGATAATCCTTAGATTCTTATATTCAAGTTAATTTTGCTTAGGTTTCAAGAAGCTTAATCTTAAATTGAATTCTTAAATTTTGGCTTCAATGGAAGGATTCAATAAAACTTGATCTCAAATGAAAGAATGAATTTTGGATTCAAATAAGGGCTATAAAGAAGCTTGAATTGACGGTTCAATCTTTAGATAGGATTCTTATTAGAAAATATTTGAGAACTTAAATGTTGAAATCCTTAGCTTGAAATGGATGTTCTTAATTAGGGATAGTGAATTTGAATGCTTTAATACGTGCTATTCGAGCTTTGGAAGAGCTTCACATCTCTTCTTTTAATGACTTGTTACTGAATGACACAAATGAGCTTTTTATTTATATATTTATTAGGGAATGCTTAAAAATAAACATCTTGATTTTTAATGCTTATCACCTTTGAATATATTAAAAAAGTAATTTTCTTATCAATTAAGATCATGTGCAATGGTAACTTCTTATTTACCAAGTGACATCATAAACACATTGGTTTTATTTGATTGGTTTGTCTATGTTATCGTGCACATATTTCATAATTTAATTTATTATCAAAAAATTTTTAAGGGAACAACTTATTTTTCACATAGGATTTTAAGCCTTGATAAATAATTTTTTTAATTAGCTATAATTTTTAAATGAAAATTAAATATACTAATTTTTTTACCTATAAATGCTTTTTCAAATTGTGCTTATAAAATAGAGTACAATTTTATGTAAGTAGTCAGGTTTTAATTATATGTATATATGCATTCCATTTGTATATTATACATGATAATAAGTTTTCAAAATATCACACATCTTTATCCTTTATGATGTGAAGTTAAAACTCATAGCTAATGTCAATCCATATTCATATATGATTTCAAATCTAAGCAAAAGTAATTTTTTTAATTTATCATTTATGAAAAGGTTTTGGATATAATTTGCATGTGATCAGTTTCCTTTGCAAGACTTGTTATCCAGAAACATTTGATTACATCTTTATTCCAATTTTCATAGTATAATACTTCTTTCAATCAAAATGAGAGCACAAGTTTATTGACTTGCCCTTTCTTTTCTCAAAACCAAAAGATATGCACTTAACATATTGTCCTTATTGATTAACTTTCCTTTATTGATCCACTCCTTTTTTAAGGTCAATATGCATAATCCACATGATAATTAATAATTTTTTTATTCTCAAGAATTTTAGCTTATGTGAAAAGTCCATGCATAGAGTTATTAAGGTTGACTTATAATCTTCTCTCATGCATTTCATAGTTTACAATCATGTAGGCCAGGAAAAATAGGTTAGTGATTTTTTTCCTTTAAGCCATACTCTTGTGTGCTAGAAAAATTGTGTAGTCTATCTTCATGCAATTATAAGGCTTTTATAATTTTATTGCTTTACTTTATTATCATTGTTTTAACTTATTTGAACTAAGAATAACAAGAAGTTTAACCACATGTGGTTAGAGGAATGTTTGAATTTTTTATTTAATTTTTCATCACAATTTTAAAATATGTGAAAAAGAAGTAACATGGAGTTTAACCTGATGTGATTAAGAAGATTTAATTTGATTCTTTTTTCATAGTTTTAGTCTATATGAACTAAGAGCAATATGCAATTTAACCTTATATGATTAGTAAGATTTAATTTAATTTACTTTATGTGTAGATGCTCTTCAAGAAATTCAAATGAGAATTACCTTCAGTATTAATGTCTCTAAATGTATCAATGGTGGCTCGAATATCTTTCTCCAATGACGATAGAGCAACTTCCATTTTCTTGATTGAAAGATCTTCATTATTTAATTTTGTTAAAGTAAAATGGTAAGTAGAAGTAATCTTTTCACCTTTAAAAACTTCATTGTTAATCTTTATAATTTGCTTTCTTGGACTTACTTTAAAAGATGTTTGTTAACTCTTTTTCTTATTTCTCTTATATTTGGTAGAGGTCCATCCTTTTTAACCATCTAAATTAGGTTCTAAATTATCATTATGCTTATCGTCAATGATATGAGAGGTTGAGATAATCATTATAATCTCAACTTGTTTTCCAAGAACTTTTTGCTTAAGCACACCAAATTGAATCACTTAAGGAAAAGGATCATTGCGAGGGAAGACGAGGCTATCATGATCATATTATAAGTTGCATTATCAACATTAAATGTAATTTCTCCTTTTATAGCCAACTTTATGGTTTAGATCATCCTTTTTGTTTACCTTATCAAGTCATTTCATCTCTAATAGCTTAATTAAGTTAACTTCAAGCAAAGATTCTAACATTGAGGAAACGTTAGAATTTGGAAATAGATATTCCTTATCTAACCTTTCTTTTAATGTAATGTTTCTTCCTTTAGCAAGAACATTGATAACCTTATTGTCTTACCTATTTAACTTAATAGTTAGCTTGATTAATGAAGTAAATATAACTATCAATTGCTTGGTTTTATACTTTGATATTGGTAGCTTATTATTCTTGTGAAATTCATATCATTTTTTCACCATGTCTATGGTTAACAACCTTTAATCCACATTAATAACAATGTTGAGCTCCATGTCATGTGCCTTTGTTGCAAAATCTTTAAATGTTTATAGCTTGAGAGCTTAAAAATGTAGCTTAGGCTTCAATCTATCCCTTGTATATGTATTTCGATGATAGAAAATTCTAAAATTTAATCTTTGTAGTTATAACTCAGATTTCTTCATTAATAGATATAGTTGATGATCAGGTCATCTTTTGATTGTCAAGTTATTATAAGCTCAAGCTTGTTAATAGTATGACAAATATTATAGAATTAATTTATGAACTCACATTCAATTTGCTCCTAACTATGGATCAATCTAGGTGCCAAGTCAGTAGACTAATCAAAAGCATTTTGTTTAAGAGAATCCATGAATTGCTTTATGATAAGATATTTATTAGTTCCATCATTGTTATAAGTTTCAATGAAGTAATATGTTGCCTAAGATTTCCATTGCTAACAAATTATCTAAAATTAGGTAGTTGATAATTCTAAGGCATTTTAAGAAGATTAACTCTTCGATTGACATAAGAAAAAGAAGCTTGCATACTCCCTTCCACTTGGTCTTTAATAGCTTCTTTGATGAATTCTTTTAACTAGCTAGCTAAAACAATATCCTTTAGATAAAACTACTTATTCTTTAAGCCACTTTATTCTTTTGTAACTTTATCTTGCTTGTCATAATGTGACTCATCCTCAGATGCATTGCTTAAATCATCACGTAATTTGATAAAGCCATTAGTCATCTATAAAAGGCCAAAGATTTGTTTATCTCTTAAAAGTTTCTCTCTCTTGAATGGATTTCATTAATACTTCAAGTGTCTTTACAATAGTCAAGACTTGCTCCTTTAGAGAAGTTGCATTTATCACCATAATGAGCATTATAGTTGAACTTAAGGATCTAAAAAAGTCAAAAAAGCAATCTTTTGATGAAGCCCTTTCAATTTGGATGTTGTAATTTTTAAAGTAGAAAAGATATTAATAGCCTTATTAGCTTCTCCATTGATTTTAGCCTTTGTTACTAATCCAAAATTTTCAAATAGAGCAAGTTAAGCTAAAACACCATTAAGCATGTTAGCTACAATTGGCTTTATCCCTACAGGCAAAGGTGATCTTTATGTTGATGAACTTTTGAAACAAGAGTTAGATTTGCTATTGTACTTATTTGAGCATACATATTTACAAGAACTCTAATTTTGCTTCGAATCACGAGACCTTCAAAGTCAAAACTCATTAAGTTGATTGGAGAAATCACTCTACATGCATTTAATAATAGGTTACTAAAGACTTGCTTCCTTAAAGCCATTTAAACTTATTTGGAAGAATTTGATTTAGACAATAGATGAAAGGTAAAGATTGTCTTACCAAGTGTGTTAAAAACTTATACATAAAAAATTTCTTAATAAGAATTTATGAAATGAGAAAATTATGAAACTAATTAATTTTATTAATTTTTAAAGATGTGAAGTAAAAATTTTCATTTGTATCTTGAAAAAAGAACAAAAGATAATCTTCTAATTCTTATCTTTAAGTTAACTTTACTTGAAGACCTCGAGAAGTTTGAACAAAAACTAAACTATTGAATTTTGGTTTCAAATATGGGCTATAAGGAAGCTTGATCTCCAATCGAAAATTGAATTTTCACAAGAGCTTTATGCTTGAAAAGATTCAAGAACTTAAGTGATATTGAAGTCTTCACCTCAAAATTGATATTCTTAATTGAGGCTTGAAACTTCATATGCTTTGATCTTTGCCAGCATAGCTTTATAAAAGCTTCATATCTCTTTTTTTGATAATTTATTATTATTGAATCACATAAATGAGCTCCTTATTTAAAGACATGTCAAGGAATGCTTAGAGATAAACATATTAATTTTTAATATTTATTACTTTTAAATTTATTGAAAATGTATTTTTTTTTATTAGTTAAGATAATGCATCATGATACATGGTGACTTCTTATTTGTTAAATGGCATCATAAATATATAGGTTTTATTTAATTAGTTCATCTATGCCATTGTGCACATGTGTAACAATTTAATTTGTTATTAGAGACTTTTTAAAGGACTTAACTTATTTTTCATACGATTTTAGGCCTTGATAATTAACTTTTTTCTAACTAGCTATAATTTATGAAATGGAAATTAAATTGACTAATTGTATTTATTAATAAGTATATTTCAACCATTGAAAACATTAGACTAAAAAAATAAACCTTGATATTGATATGTTAACTATACTACTACCCTCATTTGTAGTCATTAAAGAAGCTGGTACTAAAAAGGACTTTGATGATGAATCATTGGGGGTAACAATTAAGTTCAACAATAATAAAGATGGTAATATGAAAGGCTGACAAAACAAATGGAAAACCATTTAAGGTTTCTCCATGTTAAGGTCCATGTAAATAGTTAACCCTTGAATAAGGATTTTAGTCAATGGTAGAGCTGTTATGAATTTTATTCCTTGATCAAATTTTTTCCAACTAGCCAAGCAACTAAAAAATTTGATATCATCTAACAGTACCATAACTAATTTTAATGGTAAAATGTTAACATTAAAAGGAATGGTATTAGTCAATTTGAAAGTTAGCTTGATAACGAGATAAACCTTGTTTTGTGGTAGTGTCATCCATGACTAATAATCTATTACTTAACTAAGATTGGATACATGTTGTTGGTGCAGTTCCCTTCAAACTCCACTAGAAAATGCTTATTTAAAAGGACAAGGGGATGATGGAGTGTATAGAGGCCAATGGCAATCCATGTTATGTGCAACAATGTAATGTCAAATTCAAAATTTACAATTTAAATGTCTAACCTCTACATTTCAAGGACTATTTAGACCTTTCCTTTATCAAAATGTGTGTTCTTGACATCTCTAGTTTCAAGATAATCCATAAGATTGAAATGATGGGATTAGCCTATAATTTGAACACTATTACAAAATAGTTAATTAACATCAGGTACCTAAAAGATTACATATAAAAAATTGATTAACATTTAATCAAGTATTATTGTATATTTATTTTTAACATTGGTCATAAAATAATTGTAAAATATAACAATAATGTCAACTTTTCATTAAAAATAGTTGACATCATTTTTTGCTACTATTATAGGAAATGGCATTAAACTTTATTTTTTTAGACAATCAACCTTTAATTTCAATAATACCATATCGATTTATTTTCATAGTTGACATGCTATGTCCCACTAACCCTACCCCCCACAACCTCATCCCCTAGTTCTTCGCTCCTTTGTCCTAAACCTAAACCATGTCCTCCAATTCCTCACTTTCTCATCACAAACCCTAACCCTATCCCTTTATTCTTACTCTCTCACCCCTTATTTCCTCTGTGTTCTTAATGAGATATAGAACCCAGAATCTCTTATAATTCTAAAGAATCATAATTTAAACAATTTTAAAGAATAAATTAAATGATAAAAAATTGAAAATGGTGAAAGGTTGTATGCAATATCCCATTCAAAGATGGATGCTTTGCTAAATCTGTCTTGATACCTATTAGTTAATAAATAAAATTTGTACTCCCTAAAAAAACCTTTTGAATACAATAACTACATATACAATAAGCATTCATAAAAAGTTAGTGTATAATATTACTTATTTTCATATTAATTAGTGGTAGATAATATGATAGAATGCTAAAGAAGATGAATGACATCAATTTTATTATTTGTGTAAACATATAAAAGCTATTTCAAAATAATATATAACAAAATAGAATTAATTAGGAAATCAAAAACTAAATTGTAAGAATAAATACAAAAGTAAAAAAATTGTCACATCTATTGAGTGTTAAACCATATATATTTAGTCACAATCTAACTAAGCTTCAATCCTAAAAAATAATTAGTAAGCCAAAGTACAAAATCGAAAAGAATCATCTTAAGATTAGAAGGAGAACATACCTTGTTAGATAGAGAATTATTTTAGAATTGAAAGAACTTTAGAGTAATATTTGCAAATGGTGCTATGCTTTATTTTTTTTATTTTCAACTTGCCTAATGCTTTAAGAATTTTATTTTCAATTTATGCTTGGAGCCTAAGTTTTCACATAGATTATTATCAAAAATCGATGTTTGAAGTTAATATTAGGCATCAATTTTGAAAAAAAAATATTATCTTAAATAAAATGACATCATTTTATTAAGTAACACTTCACGTTAGTTACTACACAGGAACTGACATTATAATAAATGAATGTTTTTTATTAAAAAAATATTTTTTTTCTTTTGCTTTAGTAACCTTTTCCATATCCTATTCCAAAACCATTCTAAAATGGCCAAATACATATCATATTCAATATACAAGTACCAGATAACAATTTAAATATACATTATATACATATATATATAATCAAAATTCAAAACACAATTTATATATATCATATATATATACAAGCAATAATTTAATAAATTAAGTTTAAATCTTATAAGAACACTAACATCATTTTATGAATTGATCTATTTTGTTTTCAATTCAACTTATATTAATTGAAATCGATAGCATTAAAATCTTTATTTGCATTATGACATTTTTCTTATACAATTAAATAGACATAAAAGATAATAAATTGAGTGTAAACAAAATAAATGAGAAAGAAGATAATTTATTGTGAAAATATATCTTACCATTTTATTTATTTCTATATTAGTGCATCAATATATACAAAGAAAAAACTATTACAATAAATAATAGGCTTATCATTTACAATAAATATACATGGCATCCTTACACAAATTGAAACACAAAGCAATTATCCTTTACTCATAATTTCTTCATATTATTTGAAGGCTACTGAGTTGGAGAGTATAAATGATTGCAAACTAGTGATTAATTATAGTAAGAAGAAGTAACATTATTCATGCAATGAACACAAGCCTATTAATGTAGGAATGGTGATACTGCTTCTCTTTACTACAATTTATCATCACTTTGTAAACCATCCTTGTGGTTCCTCAATACAAACCAACATAGACGGCCTCTAAGTTAAAGAATGTAGAAGATTGCAAACCATTAGAAAATAATAAACAATGAAAAAATGACATTGTATAAATAAAAAGGAAAATTGTGTGACCATTATTCAAAATTCCTTTATATTAAGAAAAAAACACATATTAATTCTTACATCAAATTACCTTCCAATGCAAGAATAGACATGCAACTTCTTCTCACTATAATTTATCATCAAATTACAACTTTTTTTTAATTTTCTTAATATCCCTATGTGTGCAAGGAGAGCAATATTTATGAATGGTAAAGACCTTTAAATAGTAGTTGTTAATAGGATGCCTATGTCTTTGGTTTGATAATATCTCAAGAATGTAGTGGTTGCCATACCTTAATACATTAATCAAGTGCTTTACAAACATGCAAACTTTTGACATGAAATATCTTGACGATTAGAATGACTTTAGATATCAATCATTTTAAAAAACTAAACTAATAAATTTTCCCTATCTCCCACAAATGCATAAATGTTAATAAATACATATCTTTAGGTTTTCATGTTTTCCATATAAAGTCATAACTAACACAATATTAGACATTTGTTAAGTACAAAATTAATATCATTTATGTTTGTCATTGTCCATGTCCTTTGGTATATCATTAGACTTCTATTATGTTAATAACAAATACTATAAGCATATACAACTAATGTGTTTTAATTAGGAAATGTTTTCTTTGGAAATAATACTAACCATTTTAATAATTCATGTCAAATTTTGTAATCACAAATACCATTTTTCCAACTTATAAAACTTGATTTCAATCTCATTCATTTACTTTTTCTTTTAGAATAACTCAATTGTTAGATAAATACAATGTTAATTATTAGATAATAACTCCATTGTCATTTATTTTTGCATATTTTTCTTATACAAACATCAAAATTTTACACAATGTTACTTAAACAAAAAAGAAAAGAGATTATGTGTTATTCAAATGTATTCTACAAATATATTTTGACATTTTATTTCTTTCCAAATCATTAAAAATTTACAAGTAAAAAAAAGAAACAATGAATGTTGGTTATCAACCTAAAACCAACATCCTATGCAAAGAATTTTTCAAGTAAGTGATGATTAGCATAACTTTAGATGTTGGCTTTTTCTTAAGTCAAGATGTAAATTTTTTTTCATTTCATAAAAAAATACTTTAACTAACTTTTGGATGATGATTACTAGGAAAATTAATGTTTTAAGTTTTCATGTCTTACTGAAACCAAATTTTAGACATAGACTATTTTTAAATCGACATCTTAATTTTCTCATTATTTTAAAAAATGCCACTATGTCAATATAGGCATCAATTATAGTTAATTTCCATTTATTAAGTTTGTAAATAATTTTAAAAATGTCATCATATCCAAATAGATATTGATGATGACAATAACAGATATCTTTCCATTGACATCTATTAATGATTCGATAATATTGAAATGAACAAATTCCAAAAATTAACTTGCTCAGTTGTCAGCCTATTTTGTTAAGCAAGCTTAACTAAAATTCCCCAATTTTATACATGTTAACAACCTTCTTGGATTTCATAAATTACCAATTAAAGAAGACATAAAGAAGATAAAAGTCTAGGATCCCCTATAAGAATTGAATTCAAGGATTGAATAAGATAAATGTCTAACTTTTATTAATGCTATCTTATTGGAAGACATAAGGAGTATATTGTAGATATCCTTAAGGAGTACAAGGATTATTTTTCATGAAGGTATGATAAAATGTAGGGTTTAAGCATAAATTTAGTTAAGCATAGATTATCGATCAAAAAAGTAGTTTTAGCCACACAAACAACCACCTCAATGATTCATGTCATATATTTTAATCAAAATCAAATAAGAAATAGAAAGGTTATTGAAAGCCAAGTTTGTAAAGACCTTGAGGTACACTGAATGGATTTCAAATGTGGCCTATGTTATGAAAAAGAACAATAAGTTATAACTATTTATCAACTTTAGAGATTTAAACTATGTGACACCTAAGGATGAGTACCCTATGTTAATTAATTCAACTTTAAGTCATATTATGTTAAGCTTGATGGATAGAAATGCAAGATATACTCAAGTGTACATAGTCGAAAAGAATACATTGAAAATAATTTTTCATTATCTTGGAGCAACCGATAGCTTTGAACAGGTAGTTATGCCCTTTGGAAGGAAAAATGCTAAAGCCATGTACCAACAAGCCATGAACGCAATTTTCCATGAAATGATAGGAAAGTTTATATTGATAATGTGGTGATAAAAGCCAACTCACATAAGAAATATCTGGAAAATCTAAGGTAGGCTTGAGATTGAATGCCTAAGGATAACTTGAAATTGAACCTTTTGAAGTGCACATTTAGCATTTTAGTAGGAAATTTCTCAGGTTTCTTTTTACATTAAAAAGGAATTGAGGTTGATAAAAATAAAACCAGAGCTATAATGAAAACTTGGACACTAACAAATGGAAAAGAATTGTAATGTTTCTTTAGTAAAGTTAATTTCTTGATGAAGTTCATTCTAAATCTTTCTAGTTGAACAAGGTTGTTTCCATTAATGTTGAAGTTGGAAAACAATGAACAATTCATTTGGCAAGATGTGCATTAAGCAGCATTAAATGATATAAAAGGGTATTTTGACTAATCTACTAATTATATCTCCTCTAGTTCCTAGCTAACCATTAAAATCATATGATTTGACCTTAGATGATGTAATTGGTTATGTCCTTGGCCAAGAAAATGATGAAGGAAAAGAAAGGGCAATTTATTATCTATCTAGAATATTGAATGTAATTGAACAAAAATATTCAACAATTAAAAATTTATGCCTTTTTTCATATTTCTCATATACTAAGTGGAGATATTATTTATTGTTGACTATTGTGATAATATTAGCAAAAACTAACATCTTAATATATAAGTTATCATGGCCTTTAATTATAGCTGAGTTGGAAAATAGGCTTTAAGGTTAACTAAATTTATAGTGTAATATTGTCTTCTAAAGGCAATAAAAGGCCAAGCTACGACTAATTTTGTAATCAAACATTATAAAAAGCTAATTAACTTTTTCAGTTTAAGATATTAAGGACTCTATTTCAATAGCTTCTGTCATTAAAATGGTGTTGGTGTTAGTGTATTAATCATAATGCTATAAAACAAGTTGGTCAAATTTTTATTCAGATTAAAAGTTAAGTTTTTGGATAATTAGGTCGAATACAAGGCATTAATCATTGGCTTAGAAATATTATTAAAACAAGGATCATGTAACATTGAAATTTGTATGGATTCACAACTTATTATTAAGAAAATCTTTTAAGAATATAAATATGTGAACGCTAATATAGCAAAATATTTGGCAATTTTGCCAAGATTACTTTATGAATTTGATGACATTATTATTAGACCTGTACCCTAAGTTGAAAATGAAAATGCTAACATGTTAGCCTAAATTGCATCAAGGTACAGATTCATAAATCCAAACTTGTTAAATTGATAATGGGCAAAACTCACTTAGAATTTATCAAAACCCAAGAAATCATATGTGTGAGCCTAAATGATATTTACACTTTGATTAATTAGAGGTAACCTTTTTTGGAATACCAAATAAACCTATCAAGTAGCATGAGTTGAATAATTAGAACAAAAGCTTTAAAGTTCATGCACCTCAATGGCAAGTTGCATAAGACTGATTTTAAAGGATAGTTACTTAAGTTTTTAAATGAAATTGAAGCAATCCCAACCATGGTAGAGATCTATTAAGGAACATGTGGAGCTTATCAAGCTAGAGTAAAAATATGATGGACATTCATCAAAAAGGGATTTTATTGGCTAAAAATGATTAAAGCTTGCATTAATTATGCTAAAATGTATCAAGAATGCCAAAAGTATAGGCTAATTCAAATAGTAGTCCCCAATATGTTAAAATATATTATCAAGCTTTGGCCATTCAAGGGATGGGTTATAAATATTATTAGTAAAATTCATCCTTCATTGACTAAAGGTCATCACTTCATTCTAAGAATTCGTTCACACAATTATCCTATCCTTATGTTAGTGAATTATATTATTCAAATTAGCATCACCTTTGCCTTACCTTGCTGACCGTTACCTAGCTTTTTCCAAAAACATCTATCTTAATAAAAAGACAAGATTGGCCTTCCTTGTGCTTGAATTTATGCCTTCATGCTTGACATCTCAATGTAATTAGTGATGAGGTCTAGGGTAGTTTGGACAATCATTAAGAAAGATGTATTGTGCTCAAGACGAAACAATGCCTACCAAAAATTGGGTTAAACAACTCAAGCTAATATATCTAATTTGTAAGAAGCAAATGAGTCATCCTAAATGGGTCAAAGCTGCTATGTTCATGGAAGTTAAACAATCAAACATCATCAATTCTATAAAGAATAAGATTATTTGTATATTTAAATTACCTAAAACTATAACCATCAATTGTAGTACTATGTTCACTAGTCAAAAAGTTAATGACTACACCAAGTCTAGAGGTATAAAAATGATAAAGTAAATTCCGTATTATGAATAAGCAAATATCCAGGTTAAAAAGACTAATAAGCTTATCATTGATTTAATTAAAAATAAATTGACTAATATCCTAGAAATTGACACCAAATGCTTAATCATTAAGAACTTTTTTAAGTAGTGTATCAATTGCTCAAAGTGGATCCTTATTTTTATCAAGTGAGTGAATAATGATTGAAACATTCAATGAATATGATATATCTATATAAAAATATTTTAGGATCATTCTATTTTGATTGATAAACAAATGTTACATCATTTAAATGCTTAATTTATAAGTCAAGATAAAACTTAATTTTTTAAAATCTTTCATCTAAAACTCCATTTGTCAAATACTTTGTTGCCTTTGAAAGCTCTTTATAAATTCTAGTAATATTCAAGTCATCAATACATACAGCAATTACAGTGAAATCACAATAATATTCAAGTCATCAACATATGTAGTAATTAGAGTGAAATCACATTTAAATTTCTTAATTAAAACACAATGGATTTTTTATATACATTTTTCAATAAATATTCACTAAAATATTATACCACATTGTCCTAATGATTCTAATCCTTACAAAAATCTTTGAAATTTAATCAAATACATTTCTCTAGAATTCCAATTACATGCTTCAGGCATCTAAAATCCTTTAAATATTTTCATATAATATCATTATTAGTTATCAAATGTGTAACATGATATAGCTAAATTCATTAAATGCATATCAAGTTTAATATATTGCCAAAAATTATATCCACCATATTTTTGGCAATATATATTTTTTACAACCAATGACAATCTTTGTTAAAACTCTTATGCTATAAATCATACTTTCTCTTTGCAACTTCAATTTTCTCATTTTCTTAGCACAATTATACATTTGTGCTTTATTAACTTTACACCTTCCTAGTGTTTCATTAGCTTAATATCTTTTAGGTATTTTTTCACTTTATAAGTAAATTTAAACTTTGATTTCTATTTGAATTGTGTCTTTTCTCTTTTCTTCTGGCCAATTATTATCATTCTATAAACTTAAGATCCTCACTGATCGTTATTTTTTATAATTTTAAACATTACATTGTATATAAGAATAAACACTATCAATAATTATTTCCTTTTTGCTTTCATCTTTCTCAATGGAAACATAATCAAATGAAATATCTTTATTTTCATAAATTTTAGATACTTGAAATTCTTTTAGAAGTTTTTTATTATATCTCAAATATCTTAAAAAGTATTTGATTCCTTAATAAAGTCATTTTATTTAATTACTTATTCCTTATTTTAAGGATATTTATATTTGGAATCAATAAGTTTATCATGCATCAAGCATGTTCAAAACTCAATTGTTATTGAAAAACATATTCTTATACTTAGGCATCAATCTGAATAGGAGAAAAATATTTATTTATTCTCTTTTAGTTAGTATTATATCTGATAATCTATACTTTAAAAATTAATATGAACTTCTAGTTCATATAACTTTATGTGAAGATTAAGATTATTGTTATATCATATTACTTCTACAACTACATATTTTCTCTTTCATATTGAGAATATAGTCTTATACTTGGAATTATAGTCTTAATCTTCTTTCAATATTAAAGCTCATCATTGTGCATTATGGTGGAGAAATAGAAAATATTTTGCACATTCAAAATTCACTATATATAAAATTTTTTAGCTCATAATTTGAGCTAATTATAAGACAAAATTATAACTTCTTGATTTGGTGTGTATAAATATTGCAACATGTAAAATTGCATATCTCTCATGATGATAAAGAGAATCTTATTTTCTTAAATAATGATATAGCTAATAATTTGGAACATTAAAATTATTTTAACTAAATCATATTATGTATGAACACTTCAAAAATAATTCTAATTGACATATAATAATTAGTTAAAAGGCTTTAGATATAAATTCATTGGCATTATCAAGACATATGATATTAATTACGTAACTAAGAAATTGTACTCAAAGTTAAATTATTTAAATAAATAATCTTATAAATACTAGGTTATGGGTAGGTAATAAACTCACACATGACTATGTTATTGAAGTATTAACTAAAATTATAAAATATTCAAATGGTTTACATGGTCAACAAATAGGTTCGGATTTTTACTTGAACTCATTCCAAAAATGTTAAGAATTCGATCCTAACTTTAGCTAGTGATGACCCTATAATTGATTTGCCTTTTTAATAAGTAACATATGAAATTTTATAAAATTGAAAAATACTTTGGTTTTCCAACAAATGACCTTGTAAATATTCAATAACTTTTTACATCATTATTATTTTAGGATGGCTTATCTAATCATATGCTAAATAGTGAAAATATTTTGGCCAATAAACTTCTATTTCATATTTCTTTCAATTATCTTTCTATATATATGCATAATACATATTGAAAGAAAATCATAATGAATTTCCCAATAAATTTTCCTTACTCGAGATAATAAATTTCTTTGAGATTTAACTAAAAACAACACATCTTTAATTACTATTTGCATTCTTTTTAGTAAATAACATTAGCTCTCTTAAAACCTTCAATTAACTTTCTATTACCAAATATAGTATAACAAGTAATCAATTCTTCATTTAAAATATTCAAAGGATTTTTTTGCATTTAAATGTGTTATGCCATAAAAAATGGTAGTTGAAGGCATAATTATTATAAATAAAATTTGCCTAAATATTTTTCTCTTTCTCTTTGAGTGAGGCTTGAAAAAATTCCAAAAAATGTTTGAATAAATGACAGCTACATAACCAATAGCCTTCTATACCATATTAATAACATATGCTTTCAAAAAAAATTTAGTTCTTATTATATTGACCTTTCTCTTTATATTCCCTCGTTTCTAGTGATAAGAAGTAATTGTCACGATCTAATCTTAGTCATGACCAACATGGAAAGTAATACTTACTGCTTAATTTCCACTGGCCAAACCCACATTCATCATTAACATAATATATCATGCATAAGGATTTAGGGAAATTTTCATACATTAAGAGGAAAGACAATGATTTCATTTAATAAAATATAATTCAATTACAAAAAAAGTTAGGTATGCTTATAATCTAACAAACTTGAAGATAAATCAACTAAATTAGCTTTAACAAAGACAAATTACTTTCATTCTACCATTTTTAACTTATAAAGAATAATGCCTAAAATATCTAAAACAAAACATCTAATGCCACCAAACCATATCATAAAGTATCCTAAAAGATTAACTTTAAGGTAATGGTAGAGATTACCCAATCTAAGAATCTGTAAAGATAATCACATGGAGAAGTAAGTCTAGGGCCTTGTAAGTAAACAATTAAGCATAACTAAACAAAAATAACAATTATACACTTACTAATAGGATTTACCTATATAGAATTAGGCTCTTCAAACACTAGCTAGCCATAATATCTTATACTGCCAAACCAATTTGTATGGCTTCTAGTAACCTTAATTATAAGGAGGTGGTAATGGTAGGATTTTAGCCTATGAATCTACAAAAGGAAACATAAAAGAGTAAGTTTAGGCTTTAGCGGTAAAGTGTCCTAACATAAATGAAGTAATAAGGTAAGGATGAAGGGGCAACCCTTATTATACAAAGTCTACTATCCTTGATGCTAAAACTCATAATTGTATTGTATAACTCTTTTAATTCAATTCTATCATATTTATAAGGTATGCAACACTCATATAAAATTCTATCATCGTCATATCTTTTTGAATGTATAAATTACTCTTCTTAGGTCATAACATAGTTAGTTTACTTGATTTTTCTTACTTATACGCTCAAACATATGTATCATGCCCTATAGGGTCATATCTAACTCAAATGTTTATTTAAGAACTCATTCTTATAAAAACAAGGGTTATAGTTAACTACATACTTAGCTACTAGCAACTTAAGAGTGAATTCCTTGGGTATCATTAACTATAAGTCACCAATCATCCAGTAAGAGTTAACTATAAGCTTGCTAAGAAGTAGGTCATAGTCAACTATCATTATCTAAAGACAAACTCTTTACTTAACAATAAACTAAATACTTGACTATAGCCTTCTATAAAGTAAGCTTTCTAGCCATGGTTAACTATTTAGTAAAGTATAACACTCAAAAAGTATATTCATCTTGTAGTAGTTGACTATGGGTCTCCCAAAAATAATTCTTTAAGCCATAATTGACATATAGTAAACTCTAACTAAAAATTCTAAAAATTCTAACTTTGAAAACACTATTCATATGTTCATTAATGTAATCTACTTCATTTAAGTCTTAACGATAACTCATCTTATCATCACTCCATACATTATCACTTCATTCAAGGCATTCATAACATAAAAACAACTCAATCGTCACTAATCTCATTATTTATGGCCAAACCACACTAACCTAAAAATAACCTTAAACTATAAATTTCAATCAAATCAAGCAATTTAATTTGGGATGATTACCCTCCTACTATAAAGTAGTTACAAGGAAGCTAGAGTTAATGGTAAATGATTTTTAATGAATCAAAATCATAAAATTTAAAGTTAAGGTTTCCCTTTTTCAAAACTCATCACTTAGATTTCCCTAAATCTAAAAGAAAATTAAAGGAAGTTGTAGGTTTAGCATAGAAAGTGATTTTGATATTATTAACTTCATTGTGTAAAGAAATTAAAGAGAAATGAAGCTTTTCTTGCTTGTTTCTTGAAAAAGTGGAAGAAGGCGATAAGAAGAATAAGAAAAGGAAAAGTTGAAGATTTTAGTGAAAAACATGGAAAGTGGAGGAAGATTAGGTGTTTTAAGAAATTAGGATAAAGGTGATTTTGAACTTACACCTTAAAGCTCCTCTATATTCATATATTTACTTTTAAACACTTATAAATTCTAAAATTTTATTCTACTATATTTTCTTAACTTTTTCCCTTTTTCTAATCCTTTCTAAATTTACTTATTACAATTTATCCATTCTTACTTTTTTCTTCCACATGTGTTACTAGTAAAATTATTTTGATCATTTCTTTTTATAATAATAAATTCTAAAGTTATCAAGAATGTGTAATAATACTTACCTCTTTTTAAAAGAGTTCATCCTTAAATTCTTAAAGGCCTATTAGTTTAATAAGTTTGATATAGATGAACCAATAAAACTCTAATGGTTACTAAATAGGTAAAGATATTCTTGCTATATTCAGGTTTTAGTTTCCCAGGTGGCTTCCTTTATTATATGCTACCCTTAATGGAATTTTATTAAAGGAACATTCTTTAACCTTAATTTACAAACTTAACAATCTAGAATCTTAAATGGCTACTCTTCATAGGACAACTTAAGATTCAATTGTAATGGTTCATCTCGAATTACATTAGATTCATCAAGTATGTATTTCCTAAGTGAGGAAATGTCAAACACTAGATATATAGCTCTAGGCTATATATAACTGCTCCCATCCTTAATGATTCAAAAGGAACCAATGAAATAAAGAGTTAACTTCCCTTTCTTCCTAAATCATATAAATCTTTCCATTCATGACACATTAAGGAATACTATATCCCCTTCATGGAATTTTAACTCTCTTTTTCTCCTATTCATATTAGATTTCTACCTATCTTAAGTTGTCTTAAATTGATTTCAAATTATATGATATTTTTCTAGGGGATTAGATATGAAATTTAGTATAAAAAGTATTAACTCTCCTAGTTCAAACTAACCGATTGGAGATTTACATTTTTAGCAATAAAGAGCTTGATAAAGGGTCATTTGAACACTTAACCAATAATTATTATTGTTTGCAAATTCAATCAATAGCAAATACTTTTCCTAACTCTTCCAAATACTAATGTGTATGCCTTGAGTATATCTTCTAGAATATATATAGTTTGCTATAATTGTCTATCTATATATGGGTGTAACTTGGCATTAAAACATAATTGTGTCCCTAATGCTTGCTAAAAGGATTGTTAGAAATAAAGACTAAATTAAATGGCTCGATTTAACACAATGGTAATCAGAACTCCATGCAATGGAACAATTTTATCAAGCTTAAGCATACTGTGCAGTTGTAAAAGTCATTTAACTAGTAAGAAATGTGTAGACTTGGTTAACTAATCAATAATCGCATATATAGAATCATACCTTTTTTGAGTCCTTTGTAACTTGATTAAGAATTTTATTGTCACACTTTCTTATTTCTATTATAAGATTGGAAGCAATTAATGCATCCCAACTAGAAGTTGGTGTTTAACCTTTACCTATTGACAAGTCAAACATCTTACCATATAATCTAGCACATCTCTCTTCATCCCTCTCCATTAGAAAACATCATTCAAATTATGATACATTTGGTTACCTTAAGGTGCATGGTGTATAAGAAATTTTAGGCTTAATGTGACAATTCATTTTATTTACTTGAAGAAACCCAAATTCATCCTTGATATTAAACGATTCTTTTTTTTCATCTATTGTTATTTCTAATTCAGAGTTTTGTAACTTTTTTTACTAGCATTGCATAGCTTTCATTAACTTTCTGAACATCTTTGATCCTTTTAAGGAGGATTGATTGAATTACTATCTAAGCAAGCAATACTCCATGATATTTGGAAGACTCCTTAGTGGCCTTACTCACGAATTTACAGCTTAATGCATCTATTATTACATTAGTTTTACCAAGGTGGTACAATATTGAACAATCATGGTCACTAACCAACTTTATCCATCTTCTCTACCTCAAGTTCAAATCTTTTTACTCAAAAATGTACTTAAAAGTTTTACAGTTTGTGTAAATATCACAAGTTTCATTATACAAGTAATTCCTTCATATTTTTAAAGCAAGGATCACTAATATCATGTCAAGATCAAAAGTAAGATAGCTTTGTTCTTATTTCTTAAATTATTAATAAACATAAGCAATCACTTTATTATGCTACATCAGAACATATTCAAGGTTAACTCCTAAACTATCACAAAATACTACATATCCTCTAGTACCTAAAGGCAAGGCTAGCACTAAAGCTACTGTTAAGCATAATTTTAATTATAGGAAACTCCTTTCATATGCATTTGACTAGTTAAACTTCAACCATTTCTATGTTAACTTGGTCAGCAGTGTGACTATCTTAGAAAAATCCTTAACAAACTTTTGTAATATCTAGCTAATCCTAGAAAGCTTTGAATGTTTATGTTTGAAATTTATCTTAGCTAATTTTTCCATAGTTTCTATCTTTTGGGCACCAACTCTTATGAGATACCATGTGCCTTAAAAACTTCATAATAGTTTTCTAAAATTTATATTTAAAGAATTTAGCATACAATTAGTACTCCTGCAACATATGCAAAATACCTTTAAGATGTTACACATGTTCTTCTTCACTGTTCGAATACACTAATATATCATCTATAAAGATTATCATAATATTGTCCAAATATAGCTTAAACACCAAATTGATCAAATTTATAAAAGTAACTAGAGTATTTGTCAATCCAAATAAGATTGCTAAAAATTCATAATGGTTATGCTAAGCCCGAAAAGCTATTTGAGGAATGTCATCTTTGAAAATCTTTAACTAGTGGTATCCTATGCATAAATCTATTTTAGAAAAATACTTGACTTCTTTTGATTGATAAAATAAATTATCCATATAAAGCAGAAGGTATTTGGTCTTGATGGTAACCTTATTCATCTGGTGATAATCAGTACATAATTGCATTAATCTATCATTCTTTTCCACAAATAAAATTAAAGATCCTTAAGGTGAAAAGCTCAAATAAATAAATTCTTTGTCTATCAAATCTTGTAACTACTCCTTTAATTCCTACAATTCCACTAGGGTTATAGGGTATGAGGATACAAAAATAGGTTCGATGCTAGGCATAAGGTTGATGTGGAACTTTATTGTTAATATTAAGAATTGGTTAGTTTAAATCGCAAACCATTGCCAAGTATGTTACATACCCCTTTCTAATAAGTTTTTAGGATTTAATGCTAGAGATCAAGCTAATTGCTTCCAAAAATCTATCTCCTTAAAATATGATAAGTGGTGCACCCTTTATGAAAAGAGTGATAGATTTATTAAAATAATTTACACAAGCATGGCATTCAGATAATTAATCTTGGTAATCCATTTCCACGATTGCATCATAATTATTCATGTCTAACAAAACCAAATTGGTAGGTAACTTATGGACATATATAGAATAGATCTTTATCATGTGGGTAGCAAGTAAGGATTTATCTATTGAATTCATTACAATAAGGGAATTTTCCATACGTTTTGACTTAATGGTAGAAGTAAATCTTTCTAAAATAAAAGAATAAATTGCACCTGATATTATAATCTTTGAGGCTTGAGCCTTTTAATGAGTTAAAGTATAAATTCAAGCTTGATTCCTTCTAAGAAGTCTCTCCCAAATACTGGCACTTGGATTTCTTATTGGTAGGTTTTTGGAAGGATTAGTTAGAAAAGGAGTTGGGGCATGATATTGACAAATTGAATACCTTGCACCTTGGCTAAAAGCATTTCCAAGGCATTCCCTTAACTTATGCCCCAACTACCCATAATTATAACAAGCAATAAGATTTAGATTACAATAATTATGGTGTTTATTACCATATTGACAACATTTTGGTGGCCTTTTTTAAATATTGCTTCATTTGTGGCCAATTAGAGTATTTAGGCAAAATTGATGGTTCCCCTAAATCCTTTTTATAGGTGATCTACTTAAAACACTTCCAAGATAAGTTGGCTCTATTAGTGTTTGAGTCCCTTCACCCAAAGGGATATTTCAAAAGGTATCCCTTAACATTTGATATGAAACTTAGTCCTTTGGACCAATTTCATTTCTAGAATCCTTCTTCCACTTATCTTTCTTTTCTCTTTTTAAACTTTAACTCAAGCCTCAATGCTTAATCCACTACTTGATTAATAATGTTTTTGTCAAAGTGAATCTTTTCATAATAGTACGTAGGCCCTACATAAATCTCTCTCCCTTAGCTCTTTTAGTAGGAATTAAGTAAAAAAATATGTCTTAATAACTAGGAAATCATGCATCATATTCAATAACTAAAAGGCCTTCTTGCTTAAGGTACTCAAATTTCTAAACTTAATCTTAATGCAAGCTAAGAGGTAGAAAATAACAAATGAAAAAATCTTGGAAAGTTACCCAAGTTAAAGGATTTGAGTGTGGATCTTGGTTTATTATAGTATTTGTGAACTAATAATGGGCCATATCATCTAGTTAGTAACCCACTAACTCAATCAACAAAGAAATAAGAGCTAAGCCAATCTACTCTAAAAACTAGAAAAAAAATCCACTATTGAGTCAAGGCCAGAGTGCCCTCATGGCTTTAGTTAGAGAAAATCATGTATAATTCTAAATCTATTTTCTAGACCCCTTCTAGAAGGGTACACACCCTCTTTTTCTTTCTTTCATAATCATGGCCTTTATCACTATCACATTGGTTTCTCTTACAATCCTCTTGACCTCTATCATGTTTATATACTTTATATTTGTTGAGGACACTATTTACCTAATTTAGAACATGTTGCATGAAAGTTGCAACCAAGAATGAAGTTTTTAATCAACCCTTTCTTTATTAACATTTTTACTAGTTTATGGTTATGATCCTACAAATGAATTGTCATTTGTATTCATTATTTCTTATTCCATAACAATTTCAAACAATCAAACAATAAATTAAACATTTGTTGAACAATTTATCATATATCAGCTCTACCACTCACATTAATTGTATTAGAAGGTCTATCAAAATGGTATTAGTAATATGTGATCCGAGGTGCACATATACTATTGGTATAATTTTGGTTAACATCTACTATAGTAGCATATAGACATAACCTAAAGGTCTTATCCCATTAGGAATCTAGACTATGCTCTGATACTACTTTTGTCATAACTCAATCGTAGTCGCCATTAACATCAAATCCATTATCTAGTTTCTACTAACTTATCCCAACTGGTTTAGTTAAACTCTTAAACATGTACTCAAATATATAATTAAAGCAAGGATACTTTATTGAAAATGAAAACAAAGTGTTTCATTCATTAAAAGTAATTTACATATAAAAAGAAGTTAGTTTTAATTATTGCTTTCTTATGATAAGGATAAATTAACCTAACTAACTTATAAAATATAGTTTATGTATCCTCTAACCTTTTTCCTATACATAATAAGGCCCATAAAATACTAGCTGCCAAAATATCTTATGCCATCAAACTAATTTGTAAGGCTTCTGGTAATCTAGTTATAAGGAGATGGTCATAATGAGAGCCCATCCTATGAATCTATAAAAGAAATATAGAAAAGTAAGTCCAGGCTTATTAGTTAAAAGCATCCAAATATAGATGAAGTAAGGAGGTAAAGATATAAGGCAACCTTTACTATCTGGAGTGTACTCTCATTGTTCCCATAAGTTATAGTTATATCTAGAATATGGCAATATTAATCTTTAAGTCCTATATATAATAAATAAGGCTTACAAGCCTTCATAATATAATTTATCACATTGGCATCACCAATTTACCAAGAAATTACATATAAGCATGCGTAAACATATTCTCATGTTTAATTAGTTATTAAATCTCCTTATGCCTCTCAAATTATTATTATCTATCCACAGACTTTAGTTTTATCCCTTTAGGGTCTACTATGTCCTTTTACAAATTGATAACAATTGATAACTTGAAAATTTACATTCTTCTTATAATTTCCTTAAGCCTTAAGTATCACTTTCTCATCTTTATAATATCATATAACTCTTTTTATTCAATTTTGTTATATTCATAAGGTATGCAACACTCATATTAAATTCTATCATCATCATATCTTTCTTAATATAGAAATTACTCTTTTTAGGTCTTAACATATTTAATTTACTCAATTTCTCTTACTTATGTCCTCGAACATCTGTATCATGCCCTATAGGCTCATATCTATCTCAAATATTTATTTAAGAACTCATTTTTATAGAAACTAAGGGTATAGTCGATTACATACTCGACTAATAGCAACCTAAAAGTTAATTCCCTAAGTGTAGTTAACTATGTACTTAACTATGAGTCACCAGTTATCTAACTATAATTGACTATGTAGTTGACTATAGTCATGCAAATGTAAACTCCCTGCTCAATAGTTGACTATATACTCAACTATGGCTTTCCAAAAAGCAAGCTCTTAGGCCATTATTGACTATATAATTAAGTATAGCCCTTCATAGGCAAAATCATCTTAAGTTTCCCAAAAGTTGCTCTTTAGGTTATAGTTAACTAATTATTGACTACTACCTAGATTTCTAGGAATTGTAACTTCAAAACCACTATTTATATTATCATTAATACCATCTATTTTATTTATTTCTCAATAATAACTCATCCTATCATCATTCCATACATTTATCACTTCATTTACGACATTCATAATATAAAAACAACTCAGTCATCACTAATTTAATTGTTTGTGCCTAAACTACATTTACCTAAAAATATCTTTAAACCTTAAATTTTAATTAAATCAAGTAATTTTATTTAGGGTGATTACTCACCTAGTATGGAAGTGTTATAAGAAAGCTAGAGTTAATAGTGAATGGTTTTAAATTTATCAAAATTGTAAAATTTATGATCATGGTTTATTTTCCCTTTTTTGAAGCTCATTAATTAAATTTCCCCCAAAGAGAGGTTTAACTTAGATGATTTTGATATTCTTACCTCAATTGTGTAAAGAAATTAAGGACAAATGATGCTTTTCTTGCTTGTTTCTTGAAGAAGTGGGAAGAGGAGATGAGAAGGATAAAAAGATAAGGAGTTGAAGATTTTGTTGAAAAACGAGGAAGCAGAAGAAAAGTGGGAGTTTTAAGAAATTAGAACAAGGGTAATTTTAAAATTACACCTTAAAACACTTCTATATTCATATAATTACTTCTAAATACTCATAACTTCTAATCTTTCTACTTCACTATATTTTTTCAATTCTTTTAACTCTAATTTCCCTTTTTCTAATCCTTTCTAAATTTGTTTATTGTAATTTATTCATTCTCACTTATTTCTTCCACATGTCTTATTGGTAAAATTATTTTAGTCATTTCTTTTTAAAATAATAAATTCTAAAACTATTAGGAGGGTGTTCCATATCATAATACAACTTCTATTAGTATTATCACAATCATTTATAAACATTTGTATTCATAAGTGCCATCATTCATATGTATACACTGATCCATATCATTATTTCATCATGCAATACATAAAGTAATCGAAATAGAGAAAGCAAGTAAACCTTCTCGTAGCTTCCAATTAACTTTATCCCTCACAAGCCTATGCTCGTGCCTCTTAAGTCTACCTTACTTTTTCATAAATGGTTATTGGATCTAGCTTTCAATATCACAACACTCTAATCACATTTTTTATAATTTAACATAATTTTTCTTATTGAAATCTCATATTTCAATTTGCAATCATTCCACCCTTCTTTGCGTGGCCACATATTTCATTTTCATCATCATTCACATATAAATAATAAGCATAATAATATATAACACTTCATATCCAAATGCCTTTTCATAACACAACTTTTTAAAATTCACAAGTAATTAACTATGTAATTAGTTATGCAAACTAGAGAAAAAGCATAATCAACTATATAGTTAACTACAAAGGGTTTTAGCTAGAATCTAAATGCCAAGTAGTTAACTATGAAACTTAGCAAATAGGTCATGATTAACTATATAATCGATTATAGACCTCCAAAAAATGAGATCCTATTCGATAATTAATTATATACTAAACTATAATCTTCTAAAGGGCAAACCCTCTTGCCATAATTAACTATGTTATTGACTACAAGCCTTCTGAGGCCAATTCTACACTTATGAAATTAACTATGACTATAAAAAAGTAGCTTTCAAGCTATAATCAACTATGTAGTCAACTACCACTATAATTTTTGAAGATTTTTAGCTTGATAACACTATTCACTCCACCTTTAATGCCATTATGATCATTTACTACTATTCCAATCCTTGCCAAATCATGAATACACCTTAATGAAATCTTATCTAAGCCATTTCTTGCATTCAAACACTAATTAATCATTAGAGATCTTCATATTCATCACATACCTCATAAAACCTAAAACTCATACTTAAACAGAAGAAAAACCATTTAAATCCTTAAACTAAGGCCAAAATATTCACTGACATAATATAGAGGAGGATTTGAAAGGTTAGTTTTTAGTCTTTTGGCCTTTGTTTGTGTGAAGGATTTGACAAAGTTTTGCTCCCTAGTTGCTTGATTATAAAAGGATTGTGAAGGACAAGAAGGAGAAAGTTGAGAGAAGAGTTAAAGTTTTGAAAAATGAGGAATGGGGGTTAAAATTAGGTTTAATAAAGGTAGGTCCATTTTCAAGATTTCTTCATAAATCTCCTTCATACTCACTTACTAATCTCTAGATGCTTATAACCTTTACTTTTTTTTATTCAATATATTTTTCTCAAATAAACCTTACAAGTTCTTCATTTCAAGTCCACTCAAACAATTTGTTTTCTTTTACCTAAAAGTTTTATTCAAAGCTCATTTAATTAATTAATTTTCTTTACCCTAACATTTCATTCATGTTTTCTTTATCATATTTTATTCATTCCATTTAAAATTTCTATTTAAAATTACCACCATTAAAATAAATTATTTTCCCTTATGACATAAAATTCTAAGGAGGATGTAATAGTAATCTTGTGATTATTTGCCTATTCTTATAACTACCACTATTGGAATCATTAGGTTGATCGTTTTCATATTTTTCCCACTTCTAGTGATAAAAAGTAATATTATGGTTATTTGTATTATTCATATAACTATCACAATTGCATAAATTAATTTAGCCTTTCCATATACATGGTCATGACCATGACTTCATCCATGTCTACACTTTCTTTTTATTACTAATAATGCATTCACTTTAGAGAATGCAACGAAACTAATTGGATGAGCTTCATATTTTGAATCAGAAACTTGTTATTGTATTTAGTCACAATAAGTTGATTCATGATGATGAAAAAGAGAAAAATAACAAATGATATGATTGATAAAGAAATAATGATAATAATAATAATAATAATAGATGAAATTCTACTTTATCTACTCATTTCATCTTTCTTACCAAAAATTTTATTTGTCATAAAGATTATGACAAAAAAATTACTTTTATAGAGCTTCGCATTGATTTTTTTCCCTAATATAATTGTATCTTTAAGATCTATTGAATTTCAACCTTCAATGTTTATGATAGATAATTCTTGCCAATACTATATGATTTCTCTACTTCATAACTATCTAGTAATCAAATGGAGCACCATTACCAATTGTTTACTATCTTGACTTATATGGGACATTGGTAATGACCTATTGATAATTGACCTTAGATAGACAAACAAATCAAGATAAAATTCTTAGAATATAAAGAAATAAAAGTGAGATAATAATAAAAATTTTAAATAATTTATATAAGATATGTGCCTCAATTGTACTGTAAAATGCATAAAAATAAAGGGTCAACTTCAACCTTTTATCTGAAAGTATGAAATCAAATGTATTTTTTAAAAACAAATTCTAAATAAGATCTTTTGCAAATGTTCAAAATAATCATTGATAAATTAAAAGGGCTTATTCTTAGGTCTCATAAGAATATCCAAACAAATAAAGTATTATGTATCATTACCCAAATGCCTACTAGTTCATTTTAGCATATCAACAAGTAAACTCAAAATTTGCTACTATTTAAATCATGCAATAACTTCCAAATTAAAAAAGAAAAAAAGTTCATTTAACTTTTATTTTATTATTATTATACGGGCTACAGGAACACGTCTGGGTCGGTCACTAATCACTATAATATAGACCCAAGGTAGTTAATTGACGCAATGGAAAGTAGGACTTCCATTTTGGACGCAGATCAAACTGCAGTGTACAAAATCATTTTCCGGAATTTGCAAGGCAATTCATCATTTGCGGTGCTTTGTTCATCCTCCATCTCCATTGGAAACAAACTCCAAAAACCCATTAAACTTTATAGTATTGACCACGAATAAAACTACATAAAAATTTATCAATTTCTGTTAACGAATCATATATCAAAGTTAAGTACAGTAAGATAAATAAAAATTAAATAAATAAATTATGCATTTGAAGGAGAAGAAAGATACTCAAACATGAAATATAATGACATAGAATATAATGGCCCAAGTTAACCTTCGGAAGAATATGTGTTCAATTTTAATCTTAAAAAATTAAAAAGAAAAGAAAATTAATTATCCCATTCTCCAAAATTTTGAAATTCATAAATAACTTCTGATTATGAATTCAAAGCAAAAGATTAAAAAAAAAAGAAAAATAAGAAGAATTCTTTTCTTTGAAACTTAAAAAAAAAATGGAAATTTTTTTTGCCAATAACGTGTTATAAAAAAATTAAAAGGGCAAAGAATAAGATAAAGAGAATATAATAACATGATGGGAGTTTTTCTGTGTAAAACTTTTTCACAACTTTCAGTATTTATAAAATCCTTTCCCTTAAGCATCAAATGATAAATATCACAAGATTAAATAAATTCAATTATCTCTAGCCAATAATTATCACCGATAATTATCTATCATTAATTGTAATATCAAAGATTAAGTAAATTCAATTATTATAATTAAGAGATAAATTAAAAATATTTTATAAACATTCAAATAAATAAATATTTATAACAGTTTCTCATTTATATATGAGTGGTAGTTATTACATTTTTCAAACTTTATAACTAGTACTATTAATTTTTTATTTTTACTTTTATTATAATTATTCATCCATCCTTTCATTTATCCCACCCAAATAAATGATTAAAAGAGATAATATAATCAAAAGCAAATATTGGACATTGTTAAGGTAAGATTTAATAATCAATTTTAATATTTTTTATTTTTTTTAACATTACACATGAATAGAAGATAAATAATTATAATAACAATGAAAATAAAAAACTAATAATAGTAGTTAAGAAATTTGAGGTATATAATAATCACTACTTTTATAAATGGAAGAGTATGTATTGTATTTACTCATTAAAAAATGTGTTATGTCATTTATATATTTTGACATTAAAAAATAATGTAAAGTATCAAAATAATGTGGAAAATAATTTTTTTTTAAAATAATGAATACTATTTTTATTATATTTATATTTAATATTAAATAAATAAAATAATTTTTATCTTAATATTTTATAACTATAAATATAAGTAAATAGAATTTTTAGGAAAGAAAACAAACAGAACGTGTTGCACAAAATTTTCAATGGCCAAAAGCTTGAAAGTTTTGGTGTTTAAAGAAGTGACTAAGAAGGCAGTAAATAGAAAATGTTTGTCAAAATTGATGATTTTTTGTGAATTATTACAAGATTTGAGGAAACAAGTTGTGAATAGAAGAATCGCATGGCGGAGAATATTATAAAAACTAATAAAAATAGCAAAGGAATAAATAAGAATGTTAGCAGTCTTTGATTTACAACCGTTAAAATGAACCGGTTTCGCCGATAGGTTCATACATCTTAAAAATAAAAATCAAAATGAAGACTAAAATCCATAAAAGGAGAATTTGCTTAATTGCGGGTCCAAATGGTCCGATATGCTGAATTCGTGGGCTTGCACGGATCAGAGCGAATGAATTCGTGGATAATCTGCATTTAAATAACACGTATCTTCAAAAACTAGTATTTTAATAACGTAATTAATAAAGAAAGGGGGGCATTAACCTGGTAATAATAAAGGATAATTCTAACATACCTAGAGTAAAAGTTTAGATATCGATATCTAAAATACTTGTCTTTATATTCACTATTAGATTAAAATGTTATTTAAATCTACAGTTAAAAAATACATATGGGAGAAGGGGTTAACTTATAAAAAATAATGATATACTTTTTTTTATTCTACTCATATATTTTAACTTATTTATATATTTAGCAATGATTTAAAATAAACTTTTATAGTGGGCTATTAATATTGGGCTAATATTATTAAATTATTAGTGATTTATATAATAATTTATTGAGTCATAAAACATATTCAATAATCAATACTTGTAATCTTTATATAAATTATTTATATTGGATTAAAATTACAAATGATAGATCATGTATATAATATATTAAAAAAATTTATAATAAGTTTTTTATCCATAAATGTATTTATGATTTTAAATGTTAAAAACTTTTTATAAAACACAATTAAAAAAAGATAATAAATGATACTTTTTACTGTGGGACTAACAACAAACCACTCAAATATAATTGAATATAGTTTTTTTAATTCAAAATTGAACAGACAAATTTTCAACGTTGGCAAAAAAGAAAAAAGTGTCTTGTTTTAATTGTTTTTAAATCTTATTTGAAATAAATTTACTTTTTAATTGTTTAAAAATATGCAATATTTCTCAATGAATTAATTTTATTAATTTTTTTAACAAAAATGTTTATATGTTATTTAAATTGATAACCTTCATGATTTATATAAATTATATTTTTATATTCTTATAACAAAAATATAATTTTAACTTTAATCTTTACTAAAATTTTAATTTTTTCTTAAATTTTATTTGAAATAAATTCATTATTTAACTTTAAAAAGATTATAAAAATATTGATGAAGATGATCTTAAATTGAAAGAGAAACATAATACATCTAAAATTTAATTAAATGACATTGAAGAAGAAGAAGAAATGTCAAGTAATGAAAACTAATCATTATTAGAACATATAATAATTCAACCTTTTATGGAAATTGGCATAAAGAAAAAGTTACGTATAAGAAGAAATATTACACAAGATATATTAAAGGCAAAAATAAAACCCAAGTTTAGATAATGATGGTGTAGAAGGAGGAGGAGGAGGATAGGGATGAAAACAGATATATAAATGAGTTAATCAAAATTATATAAGCTTATCATGAAATAAAAAAATATCTTATTATATAAATGAGTTAATTTTGTTAATAATATATTGAATGTATTTTAAATGTTAAAAATTTCAATAAGAAAATATCAATACTATATTTATCCATGTATTATATTTAAAAGAAACATTTGATTTATATAAATGAATTTTTAATTTATTTTAAAAATATAATTTTTTTTGAAAAATTTCATATATATGTAAAATAAAGTTTGAGCTAAATCTTTAAATCTATATAAGAAAAAAAAATTTGGCTCAATTTATTTTTATAAACTCACAAACTTATAAAAAAAATTGGGATAGAAATAAAATTAGAATAAATTTAAGCCTTAAATTATAAGGTTTATAAATAGATGAATTACCTAAAAATCTCTTTCATATATAAATATGTGTTATTTATTTATAGGTTTGTCAATAAGCTAACATTTTATTAAGAGAAATAAATAATAAATTTAAAAGAAAACTTAAGTTATATATTTTTCTTTACTCTTTTTGGACCATAAAATATATTCAATAATCAATACGTGTGATTTGTATATAAATTATTTATATTGAGCTAAAATTATAAATGATAGACCATGAATATAATATATTAAAAAAATTATAATAAAATTTTTTATCTATGAATGTATTTTTAATTTTAAATGTTAATTTTTTTTATAAATTTTTTGTTCTCAATGAAAATGAAAATAGAAAATAATTAAAATAAATATATTAATTTTTTTACTTTGATGAAAAATATGCACTTCTAAATTTTATATATGGAAGTGTATGGTATTAAAAAAAATAGTATTATTGATTTTAATATTTTTTATTTTTCAAGTTTGTTTGTTATCAAAGGAATTTAAAATTACAATGAAACCTTTTAGTTTTCATTTTCCTTTTTAAATTTATTTTGAAATTTTAATTTTTGTTTTGAAAATTTTCATATATATGTAAAATAAAGTTTGGCTTAAATCTTTAAATCTATATATGAAAAGATATTTGGACCTAACTTATTTTTATAAACTCATAAATTCATAAAAAAAAAATTGTGGCAGAAATAAAATTAAATTAAATTAAAGTATAAAATTGTAAGATTTATAAATAGATAAATTACTTGGAAACCTCTTCCATACATAAATAGGTGTTATTTATTCATTGATTTATTAGTAAGAGTATGGATATTCAAACTTTTATTCTAAGTATAGAAGAATTATCCAATAATAAAATAATGATCCTGCTATTATTAGATGGATTGATCTAATAGTTGAGGAAACTAAAATTAATATTTTATCCCTTTTTTTGGGTGTTATTTAAGATTATTGTATAAAGTTCAAGAAAAATAATAAATAATTTTAATTTTAAAAAAGATGAATTATAATTTATTATTAATATTTTTATTAAAATTAATTAACAAATAGAGTTATTAAATATTTATTTGGATAATAAAAGTAATGTTCAAAAGAAGAAGAATGAATGTATTCTTAATTTTTTAAAATGATAAAAATAAATAAAAATAAAAAAATTTTAAGACAGATATTTAAAAAATGGAGGACGTAATTAAATAAGAAACCTAATTTGACTTGTACGATGTAAAATATCGACTTTTAAATTGCTTTGATTTAAGCCACTTTGGCATGAAACACTACTGACCAATGGCACGTACGTAGGACTTGTTTGAATATATTTTTATTTTTATTTTTAAAAATTATTTTTAAATTAAAAAATAAAAAATAAAAGGTAATTAATGTTATAAATAAGAAATATTTTATTTAAATTTAAAATTAATATTTAAAATGAGAGAAATAAATTTTAAAAATAATTAAAAATTATTTTTTATTTTTAAATTATATATTTAGATAATAATTTTTAAAATAAATTGTTAAATAAATTTTTTATTTTTAAAAATATAAAAATAAAAATTATTTTTAAAAATAAAAAATAAACAGACCCGTAATTATCAAGCTTCTGGTTTTTGACTCAGCCAGCAAATGATGACAAACTAAACAGCATTAAATGCCAAATTTAATGTGACATTGCACCTTAAGCTAACCATCAGTAACGACGCAGAACGGGGAAAAAAAAGGTCAAAGTCAGTGAAAAAGTAGTGAGAAAATATAAAAAAGGTAAAAATAGAAAAATATATTAAAAAATATTTTTTTACTTATTGTTTGGATGTATAAATAATATGTAAAAAAATTATAAAAATATTATTTTTATTTAATTTAATAAAAAATAAAAGAGAATAAAAATAATTTATTGAATGACAAAATTACTCCTATTTTAAATTAACAAAATTATTTTCTTTTGTAATCATAAGAATAATTAAATTATTAGATGTATATACGCAAGGATTAAGGATCGAACTTTGGATGTAGCGGAAGGCATAAAGCCTTCAAGGAATATCGAATGCCACTTGAATCAAAGGCTCTCGGCATAAATAAAACTATTTAATAACCTTTACAAAAAGAAAATTTTATAATTATGAAATTTGTTTGCACCTTGTTGGTAAGACAATATTTTGTTAATTTTTGAGATAACTTTTTAAATTTTTTTTTTACATCAAATTTTTATAACATTCAAACATTAGAAAAATTATTTTCAACTTTTTTATTTCTATTTTTTTTTTCCTTTCTTTTTTCATAGATCCAGATAAAGGGATAGCAGAACCGAGGTTCGGTTATTTTCAAAGGGCTTTTTAATTTTTATTTCATCTATTCTTTTTCTAAGTGCTATCTGAGATTAATATATAATAATTAAAGAAGATAATAAATAACTTTGATTTTAGGATAGATGAGTCATAATTTACTAATGTATACTTTGCTAAAAATTAATTGATAAATAAAGTTGTTGAATATTTTTTTAGTCAGTAGAGGTAATATTTAAAAGAAGATAATAAATGTAATCTTGATTTTTTAAAATAATAGATAAATAATAACAAAATTTTTTCTCCAAACAGACATTTAACAAGAAATAGATAGAATATTTCATTAGTATTAACTTTAATTTCTAAAAAGTTAGTTGGCCTAATAACAGCAGAATCATCATTTTATTACTATCAGGTTAATGTCCCCATCTTTCTTATTAATTAAAATTTTAAAATAAAAATAAAATAATAAATATGAATATGATAAGGTTTTATTGTAATCTTAAATTTGATTAATTAAGAATTAGTAACTAATGCTTATTCACAACCAAGGATATTGTTAGTATTTACGATGTCGTTGGTATTTGCCTTTTCAATATAGAAGTTCGGTTTAACGTGACTGTACATATGTATTGTGTAATAAAGTATGTTAAAAATACATGAAATGTGATAGCATGGTTTAAATATATGAATGTGATAATGGAGATTGGAGTGTGAAGCGTCGGCAGTGATGTTATCACTGCGTGAATCCCTTCACTTTTGGTCCTGTGAAGTATCAAATATTACTTTCTCTATCTTTTATTATCTATTACAAATAATTAAATACACAGTAATTAAGAAAATAATTTTATTTATTTATTTATTTTTAATGAATTTTTCAGAATTACTCTTCATAAAAATTTACTCCATATCTTGAAATTTACATATATAAGTTTACTCCTCATTGCATTTAAATTTGATTATATTAATGAAAGTAGATTGAGAGTAGAGAGATTGTTATATCTCAAAATTCAAAACAATTAAAATTAGAGAGAGAAATATAATATAATAAATTTATTAAGATATTCAAAGATGAATGTATCTGATAACAACGTATTTATTAATGAAAAAGAATTATAAAATTAAAAAATTATTTAATATTTTATTGGGGTTTTAAAATGACAAATAATAGGAAACAAAAAATTTAAGACAGATACGACAGATAATAAATGAGAGAGGGAATGCAAAAAATGATAATTATACAACCTTTTCTTTGATAAATTGCACTTACTCTAGCGTTGGAAAAAATGGTTTAATTGTTATTTTTATTGCTACAATAATACTTGATATTTCTAGCAAGGTGAAAGGCCTTTCAAAATTGTTAACACTTTGTTAAGATTATAATAACAAATTCATCTTTTAAATAATACTTGTAGCAAATTTAAATATTTACCCCTGCTCCCTCTTTTTTCTATATATTCTCATGACTTTCCATATCTTCTCACATATTTCAGAAATTTGGTTCCCCCCTACTTTTCAAGAGTGTAAAAAATAGGAATAAAGATGCGTAAAAGAGTTATTCATAAGCTAACCCCTAAACAAGAAAGAAATCAAAATAAACGTTCAGGATTTAGGAAAACTGAGGGAATGAAGGTGTTGCCAACTCGAAAGAAAATTGCTCTATGCTCTTCTGATTTTATTCCCTCTTTATTTGGCAGCTACAGGTAGTAGGTACTGAATTTAATTCTTATACAAATTTGTGCAAAACGATATTGTTGCTCATAACCCAAAACATAATACCATTGGCACTTTGTCCTCAAAATCAACTTCAATTAGCTGTGCTCAACTCTGGAAGTTAGCAATTTGAAGGTACTATACTTCAGATGTAGACCTGGCTTCCTCTTTTCTTAGCATATTCTCATTTTCAAGAAGGGGTTGTGTGGGTTTGCATTATAAAGCTTATCAAGTACTTTAATTAATGGTGATCAGCTGTACCAATTATTCCACTAATGAACTTTCTAAATTGAGCTACAATTTGGGGAGGCATTAAAAGAGGAAATACAGATACAACAATTGCTACAGCACATGACAACCACCATGCTGTATTAATCATGATTAAAAATTTAAAATAGTATTAATAACAGAAATCACATTCTCATACATACATTGAATAACACATATCTTCCAAAAAAAGGAGATTCAAATCAAAGCAAAACAGCACCAAATCCAGATATATAAACACAAAATTAAATAAAAGATTCAATGAATTCCCCATCACAAGAACAACACCATCACCCCAAGAACGGCCAAAACAAGGTTGCTCCAAATTCCCATGCTGATGATCCTGTAAGAAGAAGCCTTATCAGGTGAAGATGTTGGAGAAGACTTGCTCTCACCATGTTTTTCTGCAGCTGGAGAATCTGCAGCTGGGGCAATTTCAGGAGCCGGGGCAGGAGCCGGTGTGGGAGGGACATCAGTGCCAAAAATTGCCTCAGGGAGAAGCACCTCATCAACCTGGTATATAGCAACAGGATCTGTGGCATGTACAGCACTGCTGACCTTGGTTTTGCTCCATCCTGAGTTAATATGAACCGTCCCGGAAACATCAGTGAAATTCAAAGTGTAATCCCCGCCGGCAAATGTGGGAGTGGAGCTGGTTTTGCTGAGGTTATTGAAGTCAGACAGAGAATAGAAATGTGGCAAGGCATGGAAAAGGATAACTGATTTGAGCTGATCTTGGGTGAGTTTGGCAAGCGAAGGCTTCTTTAGGGATGAGAACGCACTGTCTTTTGGTACAAAGATGGTAATTCCTTCTTCAGTGTTGTTGGCTTGGTTTTGGAAAGTGTCAATCACTTTGGTGGATTCCAGGTAGCTAAGGAAGGTGTGGAACGGGCCAGCTACGGTGAGCAATTCAGTTAAGTTCACATAATCCGGAGCTGGAGCTGGAGCCGGAGTTGGGGTTGGGCTCAAGGGAGCAGGAGGGCTTGCAGTTTTGGCGTATGCTGATAAGCACAAAAGCAGCAGAGTACCAAAAACAAGAGAAAACTTCATCTTTTTAATTTCCAAGTTCACAAGCTTGTCCTAACTTACAAAATGGACTAGTCTCTCTAAATTCCTGCAAGCAATTAGTAGCTTGAAGATATTAGATGATCTCAACAAAAATTACCCAGTCGTGGAAGAAAATCATCAGTAATTCCAAAATTGAGTAAAATCAATTCCAGATTCACCCCAAATTTAACCGCAAAATCCATAAACATTTTAAAATCTTACCCCTTCTAGATTTACTAATATCTTTGTAGACTAACAAAATGGCTATTAGCAGATCTTAAGAAAGTCAACAGAGCCCATGAAAACAAGCAATGAAAAGAACAAGGATTGCACAAAGAAGATCTAAAACTGCAAATACAATTAAAACAAGACAATGCAAGCATAGATCAGGGAAAAAATGTAAACACTCTGAAAAGCTAATGCTAGGCGATGAACATTTTCAATTGTAGCCCATTTGTTCTACATTCTTGAACCTCAAATGATACTATAACAGAGGAGAGAGAAAGCACACAGTAAAATTCAAAAATAGAAACAGCATGCGGAACCCCGGAAGACCAAATTTTCAGATCGACAAAACCAATTAAATGAATGGATTAGCTTATTTGTTTCCCGATTGTCCCCAGCCAATCAGTTAGAAGTTCGTTTTCCCAGAAAGTTTTAAACTTTCTCGGGAAAGCCCAGGTCAAATCAAACCAGACCAACTTCAGTAAGACCAGTCAAGTGAACAGTAAAGAATGTACACAAACCTCAGACAAAATAAAAAGGATAGATCTACATAGGCTGATCCAAAAACCCAAGCATCCAAGCAAACTTAAAAGAAAACAGCATTCTTGAATAGAAAAACACAAACTTGACATTAAACCCATCAAAATCCTAAAATGAAAGCAATTAAGAGCAAGAAAACAAATACGCATAACAAGGAAATTGAAGCTAGAACGGAACTGACCTGAAGAAGAGGAATTCAGAGAGAAATGGTAAATGCAGAATGTGAGGGAAGAGAATGAAGTTAAGAGTATATAAAGATGGATTAGTGAGGCTAAGAAGGTAAAGGAAAGGTTCTTAGTGGGGATGGTACAAGCTGGAGGGGAAGAGAGAGGGAGAGAGATAAGGTGCTGTACTGGTGGATGCTTGTGGATATTACTTACACAATGGGCTGGTTCTACCTTGGTGGTTCTTTCCTTTCGTTGGAGACAGGATGTACTTTGAAATTTTTGGGAAATTTATTATTACAAAAAGTTAATTACTATTCTCATAATTTTTAAAAAAATTTCAAAATATATAGTATCATAATTTAATTAGCTGGTTTCATTTATTAAAAAATAAGATATATTTAAATTGTCTTCAAAATGAATTTTAAAAGTAAACTAAATCGTTTTTGTCAAAATTGATATGTCGGTCGGCATATAACTGTTTAATTAATATTTTTTAATAGTATAATAGCAAATAATTTTTCAGAAATAGAACAGTATGTATAAAAAGTTAAAGAATAAATACGCATTTTCGTCTTATGAAATATAATTTGTATCAATTCATACTTATGAAATATTTTCCATCAATTTCATCCATTATTTATTTAAATTTGATCAATTCCATCACTTAAATATATTTTTTATCAGCTTCATTCTAATTTATTTGAATTTATCCAATTTTACTATCTTAGTAAAGTGCATTAAATTGAAGGTGAGGAACGAAACTGAAATCTAAAATAAGTGAAAAAATTTAGAAAAAATATTTTTAGAATTGAAATTGAATAAATTCAGATACTTGAGGATGAGATTGGTAAAAAAAATCACAAAAGAAAAAATTGATAAAAATGACATTTTACAGAATCAAAATGAATATTTAATCAGAATAAAATAATAATATCATATATAAAAATGTCTAAAAATATATCATCAATTATAAAATAGTAAAATTTTATATTAAAACTCGCATAGTAGTATAAATATAAGAAGTATAATGTTTTTGAACTTTAAATAATTGAAAAAATATCTAAAAAAATTAAAGAAAATAAATCATTCAAAAAATTACGGGGAACCCAGAACGGAAAAAAAATACTATATTTGATCTAATATTTTACGTCAAATTTATAGAGTCGGACTATATTGTGGTACAACAGGCAGTAGTTGAAATATTGTCATATATTCTTTATTTTTCTATATTCATATTATCTTATACTTCTAAAATAATATGACACATAATAATATTTTATGATCTGCTTGTATAAATATGATTATACTTCTGTGCGTGAAATATTAATCCTACAATAATATTTAAGTGTGAGATATAACCGGACAAATACAATAGTTTTAAACTTTACCTAATTTTTTTTATAAAAATAAGATATTTAATTTATATTATTTTGTGAATAAAATATTGAGAAATGGCTTGCCAAATAATATTTTTAATCAGTGACTAACTCTAATATTATTAGAAATGTCTTTTTTTCCCCTCTAGGAAAGAGAGTTCAGTGTATTTTCTTTCTTCCTTTTTTTTCTTTTTTTTTTGTGCGTAGGTTGGGCTTTCCACGTCCAATTCAACTAATCATACTTCTTTAATCTGGGAGAGGCCAACCTTGCATTCTACCCCACATTTATAATATCTCATTTCTTTCTCTCCAATTTATCATCTCTTAAAATTAAAGTATTATCATGTTATTTCCCCATCATAGTTGCCACTAAGACTGAGTTATTAATAATTTTCATTCAAGATTTTAAAAGTAATTTGTTATTTTAAATATGGACGAGCATAACTGTTCCAACTACAAACAAGTTGTTAAGATTTTCAAATACAAAAGATTAACGGCATGAAATCAAGAAAGTGCAATAAATTATAGTTTTATCTTAATTGGTTTGTATCAAGCGCCTACCCCCTAAATTATTGTCATGACATGTTTCTAATCATAATTGGTGTGGATTTTAATATCCAATTTTTCGTCAGCTTAACCTATATACTTACTTATTCACTTAATTAAATTATTAATTTATAAGACGATTTAAAAAGTAATTAAGAAAGGAACTAACATTTTTACGGTATGAAGGAAGTAATTTTTTTTTTTTTTACATTTAAGTTAACCCTAACTTTCCTATACTACCCCACCCTTATTATGGAGATGATAGCCTTTGTATTACTACTCAATGTTAACTATTGTTGCTCGAGCAATATCATTTAACTTCAAAAAAGTGGAATGAATAATGGTGGCAAACTATCCTCAAGAAACCTGTAAAGTGCAACACAGAAAGGTACAAGTCTAAGACTTAGTGAATAAATTGATAAGATTAATTTAGATTAAACATAAAATCCTTGAATCTTAGGCTTTTAATTATGGCATGAACACAATTAAGAAATAATTAATTAAGAAAATTAATATAATAAATACCTAAATCAATTAGTAATTGACTTTGAATCCTACATTTCTTTTATCATTTTAACCAATATTTGTAATACAGGAAGACATAAAATTATTCCAATAGAGGTCTCACTACCTCTATAATAACATCCCTTTTCTCCCTCTTTTTTACTTTGATGAAAGAATTGGTTCTACATTCAAATGAGACAAATCTGAACTAGGATTAGTTACTAGAGGTAGGGAATATTAAATAAATCAGGTTGGATTATGAATTCTATCCATCACAAGATTTATGCCCAACTAACCCATATTTGTATTATAATACCAAATAGGGCTCAATCAAAATTATTACTTTTATTTAAAGCTCACATAACAAATTTCAACATTAATTATCATTTATTGAATTAATGTAAGGCTCACATAATATTTTTAACATAAATATACTAGCACATTTGAAATGTAACATTTAAAATGCATCTTATTAACGAAGATGGCTCCCACACTTACAAGGTTTAAGTTATCATGTCCCATAGACATCAACATAATTGCCTCTAATATTTAAGAATATCATGACTACCTTTCTTACCATAGGTTTTAATAGATATGTATATTAAAGTTGCATATGCTTGATTCTTATTACAATCTTTACAATATTTTCACACATCTTGATTATAGCATAAGTGTTTATAAGCAAATGGAAATCATAACAAGCTATCATTATTTCCGTTAACATTGTCAACAGGAAAGTAATAAACTTCTTTGTGACTCTCAAGTCAATTTTGTATCCTCTATAATTCATTACTAAATTCGGTGTTTGAATAGTTGACATGCCTCATCACATATTTTCATAAGTTCACAAATTACATTCATAATCATTCTCATGCCTTTATGCATGGTCATGTTTCCAATTTAACATAATTATTACTCAAACATTCAAATATTCATTCATAACATGTGGCAATACTTCCATGCCTTCAATACATGGCTAAATGATCCAAATTAACATCATTTATATTTTAATATCATGCCCTTAGGCATGTAATGACTAAGTGATTATGAATTATTAAAATAATTGCTTCTTATCCATTAAAGGTTTGCACTATGATTAGTATTAGTTAGTCATTCCATTCTTATTCATTTTTACGGTCAACGTTACATTATAGCTTATTAGGTTTTCCTATACCTTGATTTTATTTCATTAAAATGTTCTCTAAGCTTTATTGCTAGAAACAAGGGAGCAACGATCGATTATTTGATTCTAGATAAAAGTCTTGGGAAAGGCCCAATACAAGGGTTAACCATTTCAAGCTTAACAGTTGATTGTTCTATTAGTTTTCTATAGATTTCTTATTGTAAAACTCCTGTTTATAGAAGGCCTTTATCTCTTGTAATTTACCTATTCCTTATTTTATCCTTACTAAATCATCAAAAGTTAAGTTAGAATATTTACTAACCTCACTTGAAGGAAAATTGAAAATGTTAAACCTATTATTCTTCAATCCTAATCATCCAAAGTTTCAAAAGCTTCTTATTGAGGTTCCATTTTTCCTTAAGTTTAAAATGAGCTTCATCTAACATCATAAGGGAAGAAAAATAAGAAAGAGGCATAAGATTAAGGTTAATTTAAGAGTTTTTACCTTGTTTGCAAGATGAATCTAGCATGATCTTACAGTTTCCATTTATAACTTCACAAAGATTAGTAAAGAAGTAGAGAAAAAAGACAAGAAGAACGTAAGGAGCGGACTTCAAGAAAATAAGGGCAAAAAGTTGGGTTAGGTTTTTTAATAGGCAGTAGGGAAAATTTTATCCTTAGCCTATAATTCCCTCTACGCCCACTTATCCCCTTCCATTTACTTGCAATCAATCTTTTTTCCTAAATTCTTTCTTTACCAAATTTTATTCCTCATATTCCTAAAATCTCTTTCCATCTATTGAGATGATAAAAATTAAAAATAAAAATTCTAAAAAGTGTAACAATTGTAAATACTTTTTTATTATAAGAATGGTAATCCACTTAATACATATATAAGATCTTGAATTTGAACTCAAGATATAATAGGAGCAAAGCCCTTAAAATAATATTTGGTGCCACTACACTATTTAAATTAAAATAATGTTTAAATTTATTAATATAATTACTTGGCCAATTATTGTATATATAAAATCCTCATTTTCTTATATGATTTTAGTTAAAAGAATTATAAATATAAATATTTCATATTTCAAAAATAGTAGAGCTACCTTCATGTTTGAATGGAACTAGCCAAGCTAACATGCAATTTGAGACCAATTGACAAAAAATTCATTCAAATTCTCCTTTAAATAAGTCATATTTTAACAAGTTGAACTAAATTAATAAGTAAATATAAATAACCTTTAATGTATGGCTTAGTATCATATAACTCATATGAAGTTTTAAAACTTATAAATAACTCTTTAAAGTTTTCAAAAAATTGAAAATATTGAAAATTTAATTTTTTTTAATATATATATATGAGTCACTTATGACTATTTCCAATTATTTTTAACATAAATTCAATCAATTTGTGAAGGAATTTTCTTTTAAAATAAATTACTAACTGCAAACTTAATCATATAAAGCATTTATGACATAACTAAAAATATGCATTATAAGTAAATCATTGTTGAAACTTAACTTAATTATAATAGGGAGTATATGTGTTTTTTACTTAATTTTTCATTACTTCTATTGTACCAAAAAATAGTTAGAAGTCATAAGTGATTTAACTCTATCTTTTCCTATTTTTAATTTAAATTTCATAAAAATTATCAATTTTGCCTTAAAATTATAAAATGTTAATAAAATAGTCCTTGAATTATATAAAATTATAATTTTATCATAAAATAATGATTCATAGATAATTTCATCCCTTTGTACAATAATTCATAGATGAAATTATCTGTGCAGATATGTATGAAGGAAAAAAATTAGCTATACAAATTATTATTTAGGAATGAAATTATAACTTTATATAATTCAAGAACCATTTTATTAGTACCTTATAATTTTAGGGATGAAATTGTTAGTTTTATCTTAAAATTTTAATATCTTCAATTTAAAAAAAATTCAAGAGGGTTATTTATAGGTTTTGAAACTTAAAGTGGTTATATGATAATTATTAAAAATTTTAGGCCTTACATTAAGTTTTAAATAAAGTTATTAATGTTATACATTGTTTAATGCCCAATTACAAGTGACTACAATGTTATGGGTATAATGGTATTATGCTTAATGTAAATTAATTAAGTATTAATCTTATAATGGGTAGGATCTATGATTTAGCCTACTTAGTTAACAAAGGGATCCCTACCTTTAGAAACCCTATAAGATTGCAGTTTCCTCAGTAAAGTGTAGAAGATATATTCTTTGCTTAGAAAGAACGTGTAATAAGGCTTCCATAGAGGTAGTGTTTCCCCTATCATCAATTCTTTCCCTTTATCTATATTTATTTTAGGTAAATAATAAGATATTGTGATATTCATGGATTAAGATAGAATATGTGTTATCAAGAGATTAGTGAAGCAATAGCTATTAAATTGCCTAAATAATCATTAAAGGATTAAGTTAAGTTAGACCTTTAACACTTATTCTTCTCCTTTACATATTTAATCAATTTTATCAAGAAATTGGTTTATTGAATTCAAACCTTAATGCATAATTAAATGATTCGGGATAATGCTAATGCATAAAATCACAACATTGGTATTAGAGTTCGATTTAATTGTGCATTATGGTTGGCTTTAGGAGTATTTTTAATAAACTTCCACATGATCATTTTAGTGATTTAGCATCTTATGAAACTAATGTTTAATGTGTATAAGATTTGCTCTTATAATCATATGAAAATTAATTTTTCACCTCTGTTAAAATGTGAGTCTTGTTTGAGAAATATATGAATAAGTTTTTAGCTTGTACATGTACAATTTACGAGTTTTAGTTCCAAACGTGATTAACAATTATCTATGTATTTATTTTTAAGCTCCAATACTATATATATACATATATGTTTATTATGCATATGAATTGCAGAAAAAAGACACATATTTGTCATCATACTCTATATTTTGTGTGTATCTCTAGCAATATGAGTTTTTAGCATTCCTGGATGCACATGTACAAGTATGTGTGATTTTATAAGTTCTTTGTCTTCATAAATATGTATGTATACTCAATTATAACTTAGGAGCTTAAATGAGCATGCAATATCATTGAAATTCCTTTAAGGTTATTCATGTGCTTTATTATGAAAATGTATGTGTGTGCCTACATTTCATGAATTTATTGCACTGAATTATATGCTTTTCTATGACTCATATGTAGATGCCATATATCCCTTTATTCCTACCATGCATATTTTAAGTTCATTTATGTGCATTAATATTTATTATCCATGAGTTAGTATATGTGCCATTGGTAAATTCTAGGCAAATGCATTTTTCATGGAATGTTTTCCCACCATGTATGTGTGTATGAGCTTTTAGTTTTTTCTCTGTATTAAGCAAATGCTAGAGTGTGAATTACTTATGAAATTGAACAAGCCATTTACAAAGTAATGTAGTGGCACTAGGTTGTTCTATTTTTGTATGAAATTATCTTAAAATTTTAACTTGGAACTTAACTTTTTCTTACTACAAAATGTAAATCTTTAGTTATTTTTGGGTAGAAAAAATAGTTGGTTAAAATGTATTTCCCAAATAATATCTAAAAACTATCATTTTTTATGTTGCTATTGCTTTAGGATATCAACTCAATCTTTTAACATGTTTTGATTAAAACTATGGATTGATTCATTTTGAAAATGCATTTTGAAGGAAATGAGAGTTGGTTGAAGGTTAAGAAAGCGATAAAAACTACAATATTATTGAATTATTTGTTATCAAATTTTGGAAAAATTAAACCTTAAATTTAATGCATTCTTGGCTATAAACTAGATTTGGTTAATTAGAAAATTAGATAAGGATTGATTTGGTGAGTAAACTAAGCGAAAAATCATGCAAAATGGAGCAAAAATGGCCCAAGTTGAGACCATATAGCAAACTAGGTTGGGTCGATCCAAAACTAGGCAAACAAGTTGAGATAGTGATGAACAATGAACCTGTACGTGGCTCACATGCACAAGCAACATGTACGGCCCAAGCACTTCCCTCATGATGGAATTTCTAGGTGATGAACATACTATTGTGCTCCACTTTGCAAGCACATAATTATGAATTTTTTTAGAATTAAAATTTTTATTTAATTTTTATCTATTTTATTTAAATATGCATTTGAAATTATTTTGAGTTAAAAATTTTCTATATGATTTCCATTATGCAAGTTACCAATTAGAATTTTATAGCAATTTTTAACAATATTTAAATAATGTTATTGAATATTATTATGTCATATAGGAATTATTATACCATATAAGAACTACAAATTACTCTTATTATACCATGTATTGCCTTTTGTGGGACCAATTTCATAAAATTTTATTCAAAATTTTTGAAAGGAAAATTATTTGAAATGTATAAAGGAGAGGTTGTATCAATAATATTAAATATCTTTTACTATTATGTTATTAATATAGTTTCATTGACAATAATATGAATATAGGGTTAGATATTATATTCCTAGAATTTTCAAATACTCTTTCAGCGTTAAGTTTTAAGAGTATAATATTTTATTTTTATATTATGTTGTAAGGTCTTAAATACCCTTTAGTATTAGATTTTAATACTATATGAAATTTCATATATCATTTTAGAGGAAAATGTAAGCATGATTAAAGTCATTACATACATTAATGAGATAATACATTTTCGTCAACTTAATTACTTATGCAATTAACCTTAATATAGATGCTAAATAAGATGAGTTAAAATGAATATGGCTAAATTTTAGAAATTGTATATGGTGATCTTAGAAATGGAGCCCATTATTAGTGTAAATTCAAGTACAAGGTAAAATAAAAACATAAAAATGAAGGCACTCGAACCATGTCAATCTAATGATCATGTAGTATACTAAGGACCAAACCATCAGACAAAGTATCCGTAAGTTTATGAATGTTTGGCCTCTTTTTCTTTTTCATTGTAAGGAAAAATGTCACAATCCGCCTAATTATAACTAATGTGGAACCTATTACCTTGTCTCCATAAGCCTATCTAAAGCTACTTTAGTATAATTACATAGTTTCTACCTAGTTAACTAATTAAATTGCTAATTTTATATACATTTTAAAATATTTACAAATGCAAAGTTAATGTTAAAGCATACTAAATTTATTTACATATACCAAAATCTATTCCTATTTAAATTCTAATAAGACTGTAGGTATTTTTTAAAGGAAATTGAAGAGTTCACTATCCCTGAGTTGTTGATGGTGGCTAAGTAGCTTTTACATGCACTTTTGAAAATATTATAAGAAAATAAAACAATAAGACCTTATTTTAATAAGTAAATAATCTACTTAAATACCAAATATCCAATCATAAATTTTTCTCAAACCAAACTTTCCATGGTTTGAACAATAATCATATTTTAAGCAATTATCAAACAATGGCATATATTAATATAATTAATAGAAATAACAACCAAACCACCTTACACCTCTTGAGTCAACCTTATCCACCTACAAACGTCCATCTTTGTTCCTCTCGGGTCCCACTTTATCCTCTCTTAACATTTTTTCCCGAATTCATTTTCATTACACATTTTCACTTTACCAACTTTGCTAACCATATTTCCATACCACATCGATTCACATCCCCAACTTAAGACTAGTATCATAACCATAAATAAATTTAATCATAAACACTTTTAACTCTGTATAGGAATTATATTCAACCACATTTTAACTTCATATACTTACATTAAAATAATATTTTATCATGTAAACATTTTGAATGAATGAGGAAATAAGGAGTATCAAAGTATGCTATTCAAATATAAGATCTGAATAATAAAGCAATATTCAAGCACCTTACTTGATTACCTAATGATAGAAATGAGGAGAGCTACTAGTAATTGAGTATAATACCCAATTATAAGAAGCCCAACAATGGGATTATAATTAAGTATAGTCCTCATATATCCAAAACTAAAAATGAATACCTCTTTATGTATTCAAATAGGGTATTCAAATACCACCTCTCGAGAGTAATTGATATGGTTGCCTTTAAATATTATAGTCGAATATCAATTGGAAATTTCAAGGTTTACTTGAATTTCACCTAATCACTAACCAAATCCAACCATACATCTTTGTTTGCAAACAAAACCTAGCTTAACAATCACAACAGTACTAGCATGCAACATTATTGCCTACTTAGAACATCAATAAATCATTTAAATCACAAGTGATATATATATAACACCCATCAATCCTACAACATCTAGCATAAAACCCTACAATAATTACATCTTGCAAATCAATAAATTTAAAAAGGTTATCTATAACCTAGTTTTGGAAGAGGAAAGAAAAACAGTAAGATGTTAGATTAACCTTATTCAACATAAAACAAAGAAAAATTAACTAGGATTCTTTGGTTTCTTGGTCACCATTAAAACCCTAAGAAATTCCAAACTAAAATATGATATCATGGAAAATTACCTTGATGCAAATGAGTTGAATAATGATTCTTGGAAGTTCTTAGCTAAATCTTTTACCAAATTGCTAAATTAGGAATGAAAAAATACTTAAAGAAGGAAGCGGTAAAGAGCTCGATTGAATGAAGGAGAAAAATGGAAGAGAAAGTGAGGGACTTTAGCTTTTAATGCCTTAAAGAGTATTTTGATCATTTTAAGGGCTTTAAGGGGAAAATCGAAAAATAATTAATCTAAATATCCTTCATATATTCAACTCAATTGTAATTTTACTCATACTTTTATTTATCTTAATTCCATTTATTTTTTTCATAAACCATATTTTATCTGCTTAAAATATCGTCCTAAACATATTCATAACAATTGTAATTATCTGAATGTAAGAAATTATTAGTAAACTATTTAAAAATAAAATTTTGAATTATTAAAGTGTGACAAAAAAAGGGTCATTATCTCTTATTGCTTAAGAAAAATAGCTTATGATAAAATCAATGGAGTGCAAGAACATGTCCTAAAATTGATTAAGTGTTATAAACTTAAGAGCAAAATGGTTAATATCGAAGATAGTTTTTTGACCTAGCATGCACTGAAGTTATTTCGTCCAAAATATTGATGTTCAGAAGGTCTTGTATAATGCTTAAATGTGTGAGTAGACAATTAATAGATTGATATCCATTATTAATCAAGTGGAAGAATATATGAGAAGGAAAAGGCTTAGATAAATAACTTTATTTATTATAGTTTAAGTTCAAAATAATTGTGCATTTTAAGAACAACCATAGGATATTCTTACATAATAGGGACAAAAAAAGGGTGACCACCTCAAGTTCAAGAAACTTAAGAAAGTGCATTAGAGTTAGAGATGTTTATTTACATTCATGATTTGTTTTGTACTAGAAACATAATATTTTGTATATTTCACTAAGAAAAATCATTTTTTCTAGTTGTCATGTTTTGATAAATAAACTTTATTTTAATATGTTCATTTTAGGTACATGATTTGAAGAGTTACATTAGCATTTTGCAAAATCTATTTGAGACTTAACCCTAAAATCATCTTTAGACCTTAGATTGACTATCTATTTTAAGGATGCTCTTGGATAAAAGGAGCTGTAAAATGCTATAGAAGTGGAAAATGGAAACAAAGTATAATGACTTTACTATAAGTATAAACTAACAAATCCATTTCCATCATCTTCTGCTCTAATCCATTGCAATAAATAGGATAAAATTGTTGGTATGTGTCCTAGGAACCAATCATATAGATGATTGAAATAATACATAATGTATTATGTTTTATTTTAGACAATTTAATTATTATATTTTATTTTTATAATTTTATTATTATTCTGCATAATTTATAACTTAATATAATAATTATCCTTGGAATAACTTTGCTATTTCTAAAATACCCCTAGTCAAATATTATTACGAAAGGGATAGTAATAATACATCGAGACTAGCATGTATAGTGATTGATGATTACGAATCATGAATATATGATATCAAGTCAATATATGAGTACATTGTTAGCGAAACAATGTACTGGACTGACCCACTATGAGAATATTGCATGGATAGACGTATCATAAGTTATTCTTATATGATCATAAATACACATAAACCTTTAACCTAAAGTCACTACGGTTTCCTACATGAGGAATTACTCACTTTAATATTGTCCTATGTCACCTTTAATCAGGATGACGAATAGGCATTGATTGGGTGTGTCATGAATCATGCAGAGGGAAGTGAGTGATGTAGATAGGATTTTATTACTCTTGTATAAAAGAGAAATATCCTTGAGCCCCTTAATTGAGTGAGACTTAGAAATACATGGCCATACTCAATTGGATTAATATGTGATATTAATTATTTATTTTAAGTCTACTCAGTATCAAGAAATATAAATTGAACATTGACAAGGATGACACATTCCATGCCTCCAGTTCAATTTGGATATTATTATAAAAAAAATTATGATGCAAAATGTTGATCATGTATTAGGTGGATGTCGAATCACAGACATTCTTACTACTTAAGTGGCAGTGATGTATTGTTAGATACCGCTTACTATCTATGGCTCAATAATGAGTCATTGTCAACGTAGTAAGAACCTACAGAGTCACACAAAAGGAGTAGAAATAAGATAATAATTAATTAGACTTTAATTATATTAATATCCAATTAATTGGACTTATTTTCGTGCATATATATTATTATTAAGAATAATAATGTGTTATTCACGTAATATATATATATATATATATATATATATATATATAATATTATGTGACATTATTTGATATTAAAGTAATATCAAATAATTACGTTATCATATATTAGATAAATATATTATAAGATAATATTATTTTAATATTTAATAACTATATGAAATTATCTAATATTAAGATATTTATATTATGAGATAATATTATCTAATATTAGATAATTAATAGATAAGTCTCATCTCTCCTCATTATCTCTAGGATAACGATAAGATGAGTTGTTAAGTATGATTAGGATTTTGGAAGCATTATCCTAGTAGGATTAGGATTGTAACTTGTGGCTTGCCTAAGTTCTATTAAAAGGGGCTTGAGGGCAACACATTAAGCACACGCTCATAAGCTTCCCAAAACCCTAAATCACCTAAAAAACACCCAATCCTAATTCCTAGAGAGAGAAACGCATCCTGGCAGATCCGTAAAGGGCAAGAGGTCGTTGTTCACTCCGTGTGGATACCATAGAGACGCTGTACCTTCTGGCTGGTGTTTGATTCATCTGCTCTCAAGTTTTGATTAATAGAAACACGAGTGCCCAATAGGTAAAACCCTAATTATTGATTTATGTTTTTTGCATGGATCCTAAGTTGAATTCGGATCAAATTTTGAATTTTTGCTACATGTAATAATCTAAATTCCTAACAAAAATAATTATGGAACTCCTTTTAGAGATCTCCCATAAAGTTTTCCTAACCTCTTAAAGTATATTTGAGCAATAAAAGGTGAGTCAGCCTTATTATATAAAGTTAAATATAGATTAAATGGAATTACTTGTATATAGTAAGCCAATGAAAAACAAATATAACTTTGAGTTTAAAAAGGATGCTTCAATGAAATTATAGGTTCAAGATCATGTTAGTAATCAAAAGACTACATATAAAAGGAAAGTGTATACTATAAAATACTTCCTTTCTTCTAACATATTAAAACTTGTTCTAAATTATTATGATATAAAGTAGCTTATTTTAGTGAAAGCATGTTCATTAAAGATTAGAATAACCTTCCTATATTGTAACCTAATATAAACAATATGAAATAGCTAAATAGTTTCTAAGAAAAAGATAAAGAATATCTTGCAAGGAAAATAAATAATTTTACCAAGATAATTGCATCTCAATTTTAATGAGATTGTAACTTCTCTCAAATTTAAGAAGAATAATATAAATTAGAGTATGCTGATAAGTATGGGTATTTTGATAATTTTGGTTCTGCATGATAACAATGTTTTCCTAGTGAATGATAATGTGGACATGTTGATTAAGATATAGCAATTAAAATAAAAGGGCTATGAGTACCTTCTTATATAAATAAATAGATATTAAGGTTTTTATAATAGGTTATAAAGGTGGTTAGCTTGTTTCAATAGTCATGCTAGAAAGGGCCCAACATGTTGGTATGCTTTTATATTTATTCATTAATCTAAAAGGATAAATTTTTATTAGGTCTAATGTTTTCTAAGTGATAAGAAATGTCCTATATACATTAGTTGTAAGTGAGCTATTATGTGTTTATGTCAATGGCACTGGACTGTTATTCGTATAGTATATGGATGGTATAAATGATCACATACTAACTTGTAAGAGATCAAGAGATCTCATAGGTACAGGCTACTTAGACTCTTTTGATTAGTTGTTCAAGTGATCATGTATCTATGTTTAGACATATATTTAAAGGAGTTATGTCATGAAAAACATTAAGCAATCAATTACAATAACCTCCATTGTAAGAGTAAGCCATGTCATGTAATATAAATATTTTTGTAGAGTTATTCGGTTAAGGCAACTTTATTCTTAACTATTTGTGTTTTATTATGACAACACTAATGCCATGGTCTTTTCCCTAAATAATAAAATTTTGTTTATGTAAAGGATTTCAATTCGAAGTGATAATTTATGAAAGAAAGAACATGTACAAGCATATTGCTTGTTTTCCATGGATTGTATGCTCTTGGATCCACTAATTGAAAGCTTAGGAGTTGAAATTAATCATGATCATGTAAATAATATAAATTTGTTTAAGTCTTTCGATGTTTTAGGTTAGTAAGAGTTTTCATATATGAGCTTATTATTATCTTAATATATATTTAATTGAAATATTCATAATAAAATATTTGAAATGTTACCATACATTTTGTACACATTCTAGGTTATGACATGTGATTATAGATATTTATGACTTCTTTCATTACTTATTGAAAATATTGATTCTTATTAGCATCTTTGGTAGATATTGGGAGCATTGTGTGTGGATTTACATTTAGTAATATTAAAGTTACGTAAATCCTATTATACATGTTGATGTTTATATCCTCCTAAATGTTAATTGTTTGATTAATGATGTATAGGCATTCAATATATTTAATATTGATATCCCTTTAAATATAATATGTAGTGTTATTGAATACTTATGATCTCAATTAAATCTATGAATGAAATGATATTATTAGATGTTAACATTAATTTCAAATGATTATTATTTATAAATTAATATGAGTTCAAGTGAAAAATTATTAAAAATTTTAGGCCTTACATTAATTTCTAAATAAAGTTGTTAATGTTATATATTATTTAATGCCTAATTACAAGTGATTATTATATTATAGATATAATGGTATTAGGCCCAATATAAATTGATTGGATTGAATTCTATGATGGATAGGATCCATAACACAACCTAATTAATTAATAAGGATCCCTCCTTTTAGAAAATTTATAATGCTATAGTTCCCTCATTAGAGTGTAGAAAATATATTCTCTCTTCAAAAAGAACATGCCATAGAAGGAGTGTTTCCCTAATTATCATTTTTTTTCCTTTATTTATATTTATTTCAGGAAGATAATGGGAGATCAAGATGCTTGTGGATTAAGATATAATCTGAGTTATTAGGAGATTGGTGAAGTAATAGCCACTAAATCACCAAAATAATCATAAAGGGATTGAATTAGTTTAGACCTTTAACATTTATTTTGCTCCTTTACATGTTTGATCAATTTTATCTAGAAATTAGTTTATTGAATTCATACTTTAATGCATAATTAAATGATTTTGGACAATGTTAATGTAATATCCTAAGTTAATATTAGGGTTTTATAAATTTCAATACTTGTGAATATTTATTTCTTTATTTGGTTAATATTTAGTTTTAATTTTTTTTTTCATTTTAAAGGTGTTTGAATATTAAGAAAATAACACTTATGATAATATTCAAAACTTACTTATTTTTATATAATTATTATCGATTCAAAATTAGATTAAAATAATTTTTATTTTTATTTTTATAAGGGATTTCTTGCAAGGTGAGAATAAGTTTAGTAAATAGGGATGTACAAGAGTCAATTTAAAGAACTTCACATGTACTTGGCAGAATAGATGCATAACAAAATCCATATAATCATAGCAATTAACGTATGTATTCATACAAATGGACTTTGTCAAAACTCTTAAAATGACATATGCATAAGAAAAATTTATATCTCAAATACACATTCTCAGGAAAAGTTCATAGACACAAAGCTTAATCTCATGGATCATATATGAATCCTATTCATTAAATTAGTTTATGAAATATAAAATTATGTGGACTCAAATACCAATTGTTAAAAAAAATTGAGATATTTTATGAACTCCTAGGTTATAATATTGTGTAACATAGCATAATTTAATAACAAAAGAACTTATAGTATTTGGTAGATAAATGTTATAAATTCCTTGGATCATCTCCAAATGAATCCCAATTTTGATACTTTCAATTACTTGGTTGCATCTTTAATCACCTAGAATATATTTGTAACATACAAACAAAGAAAATTTATGATAGAGTCATGCACCCTTTATGAAAACACATTGAGATTCTCTCCCTGATAGAAACCCTTTATTGCACTTAACATGGGATAAATGCAATTTGACACATTTTTAGAGATAGGGGACCTCTTATTAATTAAGTAGATTAAGTCATCGATTATATCCTTTATTAGATCTATACACAATTAACAAGTATTAGGCCTCAATATCATATGAAACTCATAAGTTATTGTCACTCATATTTTGGATATATTAAACAATATTAATATTAATAATTATTTACAAATTAATGTGAACTCCATAAATAAAATTTCTAACACCAAATAGATAAAGTAATGATGCATTTTTATCTAAGAAAAAGGTAATGATGCATTAGTGAGATGATAGAAAAATGAGATAGTTAGGTCAATAATTTATCAGATGACACATTTGGAAAAAGGATTCAATCATTGTAGCTAACTTTACTTTACTACATTATTTAAGGCTTTATCTTGTTGGAGTAAAAACAAAATATAAAGAAAATTGAATGGAATGAAAAGAAGAAAAGTATCGGACACTCTCGTAGGTAGAGAGGGTAACCCTGATCACATTAGTTTTATAACAAACTCCTAATTGCATGATATCATCCATGCTAATACCAAAGGAAATTTGTGCCAAAATGGATGCTATATGTTGAAAATTCTAGTAGGGGTAAAGAAAATGAGTCCCACTATTACTCCCTTCTAGCATGAGATTTGCTTTGCCCTTCCAAAAAACTTAGAGGTATGGGTTTCCAAAAAATTTCAGATATTAATTTAGCCTTATCAGTTATACTAGACTGCCAGTTAGAGAAAACTACAAATCAATTATGGGTTCAAATTTTCAAAAGTAAGCATCTTAATAGTATGACTATACTAGATGAAACATTTACAAAGATAGGGTCATGGGCTTGTTTATCAATACGTGCTAGTTTCCCCACCCTCAAATTAGGTGCTTGTTGCCTAATATGTAGTTGGCAACTCCCATACTCCCTTATGATCCCATAGGTACTGAACTACCTACCTATTTTTAAAGAAGATGTCACCATACCACATCCATTCATCATTACTTAACTATGGATTCTTAACAAAAAAAACTTAAGATGAAACCATGGTCATAAATTTTTTCATTGAAGAAAATGCCAATTATATAATTTAACTTTTGAGTTCCATCAAGGGGTGAAGATGAGATAATATGGGCACTCATGACTTCAAGCGAATTCTCAGTCTCTATTGCTTACCATGCTAGAAACTGATTCTATTATTCTAAAGATGAAGCATAGCTTTGGCAATTATTATGGACTTCGAAAGTATACTATCAGTTGAAAGTATGCTATGGCAATTCACCTGTAGAGTCCTACCTATAAAAATAAAAATTAGTAAATTCACCAACATTCAGAATGTTAGTTATTTATTATGTGACAAAGAACTAGAGGATGATATACATCTACTAAGCCGATGTGAAGTATCTCATTTGCTTTGATTCAGAGTAGTTGGTATTCACTTAACTTCTAATATTTTCACCTTTGCCTAGGAATTTCTTATTGTTGTTTTATAGGTCAACTATTATCTACTCCCACCTTCGACTACATTGGATGACATAAATGAAGTTGCAACAAGTGCAACTATTATTTTGTAGCAAATTTAGGAAGCCAAGAATGATATCCATTTTCACCAAATACCTCTACATGTTGAAGTCTTAGCAATTCTTATAGAAATAAGTCTGTTAATGGAATTGGCCAGAATTTAAGGTAACCACACTACATCAACACCTACATTCTCACCCTTTTGGAAACCCCCTCCACTACATTGCTTAAAGGTGAATGTTGACGCTACATGCAAGGATGGAAGAGCTACAATAGCAATATTAGCTAGAAATGTTGAAGGTCAAGTACAAGGATTCTGGTTCAACCAAAGCAAGTCCAGTTTAGTGGAGGAAGCTAAAGCCTTAGCTATATTGAAGGTGTGTCAAGCTACTGAATATCTAAATTATCATAACATCATGATAGAAAGTCATTATAAATATATAGTAGATGCAATTTTAGATTTTATATTAGTTCCATGAAAATTTTCTAGCATAATTAAGAATATTAAGGATTTTTTGTATAGTTCTACTCATTTTTCTGTAGCATGAATCAATCGCAAGGCTAACGAGACAACTTATATTGGAGCAAAATGGGTCTTTAATGTCATAGGGAGTGGGTTCGGATCAGTGCTTGAAGTTCTTCTCTCAATAGAGGATGCTTGTAATTATGACATGTTAGCTGCCTATGAATGAAATTATCCTTTCTAGCAAAAAAAATGAAAAGATAAATATTCTCTTGCTTTTGGATGAAAGTGAAAATTGAAAGGAAAAAATATAAGAATGAAATTAATTTGCTTTATTTAGTTTAATAGAAGTGGGAGTAATCATTTTAAAATTAAAATGAAAAGTATAACCTCATGTACAGTCAACGAAATTCTAAAGCACACCTTAGACACTTAATAAAATAGAAAGGGCAAATTTTGTACGGTTATAATTTTCGTTTTAAATTTCACTCTATTTACATTTCCAAAAAAACGAGGCAAATTTGAGGTAGGTCCCATGTGCCTTGACATTCCCGTTTTACTTCCTTTCTATTTTCACTTGTCCAAACAAATGAATTTAGTAATTTCTCTGGATAGTTTTCCTTTAATGATTATCACACCATCTTCTTTTCATCAAAACCAAATAAAGATTAAGGTTTTGTATGGTTGGAATGAAAACGAGAACGAATAGAAATAGGATGAATGAAAATTTAAGTAGAAACTTTTTTTATTCTTTAAGTTTGTATTTAAAAGCACAAAATTAAACATTTACTACTTTCTATCAAATAAATGAATTAATAAAATTACATTTTTTGGAAAAAATATGAAATATCTCATTTAACTTTGGAATGGTTAAATTTTTCCTTCAACTTGGAAAATTGAAAAATCATCATATTAAACTTTGCAAAACTCGAAAATATTATTCATTATTTTTTAATTAACTATTTTATTAAATTATATAATTTTTTTTATATATGAAATTTTTAAATAAGAATTATAATGTTATAATATATTACTTTTTAATCTTTTTTCATATATAATTTTTATATAATTAATGAAAATTAAATTATATATAATAGAATTTTAATTAAATACTTATAAATGAATTACAAAATTATATGTAAAAAAGGATAAAAACAAATCAATATTTTATAATATTGTGATTATTATTTTAAAACTGTATAAAAAGTTACATAATGGTAAAATAATTAATTAAGTGAATTTTGAATGTTAATTATAAATTTTGTAAAGTTTGAAGAGGTAATTTTTATATTTTTAAATTGAAGAGAACAAAATTCATCCACTTCAAATTTGAATGAGACATTTTTTATTTTTTATTTTAAATTTTAACGTCGATATTAGAAAAATCATACAAATTTTCAAACGCACACGGCCATAACAGTAGATTGAAAAAAAGGCCAATTTACAACCTGTTAGAATTATTAATATAATATTTACAAAATGAAAATGACAATTGTCGGTGCACTATGTCATCTCATTCAAGAACAACTATTGACGTTAGCTTTGAAAAACTCACTTTTGAGCCCAATGCACGCCAGATTTCATTTTGCGGACCCAAAAAGAATTTTGCGGCCCCACCATCATTTTCTACCAAGTTTTACATCCTCCTCCATTTTGCTTCCTATCCAAACAATTGCAAACCGTTTTCTTTTCAATTTTCATTTCCATCTATCCTTTCTTCATTCAATCCATGTAAAGCCTACGTATACATTGCTTTGTTGAGGGAATTTTTTTTTAAAAAAAATTATATATATATATATATAAAAGAGATATATCGTATATATTCTTTAATTAAAAACTTATGATAGTAAGTACTATGGTTGAAATGAAAAATATTGTTATTAACCTTACCTTCTCTTATTTAATATTAAGTAAATGAAATATTTTTATTATATAAATACTCTATAACTATATTTCTATTCATAAATAAGTTTAGGCATTAATAAATTCTTCATATTGCTATAATTTCTAAAAGAAGCTCGATTATCATTTAGTTGTTCTAATGTAGTTGGAATACTTTTCTTTGAAATTTAGACTTCTTTATTATATTCTCAGGGATAAATATATCAGTATTAATAAAGAATCTGTTTATATCACTGCATAATTTTTTCAAAATAAAATTTTCATAAAATTAATTGTCAAATTATTATATACACACAGACACACATCATATAAATTGCACTTGTATTCTTATATCGATTCAAAGTGAATAATATTTCATCAATAAATTATAAAATTGGGCTCAAATATTCTTTAAAACCATATATTTTTTAAAGAAGAAGGAAATATATTGATATTAATTATAGGCAACAAATATGTCATGATCACGAGCATCTTCACTTGAGGGAAAAACTTCAATGATGCGACCTAGAACCAGTCTCTAAAACCGCTCCCATGATTTTATTATGGACAATTTTATAAATATTTTTTATTTTTACGACAATTGTTGAATTAGTGAACAATTTTATTTACATATATTTGGATATACTGAGTTTCAATTTACACTATTTATTAGTTGTAATATATTCTTTGAACATTTTTCAATGTTACAATTTTAGATTTTTTTATGTATAATACCTTATGATTTAAATTTTATTAATTTAGTTATTTATAAAATAAAATATAGATAGGTCTTGTATATATATATATAATGCGAATTTGAATTTTTGCCTCCCCTCCTTGATCACTAGATCCATCTTCCATAAGAACTTAATTTTAATTTTGAATGATTAATTAATGATGATTAAGGGAACAAGTGTGTAAAAAATGCAACTATTTTTTTTTTCTGAGTTCGTTAACAATGTGATCCGCTTTATCAATGCACTTGTTTTTCAAATAATTACTGATAAAGTGCTAACAAATCTTTTAATATACCTTGCTTAAATTATAATATTAGATCAGACCGTCATGACATCATCCGATGATCAACAAATTTCATGATTAATACATATATATAATTTAATTTTTATCAATTAAACGTAAAAAAATTTTAAAAATAAAAATATTTTAATATTTAATATTTTACTATTTATTTAAAAATTTATAGATAATAAATAACTATGTAAGAAAATAATATATGTTAATTTATAGATTTTATATGGTTAAAAATTTTAATTTTTCTAGGAGTGACTAATTTACTAAATACATAATATAAAATTTCAACATCAAATTTGGCATACAACTATGACCAAACAAACCTTCAACAACACCGATGCCCAAAATGATGATGTTTGATATTTTAATTTTTTAAGTACTTGATAATGATATTTGAGTTTAATATCATTAATTTGATAAATTTTTTTATAAATGATGATCGATTAAATTATTTTATACATATTTTTAGATTGAATTCAAAATATAAGGAAAGTCAATAAAAAAATTTTCAAAAAAAATTATAAACTACTTAAATCGGCTCGGCAGAAATTTTAATTCTAAAATAAAATTGATGACTTTGTAGTTGCAGAGACCTCTTATTCATTTCTGTGCAAAATAATTTGAGTGGTAATATCATTCCTTCCCACCAACACTTTTTGGTCCAAGCAAGAATCCAGTTGATGTGATAATTTGTGCAAAACTACCAGGTGGGCCATATTGTGTCAAGGCACTGGTAAAGAAGTCCATGTACTTCAAAATATCGCGAGAACAATTTTGGCGGTGGGATTTTGCTAATCAAAACACCGTTGTCAACTTAAATAGCATTAATTGCAAAATAAATTAAATAAAAAAAATGAAAATTCGCTGTCGGGTTGGTTGCTTGGGATGCCCGTGTCAACTGTGTGTTAATTATTGTTTTGCTAAACATGCCCGCACGCCACATCTTTGCTGTCTGTCGTTTAATGCCTACATGACGTATACCCCAAACGACACCATTGGTGTTTGTATCATACCCTAACCGACACTAGTTGGTACCAAGAGGTCCGCCGACCCTGCCTTTCTTGTTTATTTTCTACACAATCTCATTAACATGGAAGATATGTAAAAGAACAATACAAAAATTACCCTCCCAATTATTTTTAATAAGTGCTTCAATTATAGTTGTATATTTTTCATCTTTAAAAATATATATTTAATTTTTATTTTTTAAAAGATAGATTACATTCTTATTTTAAGATATGATATAATTATTTTGCATTATTTTATTTTCAAAATTTTACACACACACCTCTTATTATTAAGATGAAAAATTCCTAGCAACATGAAATGTATTACATGAAAATATTTAAAATAATTTTTAATTATTAAATTATTAATAAATTTTGATTCAATATAATAATTATAATTATTTATTTTTTGCATTTGACAATATAAATGAGTGGATCCTTGCATTGAGAGAGAAAGAGTGAGAGACAAGATGAGAATATGTTTAAAAAATAAAAGAATGTAAATAAAATTAGGCTTAACCCAAATGATAGGTTAACTAAATGTCTTAAAAATATATTTGATTAAATTTATTGTTAAACGAGATGAAAAATATAAAATAATATAAAAATATATTGATATAAATATGCATGAATTAAATTAATTTATATAAAATTAAAATTAAATTATATCAATATAATTAATATTTAAAATAAGAGTATAATTACATAAAATTTAATTAATTATATTCTATGATATTATTTATTTATTTATTTACTTACTTACTTATTTTTATTCAAAATAAAAATATAATTATATAAAATTTAATTAATTACATTTTATAACATCACATATTTATTTACTTACTTACTTACTCATTTCCTTATATATATATATATTAAATTAATGAGTATAGGCCAAATATTTATTAACATAATTAATATATAAATTATCATTTAATTAAAAGATATAGATAAATTTGAAAGCAAAAAGCTTAAAAGTTATCAACTATAAATTTATATGTTATCATGTACTCCCTCCGTTCCTATTTATATGTCGCCATTAACCGATTTCACACATATTAAGAAAGTAGTTGAATTTATTTATTTTTAATAAGTTTTACAAGATTACCCTTTATACACAAAATTTAAAATAGTTAAAAATAGAGAGAAAAATATAAAGAAATAAATGTAAGTTGACTAATAGTGTAGAATAATAAAATATTTATTAATAAAAGAGAATGATGATTTGAAAAAAGAATATCTAATACTTCATTAGAATTCTAAAGTGATAAATAAAAAGGAACAATTTTTTTTAAAAAAATACAACAGATAAAAAGGAACGAAGGGAGTAAAATTTATTAAATTATATATTTTTTAAATTAAGTTATTATGTCAAATATTTCTAAAAATTAACTTATAATTTATTAACTAACAAATAAATTATAATTTAATTTATTTATTGCACTAAATTAATTTGTGAGAAAGTTGAGTGTCATGTATTCATAAAAAGTTTAGAATTTTGGAGTTGGACGTCTAAGAAACTTTCTAGAAGTTAAGCAAAAGTAATATTTTTATAAGAATTAAAAAATATAATTTGTTAACTATCGATTAAGAAATAAGGAATGATGTTGGATATACAAAATTAATGAATTTATATGCGTTATTTTTAAATTTTGTACAAAATTAACAGCACATTAATTAAAGGTATATAATTTTTTAAAAATTTATAATTGTAATAAAATTAAAATTCTAATCATCAAACATATTGCACCAAAGCATACAATGTTATTAACTAAGAAGTGCTCAAGCAAGCTTTGTTAACCTTAAAGATTAATAATTATCTTTTAATGATTACAAACTCATTTGTTATGCAATTTTATAAGATGTTTAAATTGCTAGTTACAATAACAAGATGTTCAAATTACTAGCAAACACGTGCATAAAAAATTGAAGACCTTTAATTCTTAGGATTATCAATTATTATGTAATTAGAGAATTGATAATTTTTTGAAGCTCATAATAAATTAAAACTGTGTCAAATATTTTTGTAAAATTTTATAGGCTTGTTAAATGAAGGAAAAAACCCTTTAAAAACCTTGTTTTCATCTCAAAGGAATTGGGGATTACAAAAATTTATGTTTGGAAGGCCATAGGTTGTATTTTTCTTTAAAAAATAAGGATTTCTAACCTATTGGTCAACCACTAGGTACTAGATCCCAATATTTTAAAAAAATCAAGCCAATTAGTTGACTGTTAGGTCTATTAGTTGACCACTACAATGCTAATTTCAAATTTTCATTGCATTATAATAGCTATTTTGTTACGAAATCAATGTGTAACGGTTATAATGCTACTTACACTCATATTTAAGGCCCATAATTGTTCCAATAGCGGAAGATTCATTCATTTTTAATACTTCATCTTGATTAAAATCATTTTTTAAGCTTCATTTATCATTTGTCACTTTTTCTTAGAATTTTCATTGTGTAATCAAATTTTAAGAGTTTGTAAGATAATTATTCATGAGCAAGTTATTGATGATGAAAGTTAAGAGGACAATCTTGACATATCATTTAACAATTATCTAACTTTTCTTACTAAAAGATATCAAAGAGCTTTTAAAAGAATTGATAGAAGAAAAAAAGCCCCTCATCAGAACAAACATGCAAGTAAAGAAGAAGGAAACAATCAAGCAACTCTAACTTGCTATAAGTGTAAAAAGTCAAGTCATATCAAATTTGATTGTTCCATATTTCTTAGAAGGTAATTGGAGCATAAGAAGAGGAAAAACAAGAGTTCACACAAGAAAGCCCACCTTGAAACATGAGGAGGTGATGATATTGATTCAAGTGAAAGAAATGATAAAGATAAAAAGGAACTTATAAGTTTAATGACTCTTGGAGACAATGATGATGCGTAGGTATCTATCATTAATTCCAAAAGAATCCTTTAATTATATGCTTACCAATCTTTGTAAGGATTTACTTAAGACTACAAAAAATATGAAGCTTTTAAAGAAGATCATATCCTTTTTGAAAGAAGATAATAAAAATTTAGAAAAAAATGGTAAATTAATTAAAGAAATTAAAATCCTTAAGAAAGTTTCATAAACTTGTACCTTTTGTGAAGGTATTAAGTAAAAACTAGATGATTTAAACAAAACACTTAAAAAATTTACAAAAAGAAAATATTCTTGACACCTTGCTTAGTCAAAGAATTAGCTTTAACAAAGAAGACCTTGATTATACACCAAATGGGAAAAATGCCTTTTACAAAAACTTCTTTGTTAAAGAAATTATGAAAAGGAAACCTAACATCACTTATTTTTATTATGGTGAAAAAGGACATGGAATCCATTCTTATGCTCACAAAAGAAACACTTATATTAGAATAAAAAAATTCAAGTTTCAATGGGGATATATATTGCAACTAACTTGAATGGACCCAAAGTAATTTAGGTACCAAAAATAAAAAATTGATGTTCCTTTTATAGGTATGCATAAGGTCTTAAAGTGTCATATGATATTTGAATAGTGGGTGCTCAAAGCATATGACTAGAGATAAATCTAAGTTATTTTCCTTTATGCTAAAAAATGGAAGAAATGTGACTTTTAGAGAAAATGCAAAAAGGCAAAGTGATCGGAATAGTTAAAGTTATTAAAAATACTAAATTTTGTATTAAGGATATTTTATTTGTTAAAGGGCTCAAACATAATTTGCTTAACATTAGTTAATTTTATGACAAAAGAAACAAAGTTACCTTTGATTCCACTTTTTGCATTGTTAAGAATCATAATGACAAGTAGGTTAAGTTAGTTAGAAAGATATACAACAATATCTATATAATAGATATTAATAATGAGCCAAATTTATATCCTAAATACTTAGTTAGCATGAATGAGGATTATTGACTTTAACATAAAAGGCTTGCAAAAGCAAGCATGGATTTTATTAGAAAACTTTTAAGAAATGGTATAGTCAATGATTTGTTAAAGTCAAATGCCTCATAAATGGATTTTGTGATGCATAATAAAAAATAAAACTAGTAAAAGTATATTTTAATCTAAAAATGTTATTACTTCATTTAGACCACTTTAATTACTTCATATAAATTTCATTTATCCATCAAGAATTCGAAGCCATGATGATAATTACTATGTGTTTGTAATTATTGATGACTATTTTAAGTTTACATAAACATCATTCCTTGCTCACAAAAGTGAGATATTTGAAGCCTTCAAAAGGCTTGCAAAATTTACTCAAAATGAAAATGGAATGACCATTGTAAGTATTAGAAGTGATCATGGTGGAGAATTTGAGAATCATAATTTTATGTGCTTTTGTGATGAGAATAATATTGAGCATAACTTCTCATCTCTTAGAATATCATAACAAAATAAAGTTGTTGGAAGAAATAATATGTATCTATAAAAGATAGCAAGGATTATGCTAAACAAATACTCTTTTCCTAAGTTATTTTAGGTGGAAATGGTTAGTACCACTTGTTATGTTATGAATAGAGCCTAAATAAGGCCAATTTCAAAGTAAATCTTTTATAAATTGTATAAAAGAAGAAAGCTAAATATGTTATATTTTTTTTATTTTTAGCGTAGGCCTTGGCAATCCACATCCAAAAGGGGGTAAATTGAGTATTTTTTAAAACTTTTAATATTCTTGAAATCCTCTTTGAAAATCCTTTGATTTTAGAAAGTCATAAGAATGATTTTGATTTAAACAACTTTAAAAAAGTTTTGTGAAGATGTTTGTTGCACTCAAGATATGATAATTCAAGAAATTAATGCAAACTAACTTATTTAGCTATCTATAAACAATGCATCAAGAAGATAATTCAATGAAAAGGTTTGCACACAATATATAACAATTCAATACACTTGTGCAAAGTCAATCATTTAACTACACATAGATGAATAATCAAAAAGTACATGTATAGATGGATTTCTTTTTCAACTATTTAATTCAACCATTTAATCATTTAAGTATTGAGATCAATATTGAAGTAGTTCTGTTCTAATAATTTAAGTATTCAAGCAACAACATAAGTATCATAGCATAATGTATCTAACAAGTTCATCAATCATGTATGGACAAATTATTAAGAAATATATGCAAAGATATGCATCCTTTCTAATTATCTAATCATCGAAGCATCAATAAAAGCATTTAAACACAATACATTCAACAAATAACAATAGCAAAATAGAGTATATAATTAGCAAAAATAAAATGAAGTGCAAAAATAATAAAGAGATAAGGTAGAGAGATCAAACACAAGAATTATAGTGATTCCTCCCTTGGATATCCTCTCCAAGATGTACATATACTTTCTAAACTATCCAAGCTTATATTTCAATTACTATCCCTTCAAGTTTAGACCGACCACTTGAAAAAGCCTCTTTACAATTCCTTGCTCTTCTTTAAGCAAATTTACTCTTTACAAGGGATTCCTCATTCTCTCAATGATTCTTTAAGAGATACCTCATCCTTTACAAATATAAAGTGATACAAGAAGGATATTAACTCAAATATACTCTCTTAAAGAATGGATAAAATAAATGAAGTACTAATAATAGAGAAATTTTAAATGTAGAGCTTAATTCATAATTTTGATGAAGGAAGGTGTAAAATGATCTTAAATGTTGAGTTATAGGCTCTCTCTTAATTGTATTTGATGTTTCTTAGCCTATATAGGAAGCCTATGGAGTATTATAACCATTTGGGATAGTTAGTAATGAAAATTAGTCATTATTCGTGCACTAGAACAATCAAAATTGATTAATGAAAGGATTTAGGATGTCTAGATGCTTTCTAGATGTTTAGAATTAATTAATAAATCAATTCACACACATTAAAAGGTCATAAGTTTATTTTAAGCAAATGACCTATTGTTAGAAAGATATTTAAGCCTACTTTCAAATAAGATTAGTTTTATTCTCATATCTAATGTAATTTTTTATATATGTTTAAAGAAATGAGTAAAGGTCAGAAACAGTGAATTGTAAAAAATTTGGTCTTAAGACTCAACTTGTAAAATTCATAACTTTTTTATATCTTGATCATTTTGAGCAAATGACTAGTCCATGGGAAGCTCTTTGAGTATTTTTCATATAAAAATAATTTCATACTTATATCTTTTATAGTTCTTAAGATATGATAAAAAAAGAGAGTATAGGTCAGAAAAGGCTAAAATGTAGAAAATTGATTTTTAGACTCAATTTTGAAGAAATCACAACTCTTTCATGTATTGATCATTTTGAGCAAAGGATATGTTTGTGGAGAGCTATTTCAGTATATCATCATATGGAAAAAGTTTAGCAATCAAATCACAAGTGTTTTATGAGATATGATTAATAGAGTGACCAAAGGTCAATATTAAAAAGATCAAAATCTCATATTTCATTTGTTTTTAAAGTATTGTTATAGGCTATCTTATAAAAATATGATTATAAGCTATCTTTTTTAAAATATTTTGATCAAGCTAATATTATGAAAATATGTTTGAGCTCTATATCATAAAATACTCTATTTTATAAAAAAGTCTAAGCTTAAAGTAAGAAATTATACTAATCAAATCCTTAGGCTTTTTTTAATGTTTCCAAGTTTTCAAGCACTTTAGTCTTCTCATTCTTAAATACTTAGATCATATCTTTCTTTTTTTTATCATTTCTTCCTTATTTATTCTTGAGTTAAGGGTGACAAGATCTTTGATTATTTCACTTTAATGCTCACTCTTCTTCCTTTTAAACTTTCCTATATAATAGTCATAAACTTTACAAACCATATAGTTAGTCTAATTTAATATATCAAGATATTATATACACGATTCATATATATAATAAATTAGCATAAGAACATGCATAATTATCATATCATGTATCTTGACCAATTATATACTTAGTGATACTTGTATAAAATATCATTCTTTTAGCACATAATTAAGTATTGGTATTTCAACCATAGTCTAGCATGTCTATTGAAGGTTTTATAACACTTTGGTATAAAGACATACGATACTATTATAACATTCATTTGTCATCATCAAAACTCATTATATAAAACCTTAAGGCTAACATTTAGTTGTAAATTTTTTGTCCATAATAATAGCAAAGACAATTATAGAAAATTTGATGTCAAATTTGATGAAATTATATTTATTGGATATTCTTACAATAGCAAACTTACAAAGTTTCAATAAAAGAACTTTGCTAATGGAAGAATCTATCCATCTTATATTTGATAAATCTACTTCAAGCGTACAAAAAATTTCAAATGAAAAAGAGCAAGTAGATTCATGATTCCCTCAAAAATATTCTAATGAACAAATTATAGTATAGAGATTCAAGAGAAAGATGAAGAAGAATGTGAACCTCCTCATTTTATGGATAATTAAAATTTGGTGTAAAGTTATAGACCATAAAGAGAATAAAAGATTATAAGAAGTCATTCTATTGATCAAGTCATTGGTGATGTATTTCAGAGGGTAATTCATAATTCTCTTAAAAATATATATAATGGGTTAGCATTTCTTTCTCAAATTGAGCCTAAAAACATTAATAAGGCAATAATTGATAAGCATTAGATCTTCACTATGCAAGAAAAATTAAACTAATTTGAAAGGAATAAAGTTTAGAAAATTATGCCAAGACTTAGTAATTATTCAATTTTGGAACTAAATATGTTTTTAGGAATAAACTCGATGAAAGTGGTATGATAGTTCAAAACAAAGCCCAATTAGTTGCAAAAGGTTATAACCAATAGGAAGGCATTGATTAAGATAAAACCTAGCATCAATGATTAGATTAAAGGCTATTCAAATGTTATTGGCATGTGCTTGCATGCAAGGATTTATACTTTATTAAATAGATGTTAAAAGTGTGTTTTTGAATAGTATAATTATAGAAAAAGTGTATTTTAAATATTCTTTGAGTTTTTAAAGTCATTTCTTTCCTTATTATATTTTTACACTTAAGAAAGCACTTTATGGTCTTAAACAAGCTCTTAGAGCTTGGAATAAGTGATTGACCAAATTTTTAATAGACAAAGGCTTGTTAAGAGGAAAAATTGATATAACTTTGTTCATGAAGCATAAACTTAATGATATTCTTTTTATGCAAATATATGTTGATGACATTATATTTAAAGCTGCTAATGATTCTATGTGTAAAGACTTTACTAAGTTAATGCAAGGGGAGTTCAAAGTGTCCATGATGGAAGAGCTAAATTTTTTCTTTAGCCTTTAAATCAAATAATCAAATGAGGAAATCTTTATTAGCTAAAACAAGCACATAATACACCAAAGAATTGCTCAAGAAATACAAATTAGATAAGTTAAACCATATACAATTCCCATGAGTATATCTACAAAGTTAGACTTTGATTAAAGAGGTAAAAAGGTTAATGCAACTATGTATAGAGGCATGATAGCTTCTTATTCTATCTTACCGCTTGTAGGTCTAATATTATGTTTAGTGTGTGCATATGTGCAAGATTTCATGATAATCCAAATGAATCACATTTAATTGCTATAAAATGAATTTTAAGATATTTTCTGGGCATACCTCTCATTGGCTTATTGTATCCTACAGAAAGGAGTTATTGTTTAGTAGGTTATTTTGATACTAACTTTATAAGTAGCAAGAGGAATAAAAAAATTACTAGTGGTGCTTGTTAATTTCTCAATCATTTATTAGCCTCGTGATACAGTAAAAAGTAAAATAGTGTGGCTTTGTTTACCAAAAAATTAGAGTACATAGTTGCCAATAGTTGTTTTTCTTAACTTCTTTAGATAAAGCAACAATTATTGAACTTTGATTTGAAATTTGAACTTATTCCTATTAAATGCGATAATACTAGTACCATTAACCTTACTAAAAATCCTATTATGTATTCTAGATCAAAGCATATTAAGATAAGACATCACTTTATCTATGGTCATGTTTAAAGAAGAGATGTTGTCCTTGAATTTATTCAAATGGATTCTTAACTTGTGGATATTTTTACAAGCTACTTAGTAAAGATCTTTGCTTTTATAAGAAAAGAATTGGGCATGTTGAATTCTCTAGAAAAATAACTCATCATGAATGATTAGTTTATTTTAATATTGTTAAGTGGTTTTAATTTTTTTTGTCATTTCAATTTTATCAATTCTTATGCTAAATTGTTTACCAACTTGAGCTTTGAAAAGTCTCCCAAATTTATTTTGCAAGGTTTTTAATTTTTTTTCAAGTTATTTTTTCAAAATCCCTAATAGTTTGCATCAAATGAGTCAATTTAGGTTAAGATTGAAGGTTGTGGGCAAATTGGGGCTTTTAGTTCAATTTCTAGGTTATATGGTATACATTGGTTGACCACTATTACTAGCAATCTCCCATTATATTCAAATTCTAGGAAATTACTTAAAGACAATACATAGTGGTCAATAACTACACATATTAGTTTACTAATATACAAAATTATATATGTTGGTGTTGATGTGAATAGCTCTTTTTTCACATCTCAACTACCCTATTTTTTGCTTTCTCTCTACTTCCTCTCCCTAAATCACATACTTATTTACTCTAGTCCAAAATTTTTCATCTAGACATCAAAATATATCATTTCATCATTTTTTTTAACATATTATATTTGTGATTTTCTTCGTTATTTGGAAAATTCAAGCATAAGGTTTCATAAATTTAGGGCTTTTCACATTTTTATAATTTACAAGCAAATTCTTCACTCTTCTTACCTCCAATGGCTAGTAGGTCTTGATTAAAACATGCTAGGACTCCATCTCAAAAAATTCTCTTATCTACAACTAATGAAGTTGACCTTCATGAAGAAATAGATGCTTCTTTCAGTTTAATTGAGCAACGCAACTATTTCAAAAGTGAATTCAAACATCAAATTTTAATTGGCTATAAAATTCTTGATTTTAAATTCGTCGAAGTTGAAAAAATTGATTGGATTAAAACTCTAAAAGACTTTGGTTTGAAGTTTAAGGTTATTCTAAATATTCAATATAATGATTCAATTACTAGAGGATTTCATTCAAATATGGTTTTTGATAATCATCTTTCTAAGATTGTTATTACTAAAGAATATCTTAAGAATGTGCTAAAATTTAAAGGGACTGATAGAATTTAAGTTACTAATATTAAAGCTAATCTTGAGCACTTCAATAATAAAGCTAAGATTGTTATTACTAAAGAATATCTTAGAAATGTGCTAAAATTTAATGGGACTATTAGAATTTAAGCCATTAATATTAAAGCTAATCTTGAGTACTTCAATAATAATTACTTTAGATTTATGAGTATCCAAAAGCATGTTCTTGAAAGGAATCATTTGACAAAAGTCGTAGTGAATGATATAAATGCTTCAACTTGCATGCTTCTTCTTATTATTGGGGAAATTCTTTTTTGCAAAGTGGTGCTTTTGAAACTACTAATGATGGTGAATGACACTTAATGTGGGCTTTAATGGAAAAAGTGCCTATTAACATACCATTTTTTGTTATGAAAGAATGATTTATATTGCGTGTTATAAGAGTTACCTTTTTCCTTATGATCACATTATTCCTATTTTTTAAATAAGGAAAAGAATGATATCTCTTGGATAAAACCAAGTTTAAGTTTTCTTTCAAATTTGACCATAACACCTTAAATTGTGCTCATTATAATAAAAAAGATGGTGTATAAAAAAGGAAATAGGAATCCTACATTCAAAGAAAGAAAATAGAAGAATGGGAAGCAAGGCAAGTAGCTATGGCTGCTCAAATAGCTCAACAAGGTTAAGCATGCTCCCTTCAAAGTTCTAAGATCAAATGCTTACTATATTATAAAATTTGTAAACCTTCTCCAATTCTTGCATTAGCTTTCTTGATGGCTATCTCTATGGGAATGAGCTTAAGCTCACTAGTTTTGGAGACTTATTTCATCGTTTAGAGTGCAATGTAGTTGACATTTGAAAATTTCTTGGGCTTTCTTCAAAAGATGATCATCAAAATAGAGGAAATAGTAAGGCATGAGTATGTGTGGTGACAACATTGCTTAGTTTTTGTCTTATATTTTACCTAACCCAAAGATTAGTTGTTGCATTTTCATATTACCTAGATTAACTATACTTTTGATGAATACTTTATGATGCCTATGACATTATGATTCTTTTAAATATTTTATTTATTTTATAAGCTTTATATCAACTATTTACCCTATGCATAATTATTTTATTTTATCCTTTTTTTGCTTATAACAAAAAAGGGAGAAAAGGGAGAAAGGTTAAAAAAATTGGTAACATGGGTTAGTGGGAAGCTAAACAAATTGGTAGCATAAGCTGAGGGGGAGCTAAGTATGCTCTAAATTGCTTAAATTGTTTAATCACTAAAAGTTTATCATCATAAAAAAAAGGAAGATTATTAGCTTTAAAAGGTTAATAATTGTCTTTTGATAATTGCAAACTCATTATGTTATGCAGCTTATAGATGTTCAAGTTGCTAATTGCTAACTAGGATATGCATCAAGAATAGAAGACCTTTAGTTCATAGGATTACCTATTATTATGTAATTAAAAAATAGATAATTATTTAAAGCTCAAAGAAAATTAAAATTACACTAAATGTTTTTGGAAAACTTTATTTGCTTGATACGAAAATCCTTCTATAAACCTTGTCTTCATTTAAAAGGAATTGGGGATTATAGAAATCTATGTTTAGAAGGCATTATGTTGTTTTTTCCTTTGAAAAATAGCGATTTTTAGCCCATTGGTCCACTAAGTACCATATCCTAGTATTTTAAGGAAATCAAGCCCATTGGTTAACCACTACAGTGCTAATTTTGATTTTTCACTATGCTGTAATGGCTATTTTGTTACTAAATCAGTGTGTAATAGCTATAATGCTACTTAAACTTATATATAAGTTCTATATCTATTCCAATAATAGAAAACTCACCTATTTTTAGTGCTCTATCTTAATTAGAATTATTTTTTAAGCTTCATTGATCCTTTGCCACTCTTTCTTAGGATTTTCATTATGTAATTAGATTTCAAGGGTTTATAAGCTAAATTTCTTTACATTCAAATCATTTTTCTTATACTTTTAAGGTGAGAAATGCCTTAAAAATCTAAAAGTGAGGTATCTTTTAGTTAGAGAGTGCTTTGATTGAGGAAACTCAAAGGGATTATCTTGCATTCAAGAAGAACATTATAGATGCTCTTTCTAGTGCTCAAATTAAACTTAAAGAGATCGTAAAATTTGTAAAATCCAGGTCAAATAGGCTTGGTAGTGGAAGGAATCCTTATGATATTGGATCTTCAAGGGTAAACTACTATAAATCCTTGCATTTAATCTTCTAACCTTATCTCTTTTAATTTTAACAATTTATCTTAAATTATTCATGCATATAATTGTGATTAATTGTGAAGGTGTTGTTGAATATTGAAATTAAGGACTTTGAATTGCTTGAAATTATTGGCAACTTGTTTATTTAGAGTTTCCAATGCATTTAAGATTTAAAAGGTTATTAAAAAAATTGAATTGATTTCAAAAGGTTGGTAAAATTCTAATGTGGAATTCACCCTTCTTGGATTTAATCATTGGCTATAGTTACCAAATTTGGAAGACATTTGATAAATATTTGATAGTATAATTGTTTCCATTAAGCCATATACAACTCAAAGATAATCAAAGTTGTGGTTGTATACATGGTACACTATTAACTAACTAATTGTTGTGCTTAATTAGCCAATTGTTATACTAAAACAACATAATTAGCTAGACTTTAGATTTTAGATCAAAGTATAAAAAAATTTGAACAATTAGGTGACTATATTATCCTTTAAGGATCAATTATCTTTTTGCATAGACTGTGTGATTAGAATAAATTTTTTGTATATTTCAATTATAACACATATCTTTAACTTTAGTTAATAGAGAGAAGCTAGTTATCAATTTTATAAAACTTATATTCATTAAAAAATTATATTTTCTAATTTTAATATATTAAAAATTATAACTAACTTTTTTATTTATGAAAGACACCTATCATAGTTAAAGTATAAAAAATTTCTTTATAGTTAGTCCTCATAAGTCTATGTGGTTAATTATAAGTCATTTTTAATCATTCTAAATATTATAAATATATTTACATAATAATCTTTTTTTTGGTGTAATATTGGGAGTAGTAATCCAATTAATGCACACACATAAATTTTTATGTTCAAACTTCAAACATGATGAGGAATAAAGCTCGTAAAACAACATCGAGTACTATTATCCTACTAAGGCACCATCATATCTATGTATGTATTTATTATGCCTATTTCATTGTTTAATTTCTTAGTCTCCTTCTAATCTAATTGTTACATAGGTTTTGAGAGAACCTACCTTTAAATTTTAAAGTAGTAATAGAGTGCGGCCTTTGAGTTATGTGATGCCAAAAGAAAAAGAAATTCCTAGCATGATATTAAAATCAAACTATGTATTGAAATAGTATGATATTTGACTAGGAAGAGTGGCTGAATACAAGATGTCATAGTACCGAACTTCTTCTATTAGGAAGATGTTTTGGCCAACAATGTCTTTTTGTGTAATCTAACATTGCACAATGTTATGTCAAATTGGTAGGAAGATGTTTCCAATATAAACATCTTTATCATTTCTTATTTTGTAACATTCCTTCTAATCTCTAGATATTGTTACACTAGCATGTACTTATTCCTAATATAAATAATAAAGTCTTCTTAACTTTTCTTTCTTTCTTTTTCAATTTATGCATGCTATATAAAGAGTGTACTTTCACCTATCATACATAGTAATGTAAAATCCCTTAAACTCTTGCTTATTTCTTGTTAAATTTATTCTTTCTTTCTTCCTTATTGAATTTAAAAGGAAACCCAATAAACTTTCATTCACTTCACTTCTACCTTTCTCCTTCTTTCTATTTGATATCTCTGTAGTTTTTCTGGTTCTTCTTCCTCATCAAGATTTGAAAAATATTTTACTTTTCCTTGCAATGCTTTTTGCCATAAAACTTTGTTTAAGTAAATGTAATATTTTTATTTTGTACTACTAAGTAGGAAATTGTGTTCTATTTTTATTATATTTATATTGTTTATTATTTAAATTATTTAAATATAGTTATGTGTGGTTAAAATTTTATTTTAAATAATTAGTAAAACTTTATTTTAAATAATCAACATGCATTATTTTGAGGATTTAATAGTTACTACATAATATTTTCATCTTGTAAGTAGTGAGAAAATTTTTCAATAACTTTAAGAATTTAGTGCTTGATGCTATTAAGTTATTTTAAAAGTTATCTTTTGTAGATGTATTTAATATATAGTTTTGGTAGTTATTTGCATGTGTGGGAGGTAATAAAATGAAATAGGGATTTAAAATAGATAAGAGATTAAAAAATGAATAAGGTAGTTACATAATTGATTGGTACATTAAAGCTTATTATCCTAATCTATAATCATTCTAAGAAAGTTGTTGCTTACATGTATAATTAGAAACAAACAATTGGTTATAATTTATTTGGACATGTTTAACAAGGTTAATGGTAAAGAAAAAAGGTGATGGCTTGATATGTAATTTTTTTTATATTTTTGCATAATAGAAGTTTTAATATTTTATAGATTAATATTTTTTACAATAAAAATTTCAATTGTAGATAATATAAAAAAATGAATTATTTAAATAGTTTGTTAGTGTTTAATGGGTTAAAATGAATAGTATTTAAGCTTCAACCTACCCTTAAATCATGCTACCTAGTCATTTTATTTATTTTTAGCTTATAACACTTTTTTTTAATTTTCCTATTATCTTTAATCTTGAATTTATTGACCTATATTTTCTCCCTATTAGCCATTTTGTTGTCTAGCTACTATCAATCAATTAAATGATTTACCATGACCTAACCCATATCATGATTAGAACGGAATCTATCATTCAGTTTCCACTAGCTTATCCTAATTCATTTAATTAATTGGTTAATCATGTATTCAATTATAGCATTTAAGTAAGAATATTTCATTGAGAGTGAAAATAAGGTATTTCATTTATCAAAAGAATTTACATAAACAAGGAAGTTAAACTTACTTATTTTCTCTTTATGAGAAGGATAAGTTAATCTAGTTAGCTTTCAAAATATAAGTTATGTATCTTCTACCCTTTTTCCTTATACAAGATATGATCCTTTAACACTAGTTAGTTAAAATATTTGGTGCTATCAAACCAATTAGTAGAGCATCTTAATGCCTTTAACTTTGAGGTGGTGATAGTAGGAGTTTAGCTTGCAAATATGCAAAAGAAAACTCAGATGAGTAAATCCGGGCTTGGTGAATAAATCATCCTAATGTAATGAAATAAGGGTAAGGATATAAAGTAATCCTTATTATCTAGATGTTATTACCTTTGTTCTTACATTTCACAATTATAATTCAATTAGGACATTCTCAATCTTTAAGGTTCCAAATAACATATCAAAAGCTTATGAGCCTTTATTATATAATTTATCACAATAGCATTAGTAATTTGTTAAATAATAACATATAAACATACATAATCAATTTCTCATATTCAACAGTGTCTTAACTTTCTTATGCTTCTTGAGTCATCTTTATCCTTTCACAAACTCCAGTTTTGTCTTTCCAAGGTTTGCCTTATCCCTTCACAAGCTAATATTGATTGATAAGACATGGTAATTCATATTCACTCTACTCATTTCTTTATGCTTCAAGTCTTTATTCTTAATTCAATCATATCATACAGCTTTTCCTTAAATAATTTCAATCTTGTTCATAAATGTGCAATATTTGTATCGAATTCAATCATTTTGTTTCATATATAAATATGAATTTCTCTTACTAAGACATATCATAGATTGACTTACTTATTTACTCCTACTTTTATACTTAAACATGTGTGTTATACCTTATAAACTCTTACTTGTATACTTAAACATGTGTATATGCCTCACAAGCTTATACCTATCCCCAAACATTCCTTTTTTTACTTAATTTTATAAATAAGGAATTATAGTCAATAATATATTTGACTATTAGTAACCCGAGGGCTAGTTTTTTTGGTATAGTTAACTATATACTTAATTATAAATTTGTTAGACATGCAACTATAGTCGATTATGTAATTGATTATAAGCTTGTTGAGAAACATGTCATAGTTAACCGTGTTCATTAAAAGGTAAACCTGCAATTTAATAGTGAACTATATACTAGATTATGTTTAGCCAAAAAGTAAGCCTTTTTACTATAGATTATTATATAGTTGAGTACAACCATCTAACGGTAAATTTCATATTATAGTGTTGATTATGGGACCGCCGAAAGCTATTCTCCGAGCTATAGTCATATAGATAGTTGACTACTAGTTGAATTTTTGAAAATTCCAAATTAAAAAAGTACTATTCATTAGGTCATTAATGCATTCCACTTCATTTATTTCTCAATAACCTATATTTAATCATTATTCCATACATTTATGACCTCATTCATGACATTTACATCACAAAAACAACTGAATCACATTCAATCTCATCAATTTATAGTAAAAGCTCCATAAACTTAAAAATATTCTTAAACTATACATTACAATCAAATCAAACAAATTAACTTAGAATGATTACTCACCTAACATGAAAGAGTTAGGAAGAAGCTAGAATTAGTAAGGAATGGTCCCTAAACAAACCAAATAATAAATTTAGGTATTAGGGTTCATTTCTCTTTCCTTTAACTCAAGTATAGATTTCTCTAAATTTCAAACAAAAACCAAGAAATTTAGAGGCAAGGATGATTTTGCACTTCTTACCTAGATTCTCTAAACAAATTAAAAAGAATTGTTGATCTCTTGCTTAATTCGCAGAAAAAGAAAGTGTTAAAAGGTGATAGGAAAATGAGAAAAAAGGGAAATGGGCTTAGGTTTTTAATCATATGAGTTGGGTTATTTTGAGGATTTCATCTTAATTAAAATCTTTCTATATTTATATGCTTACTTCTAAACATTTATAATTTATAATCTTTTTATTTTTTTCTATATTTTCTCAACTCTTTTAACTCTATTTTCTCCTTTTAAATCTTTTCCACACTTACTTTATTGCATTTACTCATTCTCATTTATTTCTCATCATTGTTATCAATAAAATTATTCCAATAATTTCTTTTTCTAACAATAAATTTTAAAATTATTAAGAAAGCATAACATGGTCTATTTTGGTTTAATAATCATTTTAGTTAAGATTTATAAGTTATTATAATACTAATATTTCAAATACATTTATATTTCAAGGTCATGTAATTCAATAAGTTTAATATATTTTCTACATACTATTTTTTATAAATTGTATATATTGTTGTAATTTTAAATTTTTATGATAATTTTTTATTTTCCACAAAATGTTATTTTAATTATATTATTTAGCATAATCACTTTATAAAAAATTTATTCTTTTAATTTCTACACATGCATTAAATTTGGCCCAAATTCGCCATTACATAGCATTAAAAATATCTTGACATATTAATATAGATTACATTTTAAAGGATTTATTACATAATATATATGACTAAACTTAAACTTGACATTAACGGTCTATATTATCGTTAAATTATAAATGTGGCTTGTAAAAATTAAAAGAAAATTATATAAAATTTAGATACCCAAAATTTAATTAAAAATATATGCATTTTTTATTAAAATAAAAATCTAAAATACATAGTCTTTGTTTGATATAAGAAGTTAATAAATTAGCTGATCAAAGGTAGGATTTTTATCTCGAGGGAGGGAATCAATTATGTAAAATTTTTTATTAAAATTTTATTATAGTGTTTGAAATTTTTAATTTACATTAGTTTTGTCTCTAAAATAAGATTTATATCAATTTTAGTCCTTAAATTTTTAAATTTCAGTAAAATTTTAGTTCCTCACATAAATTAAATTAACAAAAATTTTAATTTTCATATGAATTAAAATTTTATTTGAATTTAAGATTTTAAAAATTAAATTAATATAAATTTTAGTTTAACGATGAAATTAAAATGAAATAAATGACACAAACGTTAATAGTTTTTTTCATTTTGAGATGACACAAATGAATGAGTTACTTACATTCATTAATAATCAATTACACAAGAGTAGAAGATAGTATGTTATATTTTATTTTTGGTTAATTGGTAAATATTTCGATACATACTTGCTTACTTGAAAAATTTACAAAATTTTAAAAACTTAATATAAAAATTACAATTGTATATATAATATTTCATAGTCTTTTTTTATATTATACCTTAATTGATTAAATTTTTATTAAAAATTTTATGTAAAAATTAATTATTTATATAATGTTATGATATGCAAAAATTTTAAAAATATGAATTTATACAAAGAATAATGTTATAAAAAAATTTATCTTCTAAAAAATTATATATTTTCAACATTAAATTATATTTAATATATTAAAATTTATATTTTTAACTTAAATTTATTTATTTTAATATTAAAAATAATTTAATAATAAAATATATAACTTCTTAAAAATTGAAATTCTTCGTACGATTACCAAAAAGGGGAAACAAAAAGGAGGAAAGTTTGTGTATATGTATAGGTGACACGATTCATTTTCATTTCAAATCTGTTTAAGGAAAAAAATTTCTTAGCCTTTGAGTCATGATTGCAACGCTAGCGGAGGCTGTGTACGCGTGTTGCAGTAGTTAAGAGCAGGTTATACATTTATTCTATGAATTTATTTATTTTATTATTATTATTTGCCGTTTTAGCCTAACCTCACTAAAATATTATTTTAATTGAATATATTACTCAACTTTTAAAAAGTGCACAATTTTACTTATTTAGCATTTTATATAGCACATCTAATTCGCTTTTTCCATAGTTTTATGAAAAAATATTTTTAGTTTTTTATCTTTCATTAAAATTTTAATTTTATTTCCTTAAATTTTATTAAGTTGAATCAAAATTTTCCTCTAACTTTTCAAAAGCATGATCATTTCCATCATAACGTAAGAATAAAATATCGTTATATGTGACGGATTTCATCGTAATTAATCAACAAAAATATTAAAACAATGCAAATAATAATTTAAATAGCTCTAAAAGTAAATTAATTTATATTTTCATATTATCTTTCTCATCAAAATAATTGTTAATAATTTATAACAAGCGTGTAATGCTCCAAAATGCATTTCAAAATTTTTAATTTCTATTTATTCGGATTCATTGCTCCTAATGAATTTATTTCACATGTCCTACTTCTATTTTAATTTAAAAAGCAATAGACTCAAGACTTGAGCTCAGAGGATTGATTTTGCATGATTTTGGAAGTCGGAAAAAAGTTAGATTTAATAAATCTTCTTCCGCGGCTACAATACAAAGATGTTGGATAATTTAATTCATATAAAATTTAGAGATAAAAATTAAAATTGACGAAAAGTTAGAGATTAAAAATATTTTTTTACTATGAATAGAGATGATATACGGTGCAAGATGCGGGGGTGATTGCCGCAACAAACAAAATATGCACATACACACACACACATATATATATATATATATATATATATATATATATATATATATATATATATATATATATATATATATATATATATATATATATATATATTGTCCTTGTAATTTTCATAATATTCCCCCATATTTATTTTTTTAGAATAATTTTTTTATACTTTAAACAAATATAGAACTACTTAGAATCTCATTTATTTTACAAATTGAGATGCACATAAGAGGGATATTAAAATATACAATATATTATTCTTATTTTAATATTTAATATTTATTATAATTTAAATATTATTTTTAAATATATATTATCATCACAATTCAAAAAATTTTGATCTGCCACTGGTTATAAATATATGAAAATATAATTTGTGTGTATTACGTAAGATGTTAAATTAAATGTTATGTAAGTTTTTTTTTTTTTTTAAATTTAATAGCATTATTTTGTTGAATAATATGTATATTTTTAAAAAGTTTAAAAATAAATTTATTTTAAATAATTTTTAAAATTAAAATTAAAATTTTAATGAAGTTAAGGGAGAAATAATTTTTGTGCCAAATTTAAATATAAAGTTAAAAAAAAAAAACCACTAAATTTCTCTGATCATCTTCATCCGTCTCGATCGATGAATTTTGAAGACATTATCACATATTTAGTACCGAGTGACAGACAGTTAATGTAAGCATCGGGAAGCACGTGAAATTTATCGGGACATGTGGTCAAATCAAGTTGTTTTCTTTAATTAATCATAATTCAGTCGAATCAAGTTAAATTACCAACTCTTAGATTAATTAATAAATTTAATAAATAATTAAGTAGGCTTAATAGCATTTGTCTGATTGGCTGGGTTGTAATGGCAATGTCAATGGCGTAATACGAATAAAGCCAATAAGTGCACATGAACCTCGTTGAACGAGTCTTTTTTAGTTACACCAACGCATGTGATTAAATATTTAACAAAGAAAGTTGTTTGTTGAGAATTAAGAATTCGCTAATCGTTACACTCTCTGAATCAAATTGTTTCGGCCGGCACTTTCAATTTTGTTGTACGGTGGGATAGGATATTACCGTTGAAACTCTTCTCTCTTTGAATGCCTTATATTTGAAGGGTAGAAAATTTATAATATATATGTCATGATTAGGCGAAAATTCATATTTTAAAAGGGAAGAACATAAATATAAATATAAAAAAATGTTATAACTATTTAAAATGATATTAGAAGTTAAGTTTTAAATTTTTTATTTTTATTAAATTAAATTTTATAAATTTATTCTATCATTTTAAATTTAATAACAGCTTTTAATTTGTATTCAAAATTTAATTTTAAATTCTATTATATATATATATATATATATATATATATATATATGTATATATATAGAATTATTGAATACCAAATAATAAGAAAAAACATGTGGATCGTAAAAATGCTAGAATTTGAGGATGAAGGAAGGCAAATATGTTTAATATTTTAGCAATATTAAAACTTAAAAATTAAGGGTGTATTTCAAATAATACATACAATTGTATATGAAATTAAAAAAAAAAATCATTAGATCATGCACCTATGTTGGAATACATAGAGTTCTGCCATCGCACCTGAATCTCTCCAAAGTGGAGTCCCTTGTATGTCTTTTAGTTTATTTTTCTTCTAATGAAGTAAGAATTTCAATTTACACATGAAAAATATTATGTTGCCTTTGGAATGAAATGGAATAGAATGGGTTAACCATTCTATAATTATGTTTAGTATGATATGGAGTGGAAGAATGTGATGGATATTTCATTTTATTTTTAGGTTTGGTATAACAAAATAATGTAGGAAAGAAATACAAAAAGTATAGTTAATAACAGTAATTCCTTATTATAAAAATGATAAATATTTATTAAACAATTTAATATTTTTAAAATATATGATATGATAAATAAATAAAAATTGTCACAATTTAAATTTTATTATCAAAATTATAATTACCAAAAAAATTCTATAATAAAAGTATAAAGATTCTAATTTACTAAAATCTTATATTAAATACTTTTGTAAAGAATACAAAAATATCATATTTTAAATTTAATTATTAAAATATTTTAATAGAGAAATATTTAAAAACTAATATTTTTAAATATTTAAAAAATAATATTTTAAATATTTAAAAACTAATATTACGAAAATACTAAATATTTTATTAAATAATTTAACATTGTTAAAATATATGATATGATAAATAAATAAATAAAAATGGTCACAATTTAAATTTTATTATCAAGATTATAATTACCAAAAAATTTTCTATAATAAAAGTATAAAAAATTCTAATTTATTAAAATTTTATACTAAATAATTTGTAAAGAATAAAAAATTATCATATTTTAAATTTAATTATTAAAATATTTTAATAGAAAAATATTTAAAAACTAATATTTTTTATTATATATATTATCAAAGGATAATATTAAAATGTATAAAAAAATATAAGGGATATATATGTAAAAATATAATTACATGGATCATACAATGACTCATTCTATTGCTTTTGTTATGGAATGGCCATTTCCTCACAATTCTCCTTATATATACCAAACAAACTTTTTAGCCATTTCTATTTTTATTCTCATTCTATTCCATTTTGTCCAATCAAATGTATTCTTTTGGTATATTTGCAAGTTAAGTAGGGAAGAGAAGGGAAGATGGGAGGAGAGAATAGAGGGGAAGGGAAAAGAAGGAATATGGGGTTAAGTCATGACTTTTTATCCCCTTTGTTTGGATATCTAAATTTATACAAGGAAGAATAATGAAGGATTAAACCAACATATATAACTAATTAATATATATATATTTTAAAATTTTACATTTTTTTAAAAAGTTAATTTATTAATGAATTTTTATAATAATTTTTTTTAAAAATATCTCCAAAATTTTTCTTTAAAAAATTGCTTTATAAAAAATGATATTGTAAGTGAATATATAATAATAATAGAATTCTTATTTGAAAGGTTTGTGAAAAAGTTATTTTAAATTGATCTAATATGACCTTTATTTGTTAATGTTGGTAATAACTCAATCTGCATTTATCTTAACAACTAATATGAATTAGCCAAAATAAGAATGAAAGTGTATGGGTAAATAAATATAAGTCATAATAGTTTAGTTTAATTATTATCAATAATATAAAGGATAATTTTATATTTTTTATTAAAAAAATTTACACTTATAATATGTATTTTTTACACACTAAATGCCTTTTAAAAAAAGTAAATAATATATTTTTAATAATGAAGTATTGAAAATGTAAATATAAATATAAATCAAAGAATAAAGTAGGGTTAAAATAGAAAATTAAGTATATAAACTTCCAAAATTTCCTAATTTGAAGGAATACAAGATATTAAAGAGTGTAAGCTTTTGGAGAGTTAACTATAAGGGTAATGTTATAGGGAGCTCCACCTCCTAAGAGGTTAAGTGTTTTCACCATTAGATAGCCTTTAATGCATTAGGATTTGTATTTTTAATTTAATTCAATTACTTTGAGATTTGAGAAAATGTAATTCAAAGATGAAAACATTCAACCTCTTAGAGAGGTGGAACTCTTCATAACATTACCTTGATAAAACTCACATTTCCTTTCTAATGTTAGATAAAACTCTCAAACAAAGAAAAATAAAGGACATAATTTCTCCCTGTTCATTTATTTCTCTATTTGCCAACAATTCATTAGAGTCTCTCTTGAATCTAGAATGTTATGCATATATGCTAAGTGAATTCTCACTTTTACTATTAAAAAAAAAGGTTTTGTTTCATCTGCTAATTGTTAAAGAAATTCATTTATAAAATTAAAGCAAAGTAATGCTATAAAAAGAAGAAAGGATTTGTAAGCACCTTTAATAATGTAGTGGTGTTTGATGCTATCTTAAGGGTTGTATTTGTCTCATATTGTGGGTTCAAACCCTTGATCTTATATGTGTATTAAGTGAATTACTATTCATACAAGTAACAAAAAAGTAACAATTTGGGGGAAAATGATTAAAAATATGTGTATGAAATTAAGTAATTGAATTTATTAAAGAGGAAGTAATTGATAATAGTGAAGTGGTGTCTATTTAAAGTTGGCACTTGGCATTAGTAAAATGAAAGAGGTGAGATGAGCTACTATTTTCTCTATAGTGACTAATAGTGAGAATGGGCCTTTCATTGTGATCCTATTTCCATAGGATTTGGTGGGTTTTTTCATCTTTTACATATCTTTTTCTGTTGGGAATTTGGATTATTACATGCAGTAAAAATTTAAAATTTGATCCGAATTCTACCTAGGATCCATGCAAAAAGTATAAATCAATTATTAGGGTTTTATCTATTGGGCACTCGTGTTTCTATTAATCAAAACTTGAGAGCAGATGAATTAAATGCCGACCGGACAGTACAGCGTCTCTACAGTATCCATACAAAACGAACAACGACCTCTCGCCCTCCACGAATCTGTTAGGATGCATTTTTCTTTTTAGGATTTAGGATTGGTTATTTTCTTAGTGATTTAGGGTTTTATGAAAGTTATGAGCGTGTGTCTAATGTGCTACCCTTAAGCCTCTTTTTATAGAATTAAGGCAAGTCACAATCCTAATCTTATTAGGATAATGCTTCTAAAATCCTAATTACACTTAGATAATATTATCTCATAATATATTTATCTAATATCTGATAACTTAATTATTTAATATTATTTTAATATAAAATAATATCACATAATATTATATATATATATATTACGTGAATAACATATTATTATTCTTAATAATAATATATATGTACGAAAATAAGTTCAATTAATTGGATATTAATATAATTAAAGTCCAAATAATTATTATCTTATTCCTACTCCTTTTGTGTTACCCTATAGGTTCTTACTACGTTGACAATGACTCATTATTAAGCCATAGATAGTGAGCGGTATCTAGCAATACATCATTGCCACTCAAGTAGTAAAAATGTCTGTGATTTGACATCCACCTAATATATGATCAACGTTTTGCATCATAATCCATTTTGTAATAATATCCAAATTGAACTGGAGGCATGAAATGTGTCATCCTCGTCAATGTTCAATTTATATTTCTTGATATTGAGTAGATTTAAAATAAATTATTAATATCACATATTAATCCAATTAAGCATGGCCATGCATTTCTAAGTCTCACTCAATTAAGGGGCCCAAGGATATTTCTCTTTTATACAAGAGTAACAAAATCTCATCTACATCACTCACTTCCCTCTGCATGATTCATGACACACCCAATCAATGTCCTATTCGTCATCTTAATTAAAGGTGACATAGGACAATATTAAAGTGAGTAATTCCTCATATAAGAAACCGTAGTGACTTCAGGTCAAAGGTTTATGTGTATTTGTGATCATGAGAATAACTTATGATACGTCTATCCATATAACTGTTAGTGTATATGCCCTAAAACCAATCATATTAGTGATTGTAATTTTGAATCATGTTATTTTAATGGCAATTCCAATTATTATATTTATATATATTGTCTGCGTAATATATTTAATTATAATAATAACCTTAGAATAATGGTATTCTTAAATGTCCCTAGTCATATATCATTGTGGATTAGGTTGCTTTGATATGTTAAGACTAGCATGTGTGAAAACTTATATGGGATATTAAGTTTACACATGAGTACAAGTTAGAGAACTTGTATACTGGACCGACCCATATTAAGAACACTACATGGATCGTTATATGAGTGTCATAAGTGGTTCTTAGTGATCATTATTAATATGGTCCTTTGACCTGAGATTACCAAGGTTCCCTACATGTGAGTTTCATATTTTGATACTATTCTATGTCACTAATGGTTAAGTGAATGCAAGGGTAGATATTGGATATGTCACATATCATGCGGAGGGATTTGTGTGATCAAGATGAGATTTATCCCTCCTATATAACAGGAGTAACATCTATGGGCCCCTTGACTAAGTAAAGCTGAGAAAATGCATGGCCATGCTCAGATGAATTAACATGAGATATCGATTACATTTGTTTCAGTCAGCTTACTTAGGAGTCAAGAAACCTTAAGAATGGGCTATACGGGAATGACACGGTCCATGTCTCGTGCTCAATCTAGATGTATAGGACAAAATGACATAAGTGATGATCACGTGTAAAGGTTTAGTCAAATCACCGACTTTCTCATTACTTGGGTAACAATGATGTGTTGCTAGACACCAATCTTTGTTTATGATCATTAATATAATTAATGGTCATTGCCAACGTAATGAGAGCCTATAGGGTCGCACACTTAGAGCTTAGTGAATTTGGAATTAATGGACCAAATTGTTTGGGCTTAATATTTGGGAATTCATGTTATAATTATAAGGCCCAATAGTAAGCCTATAATTGTACATGGAATAAGGACCAAATAGGTTAGGGTTTTCTATGCACCTATTTAAATAGGCTTATTGGGTAATAATAGGATTACTATTATTCTTCACGCACCCCAAGTAAAAGCATAAAAAAAACCCTAGCCACTCTCCTTGACCAAAATCTCTGAAGAGGCGTAGCTAGCACTACGAGGTCTAAGGAGATCAATTCCAACCGGTGTGTGTAGCGGACATTCATTGGTGATTCACGAGTTCGTGTGGATACCACAGAGGTGCAGCCACATAAACGTTGTACTGGTGATCTGATTTACTGGTTTCCATTCCGGTTTGTGATTTGGAAGCAGATCAGACTTGGTGTAGCGGTCAGAAGAATTTTGTCGAAAGGTATAAACCCTAATCCCTAATCTATGGCGTTCTAATTTCGCATGGATCCTTGGTGGAAATCGTGCAAAAGTTTTATTCCGCTATGCATGTATGATGCGCGATTTCCAGCAATAACATTCTCATAGTGGGTCAGTCCAGTACATTGTTCACTAATAATGTACTTTTGTATTGACTTGATATCACATATCCATAATTCATAATCATCAGTCACTATGTATACTAATCAATGCCCTATTCGTCATCCTAATTAAAGGTGACATAGGACAATATTAAAGTGAGTAATTCCTCATATAGGGAACCATAGTGACTTCGGGTCAAAGGTTTATGTGTATTTGTGATCATATGAGAATAACTTATGATACGTTTATCCATATAATATTCTCATAGCGGGTCAGTCCAGTACATTGTTCACTAACAATGTACTTATGTATTGACTTGATATCACATATCCATGATTCGTAATCATCAGTTGTTATGTATGCTAGTCTCGATGTATTATTACTATCATTTTCGTAATAATACTTGACTAGGGGCATTTTAGGAATAGTGAAGTTATTCCAAGGATAATTATTATATTAAGTTATAAATTGTGCAGAATAATAATAAAATTATAAAAGTAAAATATAATAATTAAATTACCTAAAATAAAATATAACACATTATGTATTAATTCAATTATCTATATGATTGGTTCCTAGGACACACACTAACATTTTCCTTGTAGGAGATGGTAGATCTAATGTTAATCTTTTCAATATCTTTGATTGGAGTGAACAAGAGGAAGGTGGAATAGAGAAAAAATGAGATAATTTTTGGTACATTACTAATATAATGATATATTGGTCCATCATCAAATTTAATTATCTATCAAATTTATCTTTTTAAGGTTAGATCTTACATGTTCTAAATAATATATCAATTATTAGATCTAATAGTGTACTAATATATGATTGTATTAATAGTGTACTATAATTTTTTTCAAAATTGTTATATTTTTTCTTGTTTTAATGGAAGGTTCAAAGATCCTAACTTAATTGATTGATCCAACTAGTTAAATCACAAAACAATCATGGCTTCAATTTCATTTGAGTTTAAGAATCATTTTAGCTATTCTTAAGCTAAATCATTTTGAAGTGAAGAGTGTTAAAAATTTATAAAGTAATTTTAAAATAAGAATATAAAATATGAGCCAATAAAACCTTAAAAGTAAAGTTATTACATGGTAAAGTTTAAAGTGTCGAATTGTAATCGTAGTTAAAATGTGAGAAAACCTAAGCCAAAATGTAATCTTAAAGAAAATAATTTTGGAAAGTGTGAAGTAAAGATTATTTTATTATAACTTATAGAGCAAATATCTAGAACCTTAGGCAGTTATATGCCTATGTAAAAGAAGTTTAATTTTAAAGTAAAACACTTAATCAAGTAAGTACAACTTTCTAATAGTAAAGTAGAATGGTGTGTGTCCATCCCATGTAATGCGTTATAGGTTTTTCCTTTGTAATACAATAAGGTAGAGGCCTTCATTTAAGGAGAAAAAATATTAAGTATTGTTTTGTAATAATATGAGAAAATATAATGTATTTGTATTTTGTGAGAATCATTACAATTACAAAAGTAAGAAGAGTTTCTTTCATTTCTTCTTATTCTCCATAATTTTTTTGTATTTTTAATGTTTGAATATTATTAATAAATATATTGGTTCCAACATTTGACATTAGTGCTCAGTTATGTAGTGTAACCAATATGATCTAATTGCAACGTTTTAAATTTAACATCAAAAATTTTAACAACTGAAGTATTTAGCTAATAGTATTTTTTTATATTCTAAGATTTATGGAATTTGGTAGAGAATGGCTATATTGAGGTACGGGATTAGGGTTTCAAGTTTAGGATTTAGGTAAAAGATTAGTAATAGTTTGATGCATTGGAGAAAGATATGAATATGCACTAGTGGAGACTAGAAAAAGAAAGATAAAAAAAGCATAGTATGCAATCTTTCAAGTCATCAAAGAATCGATATTGAAAAATATCATTTACAAATATAGGAAAAGAAGCATGTGGGATATTATATAGAAATCCTACAAAGGTGATGATTTGTGTTAGACAAATACGAGTACAAATACTATGAGATAACTTTGAGTCTTTAAATATGAATGACTTAAAATTAATTTTGACATACTTTGATTGTGTTTAGACCATTGTTAACTAGTTAAGAGTTAATAGAGAAGCAGTTTCAAACACTAGAGTTATGAAAAGGATTATGTAGTCTTTGATTGTAAAGTTTGAATATGTTATTGTAACAATTGAAGAATTGCAAGATATATCAAACACATTAATGGATAAGTTAATGAGTTCATTATGCTCATATGAATATCAAATAAGTGAAAAGAAAAATATTAGTTTAAGTTTTGAGCAAGCTTTGCAAAGCATGATGTTTCAACAAAATGATAGAAGTTATCAAGGTGGTTAAGTTTATAGAAGCTGTCAAGATGGTAGATGAGAATGAAGAAGAGGAAGAAGAAAATGTGGTTATTTTAATTCCACTAATAGAGAAGGATTAAATAATAGTAATTCTTCAAAAAGTCAAGAATATAACAGTGGACTAAATAACAAATCTAATGTTACAAATACAAAAAATATGGACATTACCAAAATAAGTGTTACTATAAGATGCCTTACCAAAATAAGTGTTACTCTAAGATGCCTGATAAGCTAATGGAACATGCAAATGTCATTAATGTTAAAGTAAACATGGTAATTGTGAGCAAACTAAATGAACTCAATGTGAAGCATACAAATACATGGTACCTTGATACTAGATGCATCAATCACATGTGTGGGAAAAGGATCTTTTCTCACATCTGAATGAATTTGTACATGTAGAAGTAGGTTTTGAAACTAAATCCAAAATTCTTGTTATAAACAAAGATAACATTTGTGCCAAGACTTTTTTGGAACTTATTGAGTGCAAGCTAGCTTTTTAAAAAAAGGCATTAAATTAATACCTAGAGTAGAGTTTGAATAATCAAATGCAAATATAGAAAAATGATTGTAAAATTGAAAATGACATAGAATTGCATGTCTCCTTTGAATTTACAAAAAAAAAAAAAACTTAATGAATCTTTCAATAATAATGAAAAATCATAATTTGTTATGGCTTTTTCAATTTGGTCATTTGAATTTTCATGGATTAAACCTGTTAGCTCAGTAAAAAGGCTACTAGTTTACTAATAATTAATGCTCCTAATCATTAGTGTGAAAGATGTATTCTTCGAAAGTAATACATATGTTCTTTTACAATTGGAAAAGTTAGAAGAGCCAAACAACCATTGGAATTAGTGCACATAGATATATGTAGCCTAAATGAGATAGAATCATTCAAACACAAAATGTATATTCTAATTTTGTAGGTGATTTTACTAAAAAAACTTACATGTATTTTCTTAAAGAAAGATCAGGGGCTTTTGGAAAACTCAGAGTATTTAAAACTCTTATTGAAAAGCAAAGTATCCGTTATGCAAAAACATTGACACTTGAAAAAAGTGGAAAGTTTACCTCAAATGAATTTTAAAATTTATGCAAAAGTCAAGGAATCTAATGTCAATTGATAGCTAGTTATACACCTTAATTGAATGGTATAGTTGAAAGGAAAAACAAAATAACTTTGGAATGACTAGAAGTTTATTAAAACCTAAAGCATTGCTAAAATCCTTTTGAGTAGAAGTTATTACCTATATTGTATTTTTGTTAAATAGGTGCCGCCTAACAAAAATGTTCTTGGAAGAACCCCTGAAGAAGCTTGGGATGATATATGTTTCTTTCTTGTGTGTATTTTAGCTTATTGTATATGTTTATATTCCAAATGAGCAAAGAAAAAAGTTAGATAACAAAAGCAAAAAATGCATTTTCATTGACAACAAAAATTATTATAGAAAATGAACTAAAGTTAACTAAGACGAATAACATTTTTCCTAATAGTCCATCTCCTATAAGAAGCTATCCTCTACTAATAATAGTTTCAAATACATAAATACATCTTCAATGAACATAAGTGGTGCTAGCTTAATTGCAAGATATTATGGTTATATTAGATAATGCTAATGATGATATCATTATTGATGAAACTATTGTGAACTTTTACCTACTTGTGGATTGTGACCTAGTTTTGTATAAAGATGCAATAACTGATGAACAATAGGTTTAAGCAATAGATGATGAGATCCATTAAATAGAGAAAAATGACATTTGGGAATTAACAACTTTACTACTTAATAAAAAGTCAATTTGGGTCAAGTGGATGTATAAGAAAAAGGATAAACTTGATGGTCAAATAAATAATTACAAAGGTAGATTAATGGTTAAAGGCTATAACTAGAAGCCAAGAATTGATTATTTTGAGGTATTTGCACCGTTCTCTAGAATGGAAACCATTCAAATAATTTTTACTTTTGTGGCAAAAAATAAGTGGAAGATCCATCAAATGGATGTGAAGTTAGCATTTTTGAATGATGTCCTTGAAGAAGAAGTTTACTTTGGCTAGCCACTAAGTCATATGAAAATAAAAACAAAAAGAAAAAGTCTATTATTTGAAAAAGGCTTTATATGAATTAAAACAGGTACCTCGAGCTTTATATACATGGATCAATGCATATCTATTGCAAGATGGATTTAAAAAATATCTTTACAAGCATATACTATATATTAAGTTAGAAGCTAATAAAGATCTAATAATTGTATGTTTTTATGTTGATAACTTGATATTTATAGGAAATTCTAAAGATATGTTTGTAAAATTCACAAATGCTATAACTAGCTAGTTTGATATGATAGACATAGGACTAATAACTTATTTCTTAGGCATTGAAGTGTAATTGATTGATGAAGATAATTCTATTTCCCAACAAAAGTATGACAACGATATTTTGAAGAAGTTTAAGATAGATTTAGCAGTTTTAATTCGAATTTCACTAGTTGAATGCCTTAGATATAAAAAGAAGGAAATAAAGAACTAGTAATCCTAACATAATTTAAATGTATAGTTGGTAGTTTACATTATTTAACTTGCATTAGGACAAAGATTGTTTATGGAGTTGAAACTATCATTCATTTCATGGAAAAGTCATATCAATCACACTTGCAAGTACCAAAACAAATTCTAATATATGTTAATGCAACTTAAGATCACGAACTTTTCTATATTTATTATAATGATTTCAATTAGGTTGGTTATACAAATAGTAATTAGATAGGCGATGATTAAACTGAAAAAAAGCACTTCTGGTTATATTTTCTACCTTGGAAAAATGTATTTTCTTAGATTGCTAAGAAGTAACAAATGGTACCCTTATCAATTGTAGAAGCTAAATGTATAGCAATTGTATCTATAATGTTCATTTTTAGCCTAGGTGCAAAAGTTCTTGACATTAATTATATATGATAATAAGTTAGTTATCACATTAGCAAAAAAATCTAATTTTTCATGGCAGATGCAAGTACTTTAGAATTAAGCATCATTATATCAAAAAATTGATTAAGAATGAAGAAATAGAATTTAAGTTTTATGTGTTAAATGAACAAGTTATAGATATTTTAACAAAGTCACTAAAAGTAAATGCAATTGAGAAGTTAAAGATAATACTTGATGTTATTTCAAAATTAATTTAAAGAGAGGTTGTTAAAAATTATTAAATTAATTTGGAAATAAAAAATATAAAATATGACATAGTAAAACCTTAAAAGTAAAGTTACTTAATGGTAAAGTTTTAAGGTGTTGCATTGTATAAGTTATTGTTAAAATATAAGAAAACCCAAACCAAAATGCAATGTGTAAAGAAACTAACTTTGGGAAGTGTAAAGTAAGGATTATTATATTATAACTTGTGGAGCAAATAACTAGAGCCTTAGGTGGTTATATGCCAATATAAAGGGAGTGTGATTTTGAAGCAAAGCATTTAATCAAGTTAGTATGCCTTTGTGATAGTGAGGTAGAATGGGGTATGTTCACCTCATATAGTATGTTGCGGGTTTTGCCTTTGTAATGCAATAAGGTAGGGGGTTTCATTCAATGAGGAAAAATATTGAGTGTTGTTTTGTAATTATGTGAAAAAAAATTGTAATATATTTGTATTTTATGAAAGTTATTATAATTACACAAGTAAGAAGAACTTCTCTCATTTTTTCTTTTTCTCTACAAAATCTTTTGTATTTTTTGGTTTCTAGTATTATTAGTAAATATATTAGTTCTAACAAAGAAAACCATTGCAAATTACTTATTTCAACTAAGCATATTAAGGACCACTAAAAGTTGTTTGCCTTATAAAAGACAGCAACTACATATAAGTGTATTAAGCACATAAAAGAGTGCTAGGATCTAATTGCCTTATAAAAGACAACTACAGTACCACACATATGCAAGTGTAGGCATAGAAGGCTAATTATCCTTTTACTAATATTATGAAATAAAGTGGAAGGAAAGGAAATGGAAGATTATGACATAACATTCTCCATATTTGGGAGTTTTAATTAGGAAAGAGAAAAGATTAAAAGTTTATGACCAATCCTCCTAACTATTCTAAAATGCTCTAATTATAAATATTTTATATTCCTCCAATTTAGAGGATTTTATAAATACCTAAACAAGGGGAACAAAGTTATAACTTAACTATTCATTTTCCTTCCTTCTTTTCTTGTCATTTGCTTCCATTGTTTTCACTCCTTATCCCTTCCAAACTTCTAAACATATCATAAAAGAAATACCATGTGTCCATCACTTAGTATTATTTTCTTTAATGTAATAATAATACAAATACTTGTGACACTATACAAACTTAGACTAACATGTCAAATATAGTTTTTATAGTCGAATTCATCATTAAACTAGATATGACATTAGTTAATTAGTTTAACCACTCATTTATCAGTTGAACTAGTTTTGACTTTAAAAATGTAAATATATATACATTTATTAGAAATATTTGTTTAAACTAATTAAATATAAGTTATAACAATAATTTTTGTAGGAAATAAATAAAAATAATAATGCAAGTTCAATTAATGTGAAATTACGAAGATCACTTCTCAATTGTTGTAAATTTATTAAAATATGAAAAGGTTCAGTTCATATTAGTTTTGACTAGTTCTTAGCATTCACATGCATTTTTTTATCCAAATGCATTAATTGAACTGACTCACTAACTAATTCACTTGTTTGGTTGATCAATTGGTCCAATAATTAAAACTATGATGTAAAAAATAACTTGTTCTTAGTAATTAAATCATCTTATATTTAGTAATAAAGTCATCTTATGCATTAAGAATTGCACATAACATATGCAAATATGATAAAATTTAAGAAAAAAGAATTACACATAATTTGCATATAATAGGATACAATGGAGTTGAATTAAGCTAGCATCATTTATACTTTAGTTTTATAGTTTTGATTTTAAAAAATAATTATCATCTTATAAAGTAATGCTTGTTTTGCTATCACATATTAAGACTTTATATGCTAGATGTTATGTTTCAAATTGTTTTGGATCAATAATAACAAGTCTTTTTTCTCCCATCTTACTTTTAAACTTTTATTGCAAAAACTAAAAAATCTTTAGTTTGTTATGAAGATTTATTACCTTAGTTTCCATAAAGGCAAGATATTGTTTAGACTTGATATATAATTCAAAAGTTATCATATAAGCTAATCATTTTGTTAAATCTTTATGTAAAGTATACAAAAATTAAGAACTTGAAATTTGTAAGATGTAAGAAAATTATAGTTCATTCAACTAAAATTTTGTGTAAGTAGTTAAATGCAAGAGTTCAAAATAATTGAAATTTTCAACAAAAATCTTTCTTGGTACACTTGTTATTATGCCTTTCCTCATATCTTTAAAATGAAAAATAAAGTAAATAGACAATAATTTTCTCATAAAAATTAACTTTGAATTTTGATGATAACATTTATCCTTTAGTAATTTCAAATTTACCACCAAATAGTAGGTGATCACTTGGATGACTGTAATTTGTTAGTCCACCATCAAAATCAGGGGTACTAGAGTTTGGAAGCTCAAGAAAACCATATAGTTTTATGCAATTGGATAGAGGAAAAATATATAATCAAGTCTATTGGTGAAGTTGGGCATGAATTTTTTAAATAGTAGTTCTCCTCTAATAAAAGCATAGATACTAAACAAGGGAATAGGAAGCTTTTCTAGACATTCATGCATTAGTGTTTATGGGTTGCTTAATAGAAAATGTTAATAAACCTAAAAGAAATAGAAATAATAACAATAAAAAAGATGTTATAAGATGTATAAAGTTTAAATTATTAAGGAGCATCTGACGTTACTAGATAAAAAAACCCACCACTTTAATACTATAACTTGCATTAATAATATGAATAATGAATCTTAATGTTGAAGAATGAATACACTAATGAATAAATTATAAACTATGATATCAGGTGATTATATTTTGATGGTGGCTCTTAAAGCTTTTCTAGAAAAACTACAATTCTACATTTTGTTAATTCCTTTCAATTAATGGTGGAGTAAAAAATTTTTACTCAAGACGGCTAATATAAAATTTTTTATAGAACATATACAATTTTTAAATAGGGGGATTTGAAGTTACTATATGTAAAAATAAAAACATCAAAGTTTTTGAGAGGCTGAGGCCTTTGCTCACCTTTGGCTTTGCCATTGCTTTTAATATAAATATTTGAGAAAAATATACATTACTCCTACCAACTATGTGTGGTTGCATTTTACCTTTATTAATTGTCATGATCCATTTTTTGATCCATTGTGATTAGTGTTAAGACATTGTCACAAGCTTTTCTCTTTTGCTTTTTGAAAACTCTTGCTATGTTTTTAATAAACAACAAACTCTTGGATAACTTTTAACCAAAAGTGTTTTAGTATTACTTTTGAAAACTTTAATATTCTTGTAAGTAATTAGATAGAAATAAGGATGTATACTATAGAAATTTAAGATACATAGCTAAAAACCATATAGGCAGCTATAAAAAAATATTTTCTATAAGACATTATAGTAAATGCAATACTTTACAAGGGTATTGTTTTGCAAAAAACTTGTGAGATTTTATCTTTGCGAAGTGGATTGATTTGACATTGCAATTATTTATGAAGTTAGCAATGAAAATCTTTTCCTTGAAGAGTATGATGATAAGAACAGATGATAGAACCTTATTTTAAAATTGAATAAAAATTAGTACAATGAAATTTCTGCTTCTTTCTTCAAATAGATAGTGAGCTTGGATCACTAGGGAGAAAATATTATTAATTTTGAAATCTTTAAAAGAAATAGTTATGATAAAATGAATGAATGATAAAACTTAAGAGGAAGAAATATGATAGACTTCTTTGAAAAATTAAATCTTACTATAAAATAAATATAATAGAATAGGATCAGGTTAATGAAAACTAGAAAATTTTTAAAATAATTATTTGAAGATGAATTTCTATTTTAAAGAAATGGAGTCACACTTCATGAAAAATGAATCCTCCAAGATTTTTCTTTGAGATATACTACTATGATAATTAGAAATCTTTATAGAATGGTTTTATAATAATAAATTAAGGGAGTTCTACACATATATGGTTCTTTCTTCAATTTTTTTAGTACATGTAAATGTAATAGAAATATATATATGTGTGTGTGTGTGTGTGTTTATTTGTATAAAGAAAGACTATGCATATAGAATTATATAAATTTAGTTATGAAAGGAAGCATGCATACTTTGTATTCTAAATATGATAAAAACAAAATATCATAGAGTTCACATATAATGTGGTCTTATAGCCTATTATTGTTTAAATATTGTGTTTGATCACATACCTTATTTATTTATACATGCTTAAAAATAAAACTTAACAACACATGATCAAATATAACTAATCATGGTTAAGAGAATCTTGATCAGAAGAAGCTTGGCATTATCATGGAGGTGGAAGGACATGTTGGGGTACATACAGTGGAGGAGGAGGAACATCTATGGGTGGCTAATCTAGGACAAGTTGTGGGATTAGGTATATTATAGCCTCATAGAATGTGAATGGGTCACCAATAGGATTCCTAATTTCCATGCAAAATTGATTAGTATAATAAATGTCAAAACTCCTTAGTATTGGACCAATTAGTACCATATTAACATCATGAAATTAGCTTGCTGTAGTTGTAATTATACATTAAGTGAAATAAAATTCCAAGTGATATATCTCATACTGTGTCATGTAAAGCCTTCACTAATTATCAATAATAAAGATAGGTGCATCCATTAGGTAGGTGGTGTATCTAAAAAAAAAAACTAATGAATAGTAAGTACAACATTGAGTGAATGGCTACTTAACCTTTATTCTAGTAGGTTTTAGCTAGAAAAAAATATATGCAAAAATAAATATTGAAATGAGTGGAATATTTACCAATATATCTTAACATTAAATGAATTCACAAATATGTGTGTATATATATGTTTTTTATTTCATAATAAATGACAAAAGGTATGTTGGTTTCCTCTTTGTCACTCTTACTATCCTTATCCCACTTATCACCATCCTTATTCTTCTAACTAACCTTATCCCACTCATCAATTTAAAAAAAGCATCGAGTCAATAACTTCCCTATTTTTCATTTAGGAATAATATATACCTCTATGAGCAATTATAGTGAAGACAACTTCTCAAACTTCCAATATTGTTTAATTATTATACTAGCTATCACAAGCTTTTATTTCATAGTATGATCAAAATACTATCTTTGCCATAATCATCCTTTAAATAACCAAATAAAATCCAAGAACATGTAAGTTTTTCATTTCAAATCGTACTTTATTTCTAAAATTAAATTTAACGCTTATTAATTTTTTTATACATTTTTTCCTTTTTGGGCGGGGCCTACTAAGCAACAAGACATGATGAGCTTTCCAATTATACAAGAAATACTTGAGAACATTTTTGCTTCTTTATCTAATTCCAAATTAAGTATAAAGCTAGCAAGTTTCCACTATGTTTGTGGGCTTATTTATTTAAGGCAACAATTCTTGCATTTTTAAAGAACCTCCAAAGTAAAACCTATGCAATTAACAAATTTTTTGATAGTATTTAATATTTTATTTTAATTGTTTATTAGAGATTTGAATTTTTGTAATTAAATTTCTATTATATATATATATATATATATATATATATATATATATATATATATATATATATATATATATATATATATATCCATAACTACATACATATATATACACATTATGGTGTATATATATATATTATTTTTAGAAAATTTGAATGAGGTGGCTTCACGAAATCACAAGTCTTCCTTCTTTCTTTCTTCCTTTTTAAAAGAAATGAGAGAGAGGTGGCTTACTATCCTATGAGCTACCTTCTATAGCATTTATTAATATTTTTTCTTTTTTTAGGTTTTTTAAGGAAAATTTGTTTCAAGAAATAATAATATAAGTATATTTATTAAAAGGACATCATTTTCATAAAGAGATAGTATACTAATATGTATTTTATATATACATATTTTTCAAATAAAAATTAAAAAGAAAAAAGACAAGTTTCCACTCATAGTAATTCAATGATTCTTTTGGTGAAGTCACCTAAATTCAAGAGAGTTCATATTTCTGAGGCAAAAAAGAAGGTTAGTATAAATATCATTATGAAAAATAAAAAATTAAGCTAAATAGAAAATGAATTTTTTCCTTTACCTTTATGTAAAAAAGATAACAACCATTTTTTTCCAGGTAGATCCAATGAAAAACGAGAGACAAAATTCTAAAATAAGGTGATGAGAAGGGATTATGTGTTCTTCTACTGGTGGAAAAGGAGCAGAGATAAAATAGTTTATTTATCTCAATTTAAATAACCAAGAAAAGAGACAAAGTTATAATTGTAGAATCATGTTAGATCGTTAGAGTACATGCATGCAAAGAAAAAATTGCAAAAGGAAGGTTGACTACTGCTGGAAATCGCGCATCATACATGCACAGCAGAATAAAATTTTGCACGATTTCCACTAAGGATCCATGTGAATTTAGAACGCCATAGATTAGGGATTAGGGTTTATACCTTTTGGCTAAAAATCTTCTGTCTGCTACACAGCAAATCCGATCTGCTTTTGTCCGTTTTCCAATCCAATCTGCTCTCCAAATCACAAATCGGAATAGAAACTAGAAGATCAGATCACCAGTGCAGCGTTTAATGTGGCTGCACCTCTATGGTATCCACAAGAACTCGTGAATCACCGATGAATGTCCATTACACACACCGGTTGGAATTGATCTCCTTTCACCTCGTAGTGCTAGCTATGCCTCTTCAGGGGTTTTGGTCAAAGAGAGGTGCTAGGATTTTTCTATGCCTTTTTGGGGTGCGTGAATAATAATAATAATCCTATTATTACCCAACAAGCCTATTTAAATAGGTGCATAGAAAAACCTAACCTATTTGAGATTTATTCCATGTACAATTATAGGTTTACTATTGGGCCTTATAATTATGACATGAATTCCTAAATATTAAGCCTAAACAATTTGGTCCATTAATTCCAAATTCATTAGGCTCTAAGTGTGGGACCCTACAGGCTCTCATTACGTTAGCAATGACCATTGATCATATTAATGATCATAAACAATGATTGGTGTCTAGCAACATATCATTGTTACCCAAGCAATGAGAAAGTCGATGATTTGACTAAACCTTTACACGTGATTATCACCTATGTCCTTTTGTCCTATACATCTAGATTGAGCACGAGACATGGACTGTGTCATTCCCGTATAGCCCAATCTTAAGGTTTCTTGATTCCTAAGTAAGCTGACTGAAACAAATGTAATCGACATCTCATGTCAATTCATCTGAGCATGGCCATGCATTTTCTCAACTTTACTTAATCAAGGGGCCCATAGATGTTACTCCTGTTATATAGGAGGAACAAATCCCATCTTGATCACACAAACTCCTCCGCATGATATGTGACATATCCCATATCTACCCTTGCATTCACTTAACCATTAGTGACATAGAATAGTATCAAAATATGAAACTCACATGTAGGGAACCTTGGTGATCTCAGGTCAAAGGACCATATTAATAATGATCACTAAGAACCACTCATGATACTCATATAACGATCCATGTAGTGTTCTTAATATGGGTCGGTCCAGTGTACAAGTTCTCTAACTTGTACTCATGTGTAAACTTAATATCCCATATAAGTCTTCACACATGCTAGTCTTAACATATCAAAGCAACCTAATCCATAATGATATATGACTAGGGACATTTAAGAATACAATTATTCTAAGGTTATTATTATAATTGAATATATTACGCAGATAATATATATAAATATAATAATTGAAATTGCCATTAAAATAACATGATTCAAAATTACAATCCTCAATATGATTGGTTTTAGGGCATATACACTAACAACTACATGTCAAAATAGTAGTGAAGTCTATTTCTTTTTGGTTATAACATACTAAGATAAGAATTTAACACTACATTTATTTGCAAATAAAATGATATTTTTTAGGCTGAATTTTTACATGATTATGGCAAGCAAACTTTAATGATCCTAAAATTATTTTTAATTTTTATAAAATTCTCTTATTTTATTCATAACTTTGTATCAAATTTTTAAACACAATATATTTATGATTTTGATTTGAATTTTTTTTTCAAATTTTACTTTCCAAAGCATATTTTTCTTACTTTTTTATACTTTTGTGATTTTAGAAAAATTGAACAATCTTAAATATAGATTGTATTAAAAATTTAGTGAAAATTGAAAGCATGTTTAATGTTTTCAACTACTCAATACTATATGCATTGATGAAAGCATTTACTTCCACTACTTATTATTAGTGTACCTACATAGAAGTATATACAATAGTGCAAGTGCTTGTGTTTGAAGGATAAAAGCTAATGACTTGTAGTAAATGATTTTGTCCTTTATCAAGCCAATTACTTCTTTATTCTTAGTATACTATACAAGTACATTGCATTCCTTTGATAAAGTGTTGCTACATAATTTTTCATGGAGCAAACCTTATCATATTTTTATTTGTTGCATTTTAGTCTTTTTCTCTATATTTTTTTCCTTTTTTAAAAGAAAAAAAACTTACTAAATATATAATATATATTTTAATCTTAATGAAAGATAAACCTTTCCTCAAATATATATATATAAATGATGTGTGGGTTTCTAATAATTCAAGTAGACTTTTTCTATATTTTTTACAGGTTTTTTTCCACTCACTTACTATTAATCATATTTGTAATTACTTTAAGTAATTTTAATCAAGTAGGTTTTTTTAGTGGGTGTTATGAGTTCTGCTTCCCTATAAAAAATTCATCCTTGAATTTTTAGTTCAAGAGATAGGGATGCATAGAATTATTAGAAACCTTTGTTTAACCTATGGAATTAGAGTCAACTCTTGCCAAATAACTTAGGGTATTTCTCTTGCATTGCTATTTCTAATTCCTAAGTTACTTTTTTTATATGAATTCTAACAGTGAAGACGAGCTTTTACACTTCCTAAAGGGTCCAATAACAAAAATTAAGGCTAAGAGGATTAAAGAGGGACTCTAAGGGTTAATGGAGAGATCTTGGATGCATGACAAAGTACAGTTAGAAGTGCTTGGAAGAGTTTGGATTATGTGTATTTTAGCTTTTGCTGATTTCATATGAGTACTTAAGTATTAGGTTTTGAATTTCATTTTATCTTTAAATACTCGAATATAGTATTCAAGTACTTACAAAATTCTGCTTGGCACTCGAATAATGTACTTAAGTACTAAAGCTTGATGCATGCCTAATTATCTATGTTATCTTGTTTCTTATTGCTTAAGACATTGTTAGGCTTTGGATTAGTTTGACATATTATTTTACAACTTTATTTAAATAATTAATATTATTTTAATTAACTCTCTATGTTAGGCCTAATTAGTCCAATTAGAGCTTAATTATTTTAGTTGACTTTTAACTTTAAAGCCTATTTGAGGAGAGTTATTTCTCATTATTACAACTTTTGGCATTGGTAAATTTGGAAATTTTTTAAGAGCTTTTCCTTTTAATGGTTTCAGTAAGACATTTGGACTCATTAAGGTTAATTCAACTCTTGTGGCATAAAATCTCACTTATCAAAGGATTAACATCTTTTATGGCATAATCAATTCTCACTAATTACTTTTGTTCCTTCTTTTTTCTGAAGTGTGGCATGATTATTCTTCTTTCTTAATTTAATTATGAAATTTAGAATGATCTAACCCTAGTAATGCATATCATTTGGTATCAAAGTAATGGTTTTCTAAAATTCTCAAATTATGTTCTTCATTTCTTAGCTTTTTATTTGGTCTTCATCATTTTGAATTTTCTTGATCTAGTTTTGAATTATGTTTACTAAGAAGCTCATCTTTGATTCTATTGTTCTTCTATTTATCTTGTTGTTCCTTGTTGAATTTATGCTTAAATTCAAGTTTTAGTCTTTATTATTCATTAAATTATGTTTTTGCATAATTATGCTAAATTCCTTGATTTAACTTAAATTTATAAGTTGATTTTATATTTTGGCTTGTTCTTGTGTTCAATCCTTGAATTTATTATTGTTTCCTACATTTTGTGCCTTAAATCAATGCAAATTTATGTTTGAATTTGCCAACTTTCATTGGAAATTAATTGGTTTGAGAGCTTACATTGAAATTATTTGAAAAAAGTTCAAAATCTAATGTTCAATTGCAAGTGCCAAGTACTCTAATTGAATACTACATAAAATTACATATTACACGAGTATATTGGTTAAATGTTTAAAAGGAAAGAGCACCCAAATTCGTGGTACTAAAATCTAGTACTCGAATACCTTAAATGATTATTTAGTACTTGAGCCTAGTACTTGAGTATTGCAAGGTAGGGGCTACTTTAATCTATTGTACCCAAGTATAATATTTGAGTATTCTTCTCTTGATTGTGATATTCAATTATAATTAACTTTTACCCTATTTTACTTAACACTAAAGTGTTCTACAATCATTTATGATATCAATCAAAGAAAAATAAAAAAGAAATTAAAAGAAATGTGAATAAAAAGCAAGAAAAGAATAGAAAAGCAAGATATAAAGATTAAAATTGAAAATCAAGAAAGCAAAGAAAATAAAAAAAATCAAAGTGAAAGAAAAATAAAAAAAGAGAAAGAAAGAAACTCCCTCTAAAAAAGGCGATAAGTTATTTGTCCAAGAAGTGAGTCATTCAATCATATGCCTTATATTATCCTTGTATGTTCTAATTCATCTTTGAACTTCTCCTTTTGAATTAAATTTTTCATTACTTCTCTCATACATTTTAGTCTTCTATTGTATAATAATTTCTTAGTTCTTAGTTTTATTTCTTCATTGTTTATTGTGTGTCCTTGTATTTTCTTTTGTGTTTTCCTTTCTTGAATTCCAAATGTGCTTGTTAATCTTTTAATTATTTAGTTATTTGTTAAGTGAATTTGTATTACATTTGTTGAATCTTCTTAATAATGTCACTTAGTTCTAAAAGAACCATTAAGAGAGGAAAGATAAGAGTGGTAAAAGGTAAAAGTGTATGAGATCATTTAAGGAAAAAAGCCTTAGTTAGTGTATAAACACTCTCAAAACTTAAGTGAGGAGTGTGCTTTTATGAGGTTCTATTCTTTATCTAACCTTTTTCTTGTAAGAAAAATCTTTATAAAGATGTTAAGAAGTAGTATGAATAATAGTAATATAATAAGAATAATTGATGTACAACTAGGGAGAGTTATGCAAGAATATTTTGGCAAGATTGATTAGAGGATTGCAAGAATTTAGGGAGAAAGGAGGAGATAAGAAAGAGAAGATAAAATGAGAGACAACATAATAAAGAAGGATGATATGGTAACAAAGGAGGTAGTTAAGGTTCAAGCTCATCTAATATAATTAAGAAAAGAAAAGGTGAAAGGAGGGAAGAGAGAAGAAGAAATGATAGGAGAGGTAAAAGAAGAAGAAATAAGGTGTGAGATGAAAGGATCAGGGAGATAGATGAAGTAGAGAAGAAGTGGATGATAAACTTGATAAGATGAAGATCCTTTTATTCTAAGGGAAAAATGATCTAGATGCCTACCTAAAGTGGGAAAAAAAGATGGAGTTAGTATTCGATTGCCATAGCTATTCAAAAGAAAAGAAGATAAAGCTTGCAATTATTGAATTTTTTGAATATGTTATTGTTTAGTGGGACTAATTCATGACAAATGTCCAAAAAAATAAAGAAAAACTTATTCATACATAGGAATATTTGAAATTTGTCATAAGCAGGAGGTTCATTCCTAGTTACTATCATAAAGATATGTGCCAAAAATTGCAAAGCCTTACACAAGATTCTAAGAGTGTTAAAGAACCAATAAAGAGATAGAGCTTGTCATGTCAACAACCAGTGTTAAAGAAGATAAAGAGATAACTATGACTAAATTTCTTTTTAGCTTGAATAAGGAAATTGCTAATATGGTTGAACTACAACACTATGAAAACATAGAGGACATGGTGCATATGGCTATGAAAGTGGAGAGATAATGAAAAAGAAAGAGTTCTTCCAAGCAAGGCTGTTATTTATGTTCTTCATGGAAGAGATGAGATAAGAAGAGTGATAAGAAAGAAGATAAAGGGAGCAAGTATAACGAAGAATCTTCTTCCAAACTAAGAGGTGAAAACTTTAAAGGAAAAGAGAAAGTTAAAGAGCCTTAAAGACATTTAAACATCAAATGCTTCAAATGCCTTAAGAGAGGGCACATTGCTAGTGAATGTCTTAACAAGAGGGTTATAATCTTAAAAGATGGAGACTATGAGTCTAATAGTGATACAAAGAACAAATAATCTATGACATCTTTATGTGAGAAAAGTGAAGAAAGTGGAAGTCCATTTGATAGGAATGATTTGGTGATTAGAAAAGCATTAAATGTGCAAGCAAAAGAAAAAAGAGAGGAGCAAAGAGAAAATAAGGTGCTACGTTAAAGGTAAGATTTGCAAGGTTATCATTGATGGTAGTAATTATGCAAATATAGCTAGTATTATCTTGGTAGAGAAGTTAAGTTTATTTACTTTACAATATCCCGGCCTATACAAATTACAATAGTTGAATGTTAGTAAGGAAATAGGGGTGACTAAGCAAGTATTAGTGTCTTTCTCCATAGGGAACTACCAAGATGAAATGCTTTATGATTTTATCTTTATGCACATTTGTCATCTTTTACTAGGTAGATGAATGCATGCATTAGTACATGCTAAAATTAATTATTATCAGTTTGCTAAAAGTAATACAATATAAGATGAAAATTAGGTCATAACCTAGTGATCCCTTGATATAACCTTTTCCAATTGATTTACTAATAATGATTATACAATTATTTAAGTTTTTTATGCACTAAAAATAGAAAGAATGAATGCAAATATAAGTTAATAGAAAATGGAAATAGAATACCCCTAAAATATAAATGCAAATAGATTCAAATAGTGTGTAGAATATAAAATAGACTTCACATAGAACTAAATTTAAGGGGTTTTAATATGAAATTGAAATAAATGCACTAAATGAAACAAAATATAGTAGTAAAGCAGAAAGAAAAGAAATTAATATAGAAAAATAGTCAATCTAAAGATTTGAGATATCTTAGTGTGGATCAATTATAGATCACAAGATAATTAACCATTCTAATTAATTTTTCAACCTTGAATTATCTGAAATCCTTGTAATAATTCATGTATCTTACACTAAAATACCATCTAGGATTTGATTAATTAAGATTAGTAGAATTAAACAATAACTATAATTCGTATAGAGCTAAATTTGAAATTAATTTGAAAATAGAATTTAGTTGAATTAAAAAATTAAATTAGAAACTTTTAACTCAATATCTTGATCCCTTGTCCTTATATGTAAAATCATGACTAACCAACCATAATTCAATATAAAAATAACAAAATATTAAAAGTCACAAAGTTGAACACAAATTATTCCAAATAAGCATTCAACTCATGCAATTTCAAAGCAATTAGAATAAAGAATTACAAAAATAAGAAAATTAATTAAAAAAAGTTAATATTATAAATAAGAATATCATAATCCAATATAAATGAGCTTCAAAATCCTTGAATTAATTAGAAGTTTAGCCTTCCATGCCTGAAGAACAAGAAACTAGAAAGAAAGAAAAAAATGTCTTGTTGAATTATGTAATGTCTAGAGTTTCCTTACCTTTGAAGGTACAAAACTTTATATCTAACTTGCTAATATCTAAAACCCTATTAAACTTGAATCTTATGCCTCTACAAAGAATAGGGCATTACTAATTTTTGAAGTGTAGAACCTATTTTACAAGGCAATAAATTTTAAGAGTTATACCAGTAAAATTTTACTAGTTTGAATTTCATATAATGTAAAATCACTAAAACTACATATTATTGGTAAACCATAAATAGAAAAGTTGTAGGGCTGGCTCTTAGGAAGCTTTAGGTGCTAGTTTCACATTAATTAGGCCTTTAGAACTTTAGATATGGCCCAAAAATTGAAGTTAGCTTAGCTAAGATAGAAATAGAGTTTCAAGTTGTCAGCTAAGTAAGATCTTCCAAAAGTCCAAATTGGGCTTTGACCAAAATATAAAAGTTGAAGAACTTTCTATAAGCTTTTCAAAAATATAAAGACCATCCCTATTCAACATCCAAAGCTTAAGATATAGCCTAAAAACTAAAATAGTATAAAAATCCAACATTAACCAAATAATTTCAAATCATTGTAAAACCAATCCCAATTTACAAAACAAGGACAATTATATGAAATTAAGCATATGTAACACACTAAGAGACATGAAATAGGAGGAAATATTATAGATAAAATATTTCATATCAAATTCTCCCACACTTAGCTTTTGTATGTTTTTAGACAAGACACAATTTTATTCAAATCTAAGAAATAAAAGGCTTACTTTTTGATAACTTCAAATTCATAAATCTATAAGTAAGAGACAATTAGAGCCAACAAGAAACATAATATATTATGAAAAAAAATCTTAACAAACTTGAAACTAACAAATATAGCAACTTCATTCAAAAATAGTAGACTAACATGGTAGATTCTCTCAAGATTCACTCTTCAATTTTCAAGTGTTTAGGGTAAGTATTTCACTCAAATTCATTTCATGAAATTGTTTTATCATAAGCTTGCTAATTATCTAATCTCCATTACTCAAATTACATGTACAACACAAATAAAAAAGACCTTATTTAAGGTTATAATGTGGCTAAGGAAAAAATAAGGATATAAAAGGATAAAAACCAAAGAAATTAATAGTGTACTTAAACTAAAAATATATAAGCTAATAATGAACAATTATAACTCAATATTACAACCTAAATTTAAATTCAAACACTTATTAACTTCTTCTTTTTTCTTTCATTGTCCTTTTTTTTCAATTTCATTTTGCCTTTTTCTTTCTTTTTCATTTTTGTTTCTTTCTTTTGTTGCTGTCATTATTTTTTTTCAACCACCCTTTGAACTTGAAGGTAATGAATTTTCATTATCTATAAAATTACACTCCTACACTTATTTAAGAACTTATCTCCTAAAAATTCAAATTATCTATTAATTCCTAATGTTAGGTAAAAACACTTTTTATTGGAAAAATATTCATAGGCCAATCACTAAAGAAAAAGGCAATTAAGTTTAAAAGCCTTTAACAAGGATAAAAACTCAAGGTTACCTATTTAGCTTTAACTTAAACAAAGAAAGAATGTCTTTATAATTTTTGTTCATGCAAGTGCAAATATAATCACATGAAAAGGAAAAAGAATAGTATAAAGTTTCAAAATAAGGCTCAAAATCTCACAAGAAAAGTCATGCTATCATGTTCAATCTACTAATTCAAAATCTATCACTATATCAATCAATTTCAAGAAGCAAAATCATTTATCTAATTATGTCATGAATCTTATCTAACTTCAATTGAATTCTACTCATGGAAAATACAAAATCTCCATTAATGGAAAGCAACTAAAATGACTTAAAAAAACTCAAAAAGAAATGAAAGATATAATTTTTTTTAAATTTTAAATTTTTTTACTTCAAAAAGCATTAAGAATATTAAATAAAGACACAAAGTTCAAATTAAATCCTAAATGTGTCTCCTAAATTTTGTATTATCCTCAATATAAAGCATATTAACATCATCAAGAAGAAGGATAATGGACCAATGAATAAAAGAGAAAGGTAAGAGAAAGTAAATCTAAAATGCTTGGATTACCTCTTAAGAAGCACATTTCCTTAACGTCTTTGGCTAGATGTGGCTCGAATATCTTCAATTAGGATTTATATAATGATTGACTACTTTCATTATTTCCAAATTGTTAACCTTTAAGTCATCCACTAAGGGGATACTTTATAAATTAGGATCATCAAGCACAATTTCTCTAAATACTATTTTTAAATCACTTTTTCTTAAGTGCTCAAAATCATCTTGTATAATGAATTCAACATAATTAGTAAAATAACTAGAATGATAGTATGAAAGCATTCTTGTTCTTTTAAGAATTCAAATTTGAGAGGATCAATAACAAGTACTAAGTTAATGATAGAAATCACTTTTACACATTGCATTTCTTCAGGATAATCAATTTTTTTACATTTTGAAATAACATTCTTCTTATCATCTATAAATGTTAAAATCGCTAGAAATATGGCACTTTCAATATCACTATTAAAATAAGTACACTCATGGCTATTAACATAATCTATAAATTTAGAAATTTTTGTAAATTCAACAAGTATGTCATTGTGAGTATCATTAACATGTAAATTAGAATGAACATACTCAAAATTGGCAAAATTAGAATCAGAAATAAAAAAACTAGAAAAATCAAAATTGTAAATTGTAAAGTTAGAAATAGCATTAGAAAAATCAAAATAAGAAAAATCATGCACTAAAAGCTCAAAAGTGAAAAGAAAGGATATAGAATTATCATGTATATACTAAAAAATGTCATACTTTACTGTGACACCATCAAACTCCATGATTAATATTTCATCTCGAACATCAATCATAGTTTTTTCTATTTTAAGAAAGGTTAACCAAGAATGATTAAGAGAAGAACATAGGATGTTTCATTTGCTATCTTCAAGATATAAAAATCTTATTTTCCATTTTTAAGATGTGAAAATTTGTGGGAAAAATGAGTCCATCAACATGTGCTAAAATATCCTTAACAATACCGAAGGGATAAATATTAGATCTATTTGCTAACTAAACAATTACCTTTATTTGTTTCAAAGGTTCTAAATTCAATGCATTAGAAACAAAAGAAAAAGCATGATATTTATTGAAGCTCTTAAGTCTAGCATGGTATGCTTAATTTTGGTTTTTCCTATAACCCATGAAATGATGAATGTGCTTAGATCCTTCATTTCCTCGATAATTTTTTTTGAATGATAGTAGACACATTCCTTTCCACACTTACTTTCTCATTATCCCTTAATTTTCTCTTCTTAATGCATAATTTTTTCAAAAAGTTAGCATGCCTTGAAAATATGTTTTATTAAATCTAGCAAAGATGTATTAATTTTTACTTTGCTAAGGGAATAAAAAATTTAGTTTTTCATCTTCAATTTTCTTTAATGGAATAACTTTTCTTAGAAAGGGAAGGAAATAGGAAAATTAGTGGAAGGTGGGGGTTTAGGGATAGATTTATTTTGTTTATATCATATTTTGGTTCTGGTTGTAAGGATGAAAGCTTATTAACTTAGTTGCCACTGCCAAGACCATGAAATCTAGCAAGAAAACATATTATACTAGATTTAAGCTCAAAATTAGCATCAAGTTCCGGATATTGTTTCCTTAAAGGTTAGTAAGTAACATCAGGGGTAGCCCATTCCTTCAATATTCTATTATTTGTCATGTTATCAAAATTATCAAAAGGTTCAGAATGAGGGTTAGGAATGCTACAACTATTTGTATTTTTACTCCTATAAAGAAAATGAAAAGTCCTATCTATTTCAAAATCAAACTCTAATAATTCACCAGCAGTTCTTCTAGTCATGCATTACATTATAATAAACTACACTAAGAAGAGCCATAGAAACACAAAAACACTAAAATACTAATGCACTATGAAAAATCACTCAAAGCATATCTAATTAACCAATTTAGACATTTATAAAAAAATATAAGACCACCATAGAATGAAATCTATGACTATGAAGAACCTAAAAATGCAATAAAAAACCTTAAGAAAATTCTAAAAGTAGTCAAAATTTGGCTAAAAAAATAAGGCACCTTGCAAGTTACTATGCAATTATGGACTTTTGATGTGAAAAATCAATTCTACCACTAAAAAAACTTTCAACTTAATCAAAGCTAGTGACCTTGATATTTGTTCGGGGGGTACAAAGGCAAAATTGTATGCAACTTGTTTTTTTGTGTTAAAAACCTCTAATGGAGTGTAAAATGAGGTAATATATGATGAAAAGTGCTAAATTGTAGTGGAGAAATATACTAAAGTCAAAGAATGCAAGACAATGTAGAAAAGTGAAAGAAATCATAAAATGCAAGCAAAACACTAACAAATACAAGATTAACTAAAATGCTTGAATAATTATGCAATACATAACTTGGTAAAAGATGACAAAAGATGAATTCAGGTAGATCCTTGGCAATGATGCCAAAATTTTAAATGTGTGCATCGCTACATGAAAAAATTAACTATTATTATTTTACTAAAAGTAATGCATTATAGGGTGATAAACCATGTTGTACCTTAGTGATCCATTGATATATTGTCATGACCTAATTCCGATCATGACTGGCATGGCTCTCGACACTAGTTTCGACAAGTCTTAACATTTTCCACTCTAACTATCCAACAAGAGTTTCTAAATTACTAGGGGGGGCTTGAATTTGACTTTAAATTTTTATGGAAAAATGGATAGAGTCTTTTCTATTTTTGGACATTTCCCAAGGGCCACATGCCTTATAATATAGAACTTGTATTATTTCCAGATACAATTGTAAACAACATTCATACAATACTGTACAATTTCAAACTTATGCGAAAATTAACAATTCAACATATCTAATGTTGAATTAATGGCATTTTAATTTCAAATTCTAATCCTAATTCAAAAAGACTCTAAATGTCAAATCTTTCAATCTAGGAGGTTTTTGTTTCTCCATGTTTGTGGCATAACTCAAATAGGCTATCTCAACCTAAAAATATTGAAAAAAAAAGTGATTTACAAAAAATCAGTAAGCATACATCTACCATTAGTTTGCAGGAGATCAATTTTGCAATTAACATTTGCAAGTTAAACACGTACTAATATTAACATATTAACAAACCCATTTTTTCTTGGATTTCATAGATACATCAAACTTTGCTCTGAAATGGAAGTTTTCCTGCATATAGTTTAACTTTGTATCATATATCACAAATCATAGGAAACTGAACTATCTGTTAGTATTTAATGTTATCATAACATTGTGTACTACCTATTTCGAGTAAACATTACATTCACAAATAATCATTAAGGTTCAAATATAAACAAATCAATATAGATATATTAAGTCTTTGCAATCATCTCAAATAGTGAGACTCAACCATAGACAATTTCCAACATCGCATTATGTCACACATCTAGTTATAGTAAACATATATATAGTCACTTTTTTATTTCTAAGGCAATATTATAATTTTTCTCAACTGTTCGCCGAGAAATTCCCATCTGACTTTCATATCAATCTTATGTCCTCCATAACTATTTACCAAGAATTTACCATCTGGCTTTCACATTATTAGCCTTATCACATTTCCATTCGTAGTGCCACTCATGGCATAATTTACACTATAATCCTTAGTGTATAAGTGACAAGAGAGCCCAATCATAAGTATTCAGCTTTCAAAGCATTGCTCTATCACTTTTCATAGTTTCCAATGTCATATGTGGCAAGATTTGTAAATAATATACAAATATCATTAAAACTTAATCATAATCTATTAATAGTTAGAAATACTATTATCATGCTTCTATTGTGCACTTTGATCAATTAATATTTACTTAAACAACTAACTATTCTGATTCCTCAATACTGAACTTATACATGAATATATATGTATAAATAGGAAATTTATACAATCAAGTAAAATAATATAATCCTCAATATTTAAACTATCTTTTATTAAGATATTAAGATGTGATAAGATATATACTCACTTGGTAACATCGATCTAACCTTGGAAATTCTGAAGTATCTATAATCATCTTTTCACATTTTCCTTCTAATATCAGCATTTACTAAGACAAGTTATAATTATATGAAAACTAATTATTTTCTTTTCACATATTACAAATCCATAACCCATATTCGTTTCTTATATTTCCTAATATTAACCGGTAATTCAAGTATGTCACTGAATTGCCTTAAATCCTCACTTTCTTTATTTTCTTTTAAACTTATTATCAAAATATCAGAAATTCTCACATATATAACAACTTTCCCAAATCAAAGTACTAAACCATCAAAACATTACCATACCTATCTCCTTGTATCTTTAATTTTTTTTGTAAAGAACCAAAAATTCATTTTTATTAGAAATTCTCATCTTGTTGATATAATTATATCCTAAATATATTAATTTGATGCTTTTGATTGTAAAATTCTTATTTTATTGATACTATACCAAGCATTCAAATAATATTATAAAATAAGATTTTCTTTAATAAAAATGGAATCCTTCAAAATATGATAATATAATATTCTAATAATCCATATCATGAAATTCTTATTCTACAAGGCTATCATCATATATGCGAATCTACTCAAAATATAGGTTCTTTTAAACATAATACTTTTAAATAGTTCTACTTTAATCATTTAAACTCTTTATAGTGCAGAATCACATCTTTCTAATCTATTATTATTTCAATTATACATAAATGGGTTTTCTAGCTCAATTCCAAATTGTTTAAAAGGATGTAATATTTTAGAAATACTACCAGTATGATGATTTAACAATCTATAGCATAAAGACTATTTATTTATTTATTTAAGTTAGCTTTATGTATTCAAATATATACAAAATAGGTTTCCTTTAATTTTTGCATGAATATACTATACTGGAATAAAATATCCTATTTATATTCAAATCATTATATCTTAGCCTTTTATAGTATAAAACTTTATATTGTGCATATATATCACCATATAAGTCAAATTACCAAAATAGGTTTTTCTTAAATCGTTCAGCATAATAGCATAAATATTGAATTTTTATGATCTAAATAAGCTCACTATCATTGGAAGGAACCATTGACAGCTTACTGATACTGGAGAATAAAGGAGCTTGCTAGGAAAATAAGGTGGAGCACTACTTTTGTTTCAGCTCTAACCTATGGCTCCATTGTGCTCTAAGGAGTTTTTAAGCTAAAACAGAATCAACTCCAAGCGTGTGGTGGTCTTCAGCCATTAAAAGGAGTTGTACAGTAGTTATAGTAAAGATTAACAATTTAACATACCTAATGTTGAATTAATGGCTTTTTAATTTCAAGTTCGAATCTTAATTTAGGAGGACTACAACTATCAAATCTTCCAATCTAGGCAGTCTTTGTTCCTCTATTTTTATGGCATAACTCAAATAAGCTATCTCAACTTGAAAATATTGAAAAAAATAGAGTGAGTTACACGAACTTAATGAGCATATATCTATTACTAGTTTGTGGGAGATCAATTTTGTAATTAACATTTGCAAGTTAAATATGTATTAATATTAACATATTAACAAATCCATTTTTCTTGGATTTTATAAATATATCAAACCATGTTCCAAAATAGAAGTTTTCTTGCATATAGTTTAACTCTGTATCTTATATCACAAATCATAGGAAACTGAACTATCAGTTATTACTTGATATTGTTATCATGTTGTGTATTACCTATTCTGAGTAAACATCATATTTACAAATAACCATTAAGGCTTAAATATAAATAAATTAATACAGACATATCAAGTCTTTGCAATCATGATAAATAGTGATATCCAACCATAGATAATTTCCAATATCACATTATATCACACATCTAGTTATAGTAAACTTATATATAGTCATTTTTTGATTTCCAAGGCAATATTATAATTTTTCTCAACTGTTTGTTGAAAATTTCCTATTCAATCTCAGTTCAATCTTATATCCTCTACAACTATTTGCCAAAAATTTTTCATCTGCCTTTCACATTATTGGCCTTATCACATTTCCATTCTCAATGCTACTCATGGCATAATTTAAATTATAATCCTTAGTGTATAAGTGATAAAAGAGCTCAATCATAAGTATTTGACTTTTAAAGCATTGCTTTATAACTGTCACAATTTCTAATGTCATTTGTGGCAAGATTCATAAATAATATATAGATACCATTAACACTTAATCATAATCCATTAATACTTAGAAATACTACCATCACGCTTCTACTGTGCACTTTGATAAATTGATATTTACTTAAATAGCTAACTATTCTTATTCCTTAGTATTGAACTTATACATGAATGTATATGCATGAATAGGAAACCTGTACTATCAAGTAAAATAATACAATTCATAATATTTAAGTTATTTTTTATTAAGATATTAAGATGTGGTGAGGTATATACTCATCTAGTAACATCGGTTCAACCTTGGAAATTTTGAAGTGTCCATAATCATCTTTTCACATTTTGCTCATAATATCACCATTTACAAAGGCAAATTATAATCATATGAATACTAATTATTTTCTTTTCACATATTACAAATCCATAACTTGCACTTATTTCTTATATTTCCTAATATTAACCAGTAATCCAAGTTGTCATTGAATTATCCCAAATCCTTACTTTCTTTATTTTCTTTTAAACTTATCATCAAAATATTAGAAATTCTCATATATATAAAATTACCTCACCTATCTCCTTAGATTTTTAATTTTCTCATAAAAAACCAAAAAATTATTTTTTTTAGAAATTCTCATCTTGATGATATAATTATATCATAGATATATTAATCTGATGCTTTTGATTATAAAATTCTTATTTTATTGATACTATACTAAGCATCCAAATAATATTATAAAATATGATTTTCTTTAAATGGAATCCTTCAAAAATATGATAATATAATATTTTGTAATTACTTTAAGCAAAGTATTCTAATAATCCATATCATAAAATTCTTATTTTACAAAGCCATCATCATATATGTGAATCTACTTATAATATAGGTTCTTTTAAACTATATGATGGTCTTAGATAGTTCTACTTTAATCATTTAAACTCTTTATGGCATAAAATCACATCTTTCTAATCTTTTATTATTTTAATTTTACATAAATGGGTTTTCTAACTTAATTCTAAATCATTCAAAATCACAAGATGTAATATTTTAAAAATCCCACTAGTCTAATTATTTAATAGTCTATAGCATAAAAACTATTTATTTATTTAAGTTAGCATTATGTATTCAAATATATCTAAAATGGGTTTCCTCTAATTTTTGCATGAATCTATTATAATACTGGAAAAAATATCTTATTTATATTTTAATCATTCTATTTTAGCTTTTTATATCATAAAACTTTATATTTTGTATATATATCGCCATATGAATCAAAATGCCCAAATGGGATTTTCTTAAATCTTTCAACAAAATAGCATAAATATTAAATTTTTATAATCTAAACAAGCTCACCATTGCTAGAAGGAGCTGCTAGTAGCTTAGTAGCACCAAAAGTTGAAGGAGCTTGTTGAAAAAATGGAATGGAGCATTACTTCTACTTTAACTCCAACCTATAACTCTATCATACTCTATAAAGTTCTTAAGTTGATAAAGAATCAAACCTAAGTGTGCGGTGGTCTTTAGCCATCAGAAGGAGCTATGCAACAGTTACAACAAAGAGGAGACACACCGAAGGAAAAGAAAAATCACACTAGCTAACTCACAATACTTCACACAAGGCCATTGATTAGGACACCATAGAGGAAGTTATACAGTTGTCATGGTCACTGGTGTTATCAGTAAGCCCACTTGAAGTAGTGATGGTGGCTACATTTTAGAGAGAGAAAGAGAAGAAGAAAGAGGCGGTGAAAAGGAGGGAGGGTAAAAATGCTATTGGTGGTAAAAGAAAGAGAGGGAAAAGAAATATATAAGGAGCTTTGGGTTATGATTCTATACTTCTCGCACACTATAAACTCATTTTATTTTTAAATCTCACCTTTTTATCTTCATATTTGGAACAATCCTAGTCGTTTGTTATTTTTAAAAGCTAAACTTTTATAAAACTTCTATTTAAAATTCCTAAAAATGCTTTTATAACTTTTAGAAAAAATTTTCATTTTAAACATTTAATTTTGTAAATCTTTTCTCTCATAATTATTAAAATTATTTTCAATCTATAAGAAAATCCTCATAAAAATATTTAAATAAGCCTTGGATTAATAGTAACTATTTAAAAATAGATCTATTTTTAACTTTCATAATTCTAAAAAATAATTTATTAAATACAAATAAATTATTTTGTTCTTTGTAAAAATTATTTAAATAAACCTTGAATTAGTTTTGGCCATATAAAATTAATTAAAATTTGACTTTCAACATTCTATAACCTTTAATACAAAAAATAAATTTAAAATGAAATATTAATTGGATAAATAAATAATTATTGATAGACATCAAAATTTATAGAATTTTAAATTTTTATTTAGGATATTACTTATATCCTTTTCAATTGATTTATTAACAATAATTATACAATTTTTTAAGCTTTTTATGCAAAAATAGAAAGAATGAATGCAAACAAAAGTAAAAAAAAATGTAGATAGAATGCACATAGAATGTTAATGTAGATAGATGAAGATAGTATGCAAAATACAAAAGCAAATTTGAAGGGGGGTTTAGATACAAAATTAAAATAAACACACTAAGCAAAGCAAAATACAACAACAAAATAGAAAGAAAGAAAATTAATATAGTAAAGTAGTCAATATAAAGATTTGAGAGCTTTTAGTATGGATTAATTATAGATTACAATATAATTGACCATTCCAATTAATTTTTTAACATTGAATTATTCAAAACTCTTGCAATAATTCTTGTATATTATGCTAGATAACTATAGAAGATATGATCAATTAAGATAAACAAAATTAAGTAACTACTATAATTCGTATAAAGCCAGATTGAAATTAATTTAAAAATATAATTCAGTTAAACTAAGGAATTAAATCAAAAACCTCTAATTCAATCTTTGAACCCTTTATCCTTATGTGTAAAATCATAATTGACTAACCATAATTCAATATAAAAATAGTAAAAGATAAGAAGTCACAATTTTAAACACAAATTATACCAAATAAGCATTCAACTCATGTAATTTTAAAGCATCAATATAAAGAATTAGGGAAAGAGGAAAATTAATTAGAAAAAATTAATATTACAAATTAGGATCTCATAATTCAATAGAAATAAGCTTCAAAATCTTTAAATTAACTAGAATTTTAGCCTTCCATGGATGAAAAATAAGAAACTAGAAAGAAAGAAAAATTATCTTGTTAAATTGTGTAGTGTCTAGAGTCTTATTGCCTTTAGAGGCATAAAATCTTACATTTTAATAGCTAATCTCTGAAACCCTATTGCACTTGAATCATATGCATCTTACAGTTATGAAGAATATGACTTTACTAATTTGTGAAGCCTAAAACCTATTTTATAAAGCAATGGACTCTAAGAGTTACAATAGTGAAATTTCATAAGTCTAATTTCCACTTATTGTAAGACTACTAAAACTATATAGTTTTGATAAACCATTAACATATAACTTGTAGAACTGGTTCTTAGGAGGTTTAGTGCTCGTTTCACATTAATTGGACCTTTAAAGCTCTAATTATAGCCTAAAAACTAAAGCTAGCTCAACTAGGATAGAAATAGAGCTTTAAATTCTTGGCTAAATAAGACCTTCTAAAATTCTTAATTAGGCTTTGATCAAAAACATAAAATTTGAAGAATTTTCTTTAAGATTTTCAATGATATAAAGATCACCTTAATCCAACATCCAAAACTTACGATATAACCAAAAACTTGAAATAGAGTAAAAATTTAGTATTAATTAAATAATTTCAAATCATTCTAAAACTAACCCTAAATTTCAAAACAAGGCTAATTCTATGAAATTAAGTATATATAACACACTAAAAGACATAGAATAGAAGGAAATATTATAGATAAATCTTCCACATTAATAAACCTTAGTAATTTGATAGGACAGTCATTATTGATGTGTCCTTAATAAGTATCAATTTGTGAAAGATGGGAGGATATAAATCTTAAGCCTTTAACCTTACAATAAGTATATGAAGATCAAGTAACGTTACAAAAGAAAAGAGAGGAAGAAAAAAATAGAGAAAAAGAGTATGAAAAAAATTAATAGTGATAAAATGAAAAAAAGTGAGTAAAAAAAAAAGTGTGATTGAAAAAGGAGAGAGCTAAAAACAAATGAGTGAAAAAAAAGTATCTATGCAAAAGTGAGTGATGTGAAGAGTGCTCACTTTCTATCTAAGCCTATGTTTATACTCTTGTATAAAAAAGTCTATGTTAATACAAACCTTGAAAGCCTTGTTTTGTTAAAAGTTATAAAATTTGTTTTGTAGGATTTTGACAATATATTCCTAAAGGAGGCTCTAAAAGGGTTTCCACTCTTAAGTGGTACTAATCACTAAATTAACTTTATTCAAGGCACTTTTATTCCAAACCATCTTGCATACAGGACTGGCCTAGAAGAAGCAAAAGAAATTCAAAGGAAAGTGAAAGACCTTATGTTAAAGGGATACACAAAGGAAGTATGAGCTTATGTGTGGTGCTAATATTTTTAATGTCCAAAAAAGATGGATCTTGGAGAATGTATGTTAATTATTGGTCAATCAATAAAATCACTATAAGGTATAAACATTCTATTTCTAAACTTATTAATATACTTGATGAATTGCATGAGTCTTGTATCTTATCAAAAATTAATTTAAAATAAAGATATTATTAAATAAGGATGAAAGAGGTTGATGAATGGAAAACTACTTTTAAAATAAAAATAATTTATGTGAGTGGCTTGTAATGCCTTTGGAGTTATCTAATACTCTGAGCACCTTTATGAGGTTAATGAATCATGGTTTTACACCCTTTCATTGAAAATTTTGTGGTTATTTATCCTGATGACATCCTTATATATAACAAAAGTGTGGATGAACATGTTTTGCCTTTAAAACATGTGTTACAAATTTTTGAAAGATGAAAAATTGAATGCAAACATGGAAAATTGAATACAAATTTAGTAGTAAAGGAATTGAGATGGACTAAGAAAAAGTGAGAATAATTAAGTAGTGACCTACCTTTAAAAGTGTAAGTAAGGTAAGAAGTTTTTATAGGTTAGCTAACTTTTATAGAAAATATATGAAGGACTTTAATACTATAGCTATTCCCTTGAATAAGTTAGTTTAGGATGAAGAACAAAAAAGTGTATTTAATTTGTTAAAAGATGATTAAGTTTAGCACCTTTTTGCTTGCTTTTTCATATTTTACTAAAATATTTGAAATTGAATGTAGTGCCATAGGTGTAGGCATTGGAGTTATTTTAATACAAGAAAAGAAGACTATTACTTACTTTAATGAGAAGCTAAGTGAAATGGCTTTTAATTATCTTACCTATAATAAAGAGTTATACATTTTAATTCATGCTTTGGAGACTTGGCAGCACTATTTATGACTAAAGGAGTTTGTAATTCACAAGAATCATGAGTCCTTGAAATATTTGAAGAGCCAAGAAAAGTTAAATAGGAGGCATGTAAGGTGGATTAAATTTATAAAAACATTCCTATATGTGTTACAATATAAGTAAGGTAAAGATAATATAATTACTAATGCATTATCATAGAGGCATTTTCTTATTTCTACTTTGCAATCTAAGTTATTAGGTTTTGAATAAATCAAAGAATTGTATAAGAATGATCTTAATTTTGCCACCATTTTTGAAGCTTGTGAAAAGAAATCCCTTGAGAAATTTTATAAGCATAATGGTTTCTTGTTTAGGGAAAAAGTTATGTGTCCTTACAGGATCTCTTAAGAAATTGCTTATAAGAAAGGCCTATAGGGGAGGTCTTATGAGACATTTTGGGATTAAGAAAACTCTAAACATATTGAATTTGCATTTGTTTTAGCCTTGCATGAAGTATAATATAGAAAAATATTGTGCTAATTATATTACATATTAAAAGGCTAATTCTAGAATCTCACCTTATCATCCTTATACTCCACTTCATATTCCTAATAAACCTTGGACTAATATTTCTATAAATTTTGTGCTATGTTTACAAGGGACAAAGAGTGAAAAGGATTTTATATTTGTTATTGTTGATTAATTTTCAAAGATGGCCTATTTTATACCTTGTCAAAAATAAATGATATAACATATATAGCAAATCTTTTCTTTAAGGAAGTTGCGAGACTGCATAGAATGCCAAGGAGCATAGTATTAAATAAAGATAGCAAGTTCTTAAGCTACTTTTGGAAGGTCTTCTAGGCTAAGTTAAGGATAAAGTTGTTTTTCTCAACAACTTGTCATCCTTAAACTAACGAACAAACTAAATTAATGAATGAAATATTCATTACTTTATTACTCTTCTAAATTTAAAAGAAATTAAAGAGTTAGGAGGAGTGCTTGCCTCATATTGAGTTACATACAATTGAAGTGTTTTCTTTGCAACTAATTTTTTCCCTTTCAAAATTATTTATGACTTTTATCTTTTAACTACTTTGGATTTGATGCCTTTGCATATTGATGATAGATCAAGCTTAGATGGAAAGAGAAAAGCAAATGTGATTTGCAAGTTACATAAGCAAGTGAAGTTGACTATTGAAAAGAAGATGGAGCAATATACCAAACACGCTAATAGAGGGAGGAAGAAGGTTATCTTTGAATCAAGAGATTGAGTTTAGATCTATGAGAGGAAGGAAAGATTTTCAACTTAAAGGAAAAGCAAAATTACATCCAATAGGAGATGGTTCTTTTCAAGTGGTGGGGAAGATTAATGAAAATATTTGTAAATTAGATTTGTCAAGTGAGTATAATGTTAAATTCTCTTTTAATGTTGCTAACATTTTTCTTTTCAATGTAGGATTTGAAGATTTAAAGGTGAATCTTTTCAAAGAAAAAAGGGATGATATAAATCTTTAGAGTAAAGAAGAGCCTTTACACTTACTGAAGGGTCCAATGATAAGAGCTAAGATCAAAAGAATCAAATAATAACTCTAAAGGCTGATAAAGAGAGTTTGTAGACATGATGAGTCAAGATTGGAAGAGCTTAGGGGAGTATAGGTTATGTGTATTTCAGTTTTGGCTAATTTCATGTTAATACTTGAGTATAATACTTAAGTACTAAGCTTTGGATTTAGTTTTATTTTCAAATACTCAAATACAATATTTGAGTACCTATAAATTTTTGCTTACTACTAAGTATTAAAGCTTGATGTATACCTAATTTTCTACTTTGTCTCATTTCTTATTGCTTAAGACATTATTAGACATTTGATGTGCATGTCGCAATGCACCAAAATTGTATTAAAACTGATTGTTGAAAAATAATGTAGATAATGGTACAACCAGGTCGTACCCCTAGTGATCCTTTAATTTTATCTTTTCTAAATGATTTTCTAACAATATATGCATAATTATTAAATTATTTATGTAATGAAAACGTGAAGAACTAATGCAACAGAATGCAATGTAATCAAATGGAATGCTATGTAGAAATAGAATGAAAATTAGAATCAGGATGCAAAATGCAATAATTGTGCTGTAGAACAGAATTAAAATTAAGGAGGTTGGTTGCACAAATTAAACAACTAATAAGTACGAAATTTAACTCAAAATTGAAGTAAAATAGAAATAAAATAGAAGAGAAATTAATGGAATCAAACTACTGATTCAAGGAAATTAAGAGCCCTAAATTGGATTAATCATAGATCAATTAGGATTTGACTTTTTTTAATTAATTCTTCAATCTTGAATTACCTGAAATCCTTGTAATAATTTATGAATTCTACACTAGACAATTATGTAAGATTTGATTAATTAAAATTAGCTAAATTAAACAATTGTTATAATTCTTACATTAGATTGAAATTGATTTATGAATAGAATTCAATTAATTTAAGAAGTTAAATTATAAATCTCTAAATTAATCCCTTAACCCTCTATCCCTATGTATAAAACTATGAATTATTAACCATAATTTCATAACAAAATAGAAAAGAAATCAGAAAATCACAAGGATGAATATCAATTATATTAAATTAACACCTAACACTAAGGAATCTCAAGAACTTAGTACAATTAAATAGAGAAAGAGAAAAGTAATTAAGAAAGGTCAATATTACAAAGTATTATCTCATAATTCCTCAAGAGGAAAGTTTCAAACTCCTTGAATCAACCTTAGAAAATTAGCCCTCCATGATTGGAAGATAAAAGCTTGAAGAAGAAGAAAGAAAATTAGTGTTGCTGATTATATATAAATCAAATTGTATGATTGTATGATATATTGCCCACCCTCATCTTTATTTATATTTGATAAAAACCCATAGAATCCTAATCTTAGTCCTCTTAGGATTATAAAAATTAAGGCTTTGTAGTGAAATCTCGTTGGTCTGACTTCCATCTAATAAATGACCCATAAAACAATATAGTTTCACTAATATCTTAATTTGAGGTTGTAGGCATGGGTATTAGAAAAATTTGAACACTGATTTCACCTTAATCGGACCTTTGTAGCTCCAAATATAGCCTAAATACCAAAACTGGTTCACTTGGGACAAGATGATGCCTTTAACTTCTCAGACACTTGTTAACCTCCAAAATGTCTGAAATAGGCTTAGACTAAAACATAAAAGTTGCAGATCTCTCTTTTAGCTTTTCATTAATATAAAGTTTACCTCAATTCAAGATGTGGAGCCCAAGTTATGGCTAAAAAACAAAAATAGTGTCAAAATCCAGCATTTACCAAACAAATTCATAAATTTGTAAAATCAATTCAAAATTATAAAACAAGGCCTATTCTATAAAATTAAGTATATATAACACCTAAGAGACATAAAATAGGGAGAACTAAAATAGTAAATATTTTTCTCATCAACATTGTACTAGTTTGATCCTTCGTTTCACTTTATTTGGATAATTAATATTATTTTAATTATCTTTCTAGGTTATGCCTAATTAGTTCAATTATAGCCTAATTAGTTTTCTTAACTTTTAACCTTACAGCTCAATTAAGGAGGGTTATTTCTTATTGTTACAACTTTCAGCATTTGTAAATTCAAAGACTCTTTGAAACCTTTTTCTTCTAATGGTTCTAGCAAGAACTTTAGACTCATCAAAGGTTAATTCAACTAGTTATGGCATCAAATCTCACTTATTGAAGGATTAACATCGTTTATGGTATAATCTCTTCTCATTAATCACTTCCATTCCTTTTGTTTTCTAAAGCATGGTGTGATTATACTTTTTTTATTTAATTTTGAAATTTAAGGTGATTTAACCCTTGGAATTCACATCATTCTTGCTCCCTATATTTTTTCCTAAATAACTTTTATTGTAGGTATATGCTTCGCATTTTTGTTTTTGGACTTGTTTATTTATTATTTTCATTAGTTTCTCTTTATAGGTTAGCTTCTAATCCAATTGTATAGATTCTTCGCTTAGTATATGTGATTCTTTGGAAACATACTTTTGCAACATGATACATGAAAGATAAAATGTATTAGATTCAAGCTATTAGGTAATTCCAATTAGGTATGCCACCTTGCTAATTTCTTTTGTTATTAAAAATGGTCTGATGTATCGTAATGTTAATTTTTCCTTCTTTTTAAAGCATATCCTTTCATTGTTGAAACCTTTAAAAACATGTGCTTTTCTTCCTAAAATTCTAATTCTCGTTGATGTGTATTTATGTAAGATTTTTATCTATCTTGTGCTACTTATAATCTTTCTCCAATGTCTCAAACTTTATTAATTACGTCTTCTACCAAATTAAGACCAATTTGTTATTCAGTATTTTATCTAAGAGGGGGTGAATTGGGTATAAAAACTTTTTCATAATAATGATAATAGTGAGTTAACAAATGATCCAAGAATGAAACTAATGAACAAGTATGTACAAACTTATCATAGCAGCAAGTATGATTCAGTAAAACAAAGTATAAAACAAGTAAATAGAGAGATATAGAAGAGAAGATTCAAACACTATTATTTATAGTAGTTCCAGCTTTAAAGATCTAATACTCCAAGGTGTACATCCATTACTTATGCCTCTCTGACTTGGATTTAAACTCTAATTAACTATTTCTTTAAGTAGGAAACTTGAAGAAGTTACAGTACAAGTCTCTATTTTTCTTTTAAAATCCTTTTATGAATCCTCCCTTAAAGGTTTTGTCTATTAAGAGATCTAGCATTCTTGATATTCTAAGGGATAGCTCACCCTAATATAGAACAAATGTGTGATTTGAATAGTAAGAATGTAAGCTTATAAACTCTGAAAGTTAGATTACATAATATAGTATTAAGAAAGGAATTTCAATCTAATGAGTTCAAAGGATTTTCAGGTTTTAGATGAGAGAGGAAGAAGTTTCTTGTCCTCTATGTAACATTGAAAGCACTTCTTTTATATTTTCAAATTGAATTGAATCCTTTATATAGAGGTTAGAGAGGTAAAAAATTAATTAAAAACAAAATATAATCATTACAGGGATAGTTGGTACCTTCTGAATCAATTAGTTAATCGATTCAGACTACTTGTGAATTTTTGAAAAGTTTATGGTGAATCGATTGATCAATTGAATTCATCCAGTTATGCAAATTGAATTCAATACATATGAATCGATTGGTTAATCAATTCACTAAATCCTAGTTCCACTCTAGAATATATATATTGATGAAGTCAATCTAGTCATTGATGTTTTGCCTTGACTTGTTAATAAGTCAGATATTTGATCACATACTTAGTCATGAATTTCTTTATCCCATCCTATTAATATATATTTTTTAGATCCAAGTACATCTTAGGTCCTTCTTGGATGTATTGTGTACTGATGACTTATCAGCTTTCTTCATAATTTCCTTCCTCACTATATTAGGAACCTATAATCACTTACCATTTCTTACTATCCCATCATTGTCTATACTTAAGTGGGTTTCCTCTTCATCATTACTCTTTTCTTCATTTGATCATACCTAGAATCCTTTAGGTTGCTCTTGTTTGATTTGCTTTATTGTGCTGGAATGTATGCATATATTGGCTATTACCTTCCATGCATCTTCCTTTTATGTATTTCCTTTTTTACTTGGTAATTTTTAACTTAAAGCATATGCTACCATATTTGCTTTTCAAAGGTGGTAATGGACAAAATAGTAATAATCTTTTACCAATTCATCCATCTCTATTATTGTAGATTTATATCCTTTTGATCAAATGCATTTTAGACTTTTATGATTGGTGTAGATTTCATAGGTTACTCCATAAAGATAATGCCTCTAAATTTTTAAGGTAAACATTGCTACTACTATCTCCAAGTTATGCATTGAGTAATTCACCTCATGCCTCTTCAACTACCTTGATATGTGGGTTATTGTCTTTGCATTTTGCACTTAATACACATTCTAATCAAATTCTTGATGCAATGCAATATACCATATATCGTTTCATTCCACTTGAGCAATTCTTTGCCTTAACCATAAATGACTCTATCTAACTAATAAAGGCTTCTTCGAGATGATCATTGTCTTATCATTATCATGCTAGCATTTTGGGACTGTGCAACATCCAATAATATAGAAATTCCATAATTTAGTGGATGAAATTAATTTAATAATTTAAAAAAGGTGAGTAAATTAAAAAATATAAATACAATTTAATGCAAAACTCATGTAAATTCAATGTATATACACCAAATATTGTACATGCACATAAAATTTTTTATACATTTATAAAATGTAAATATATGCATATATAGTAAATAAGAAATATGATAAAACCAAAAATCATAGATGTTGATTAGAATAACATTCAAAATTTAAAAGCATCTTTATTGTTTAAGCTAAAACTAAGAGTTTTAATGCAATAAAATTTGAGTAGCACTAACCTAAAGATGGGAATGAGTAAGAAATAGAAAGATAATAGGTAATACATCATGATTACATCTATAGAAAAATATTAATAGAGTCTAACATAACTTACCCTATATGATGTAAAATCATTTTCAAAGATAACTAGTAGTAAAACATATATATATATATATATATATATATATATATATATATATATATATATATATATATATATATATATATATATAAACTTACTTCACCCAATATAGTCACTAGGGAAAAATTAAGGGATTAAATTAAAAAAAATTCTATACAAGTTACTAAAAAAACTCAAATTTTATACAAAGAAGAAGAAAACTAATTGGTAAAATAGGCTTAGCTTTAATAGGGAGCAAGGAAAATGTGATCAAGGGATAAAATGAACTCCAATCATTGATTGAGATGATAAAAGAATGTTAAAGAAGATAAAAGAAAAAGAAAAAAAAATGAGAGCCTTGGTAATAAGCCCAAATATATATTCAAATTTCTTGTAGATTTTCCTACAACTGTAGTCATAGGAAAGTTTAATAAATTGATAGGCTTTGAATTTCCTATGGTAAACCTTTGGAATGCAATTTTTTTCAAAATCCCACAACATATCACCCTTAGGAAAAAAGATAATTTGAATTTTACATAATCATTTGTTATTAGAAATAAATGCATACTAGGAATATGAGGCACCATTTTTTTCCTTATGCCCTATCTCATGATTTCCTATAGTGATATACCATAACATCAAGATTACATGAAACATTGTCGAGATTGCATGAAACACCATGAAAAATCTCTATTTTCTTGTAGTGATATCCCTTGGTATATATAATTTCATTCTTAAACAATAGGAACACAGGAAAAATTCTATGGATAGAGTATTATTTTAGATTACTATAATCTTTTTTATAATCCAAGGAAAAAGGAGGGTAGTAGAGAAGCAAACATAAGAACCAAATAGAAAGGAAGGAAATGATTGTGACAAACTTAAAGAAGGTCCTATTGAAAGATATACATATTGACATTATTACAAAATTGCATTATAATATCAGTTGTTTAACCCATTTAACGTCAATGAAGTATATGTTAGGTGTTGATATATGTTTGGCACATTCAACATTGGCTTTAAGAGTGATGTTAAATACATTTAACAACATTAATTTTTTTTTACAAAAAACCAATGTGTTTTATTCGTGGATGTTATTGAATCAATGAAATTAGACATTTATTTTATAATTGATGTTAAAAATAATAATACATTAACATGGAAAGCATATTACAATGTTAGTTTTTAGTCTAATAACTAACATGGTCATATATAAGATGTTAGTTCATAAATTGCCTTAAAAATTGATGTCTTTTCGTATTTAAGAGTTAATATAGGATGTTGCCTTTTATTAAATAACTGACATGCAATATCAATACAAGATGATAGTGTATTAGCATAACTGATGTGATTCACTAGGTATTTTTGTATCTAGTAGAATTCATTTAAACCTCTAAACAAAGCAATATCTAAACCTAATTATAGAATCTAGCAATCATATTATTATAGAAGTAGTACTATTACAAGTAGCAGTATTCAAGCTTTATCTTAATATCTTTATGGTAGAAAATAATATCACCTAATAATGACAATTTCTTACGTTTAGTTAGGTCTAAATAATTACACACTAATAATATGTTATCATGGCATAACCCTACCTGTGACCAATGTAGAACTTGTTATTTGATTTTCATTAACTTAATCCATTTCTTTTATCATATTCTTGAACATTATTTAAAATTTATAGTCGTAAGAAGCATATTGCTTTAGGAATGGAAGGATGTTTCTTTCATCAAAAGAACTTATAGTAAAGAGGAAGTTAGACTTGTTTATAATCCCTCTAAGTTGAGGATAAGTTAACCTAACTAGCTCATAAGAGTATAATTCATGTCCCCTTTATCTTTAGCCTTTACAGAATAAAGCTTAAAATCACTATTTCTGTTATAATACTTTATTCTACCATTAGCCAACCAGAAAGGCTTCTAATAGGTTTAAATTTAAGGAAATAGTGGTGGAGGCTTGACTTGCATATCTATAAATAGAAATATAGAAGAGTAAGTTTAAGGCTTAGTAAGTAAAACATCTAAACATAAAGTAAGGATTTAGTATAATCCTTACCAATCAAAATAACCCTCCTTTATTCTTACAATTTACTTTAACATACTAAATTAAGTATTTATAGCCATTAAATGTCATCGACAATAGATAAAGCTCATGTGCCTTCATAATACTAATCCATTACTTCATCATTAATATTTTATTAAGCAATTTCATTTCAAGAATAAGTATAAGAAAATAACATGCATAAAAAATAAATAAACCTTTTTATGACTCTTGACTTATCTTTATTCATTCATAAACTCATCTTTATCCCTTTAGGATCTACCTTGTTCATTCATAAATAATTTACTAGACCTAATTTAATTCATAATTCTCTTTAATGTGCCTTAATTCACATTTCTTCTTTTATGTCGCATATTTATTGGATATCACACATATCATGTAATGAACTAGAAAATAGATTTTCAAAAATATGTGATATGAAACCTTCCTATTGATCAATGCACAAGGATATAAATCAAGAATAAAATATTACCTCTTGAAATACAGATCCAAATCATGAGCACAATCAAGTGAAGGTGCCTTTATAAAATCCATACAAAGCAAATGATGATTTCTTAACCTTCACAAATTTGTTAGGATTCATCTCTCACATAAATGAGTAAGGTTTAGTACGATTTAGTAGGGTTTTTATGCGATTTTACTGGTAGCAATTTTATTTGTTTTCTACATTAAATAATGATGCCCTTATGCCCCTTTTATAAAGCTAAAGGCACGCCTTTTTCCTAGTCATACTAGGAAAATCGCATCCAATTTTAATTTTATTCAACCATTAATAGTTTATCCCTAACATAATGAGAGTGAAGAGAGATGGGGCTTATCCATTAGTTATCTAATATTACTTTGATATTAATAACTAAATATTATTAAATAATAATATTATCTTATAATATAATTATCTAATATCAAATGACATAATTATCTAATATTATTTTAATATATTATAATATTGCATGAATATATATATTATTACTTTAATAATATATACAAACAAAATAATAAGCCTAATTAATAGATTTTTAGTCTAACTAAAGACTAATTAATTATTATCTCATTCTTATTCTTTTTGTGTGATCCTATAGGTTCTTACTATGTCAACAATGATCCATCAGTGGACTATAGATTGTGAGTGATATCTAACAATACATCACTGCCACCTATGTAGTAAGAATGTCTATCATTCATTAGTGGACTATAGATAGTGAGTGATATCTAGCAATACATCACTGTCACCTATATAGTAAGAATGTCTATTATTCAACATTTACTTAATGTGTGATCAATGCTTTGTAACACAGTCCCTTTTGTAATGATATCCAAATTGAACTAGAGTTATGGAGTGTGTTCTCATCAATGTTCAATTTATATTTCTTGATATTGAGTAGACTAACTTAAACAAACGATCAATATACATATTGATTCATTTAAGCATGACCATACATTTCTAAGTTTCACTCAATCAAAGGGCCTAAGAATATCACTTTTTTATACAGGAGGAAGAAATCCCATCTACATCACTCACTGTTGGGATTGGAAGCTAAATAAGCACAGCGAAATTAACCAATCCCAGCTACTAGATCCATGGAAAATGTTATATTTGAATAAGGATTCATTCAATACCTTTGGGATGACTCAGGAACTCGTTCGTTGATGACCTTTTCGACTTCTTTTTGGCTGAAGATTTCAAGGTATCCACATGAACTAGCAGATCACCAATGAACGTCCACACAAACACTAGTTAGAATTCTTCTCCTTAGCCTTGTAGTACTAGCTATGGCTCTTCAAGGATTATGGTCAAGGAGGGGTGCTAGGGTTTTTCTATGCTTTAGGATGTGTAAATAATATCTATTATTACCCAACAAACCTATTTAAATAGGTGCATAGAAAATCCTAACTAATTGGACTTTGTTCCATGTATAATTATAGGCTTATTATTGGGCCTTATAATTATAATATGGAATTCCTAAATATTAGGCCTAAATAATTTGATTCATTAATTCCAAATCCACTAGGTTCTAAGTGTGCGATCCTACAGACTCTCATTACATTACTAATAATCATTAATTATATTAATGATCATAAATAATGAGCGGTGTCTAACAACATATTATTATTACTCAAGTAATGAGAAAGTCGATAATTCGACTAAACCTTTATACGTGATCATCATCTATGTCCTTTTGTCCTAAACATCTAGAATGAGCACGAGACATGAACCATGTCATTCTTGTATAGTCTAATCCAAAGGTTTCTTGATTCCTAAGTAAGCTGATTGAAGCAAATGTAATTTACATCCTATGTTAATTTATTTAAGCATGATCATGCATTTTCTCAACTTTACTTAATCAAGGGGCCCATAGATGTAACTCCTATTATATAGGAGGGACAAATTCTATCTTGATCACACATACCCCTTCGTATTATATGTGACATATCCAATAACTATCCTTGCATTCACTCAACCATGAGTGACATAGAATAGTATCAAAATATGAAGCTCACATGTAGGGAACCTTGGTGATCTTAAGTCAAAAGACCATAATAATAATAATTACTAAGAATTACTCATAACACTCATATAATGATCCATGTAATATTTTTAGGATGGGTCAATTCAATGTACAGGTTCTCTACCTTGTACTTATGTGTAGACTTAATATCTTATATAAGTCACCACACATGCTAGTCTTAACATATTAAAGCAACCCAATTCACAATGATATAGGACTAGGGACATTTAAAAATACAATTATTCTAAGATTATTATCATAATTAAATATATTACGTAGATAATATATATAAATATGATAATTGGGATTGCTATTAAAATAACACAATTCAAATTTATAATCATCAATATGATTAGTTTTAGGGCATATATACTAACACTCACATCCCTCTGTATGATTCATAATACACCTAATCAATGCTCTACACACCATCCTAATTAAAGGTGAGACAGAATGGCATTAAAGTGTGTGATCCCTCATGTTAGGAATTATAGTGATTTCAAGTTAAATGATTATGTGCATTATGATCACATGAGAATAGCTAATGACATATGATGATTCATATGGTATTCTCACAATAGGTTTGTTCAGTACATCTATTCAATAACAATATACTCATGTATTGACTTGATATCATATATCTATGATTCATAATCATTAGTCATTATATATGATAGTATTAATATATTATAACTATTCTTTTTGTAATAATATTTGATTATGGACATTTAGGAATAGTAAAACTATTTCAAGGATAATTAAGTTATAAATTGCATAAATATTAAAATAAAATAAAATAAAATAATTATATTACCTAAAATAAAATATAATACATTGTGTATTTATTATAATCATCTTATGATTGGCTTCTAGAATACACATACACTAATAATATCATATTTAATTAATATTGTCTTAATTATAAATATGAAATAATCATATCAAGTTCTATCATTAACATTTCATTTATGATGTATATGGTATTCACCACACTTTATAGCATAGTGATAGTTGTCAAAGCCAATCAAAAATAAACTTTATCAATTTAATGAAAACTTGTAGTATAAGGCAACAAACTAGTTCAAACTTATAGTGACCCACTTAATAAATCCTATTACATTGATTTATTAGCTATGTTTATAGAAGTATGTAAGCCTTTTTATGTACTAAAAATATAAGCAATAAATACAAGCAGTTATGAAAATTAAAAAGGTAAGGTTAGGACAATTATGCAAACAATATATGTGCAAAATGCAAGAAATAATATCGAACTAAATTATAGGGATTTTAATTCAAAATTAAATAAAATATAAGATTGAAAATAGAATTAACATAGAAAGGTAGTAGAGAAACACAATTGATCTAAGGAAATTAAGAACTATTTAATAGATTAATCATAAATTAGTTTAGATTTGATAATTGCAACAAGCACTTAAATCTCTTATTAGTATAGGATAGGATTATACTCTCTTTCAATGTAGTGCTAGCTACTAGTTATCTAGTCTTGATCACTTTCTTGATACATACTCAATCAATTTCATTGTTTTTATATCTCACAGATGAAACCGTATGTTTTTCTAATCTTGAATAGCTATTTATCAAATTAATTGATAGATATATCAATTAGATATTTCCTTTTTAACATATTGAATAATATGTTAGATATTATTATCTAATTAATTTAAATTATTTTATAAATTAAACCTCTTTTTAATCTTTAGTTACAATTACCTTGAGGAAGGAGATAACTACATTTTGATTATTAATTAAGTCCAAATACAACTTTGCTTAATAATCAACCTATATTTAATATTCTCTAAGTATAGCTTAATCATATTTTATTATTACTTAGTAAAGCCTAATCATATTAGGCCTATCCTAATTATGATCCCTAATATGACTAAGAGTTTCCCATTATACTATAACCTAAATATTTTACACTCTTTTTATGTGTGACCCTATAGTTCTCATTACATTAGTAGTGATCCTAAAATCCTATTTGAGTATTGCAAATAGTGAGTAGTATTTTTGTAATATATCACTGCCACTTAAATAATAAGAATGTTAATGATTCAATATAACTTCTTCGTGACCAATGTTCCATATAGTTTTTTTTTTTTGTCCTAGATATCTAGAACTCAAAGCATGAAATGTATCACCTTCTTCATGATTTATTTTATGGTCCTGTTTAGTAATTAACCAATTATATTAATTGATTTAACTAGCTGATAGATTTAATTATTTATATAATGATGTATGTTTAGTAAAATTAATTATTTATTACTAGTTATTTGTATGTAAAATGATATATAAGGACATGTGCATATTTCATAATTTATTTGAGGATTCTTTTACTTTAATAATATTTTAGATTATAATATATTATTTATTATATTATTTTTTTAAAAAATTATATCATTATAATTTATTATACTTATTTGTTTATCCTTTAAAAAATGAACAATTATAATTTTCTAGTTAAGTATAAGAAAATATCTTTTGTAATATCATTTTTCCTTAATATGTTTATTTTTTAATTCAAAAGATATCATTTGACAAAAAATTAATAATTTTCTTAATACATTTTCTATTATTTACTATAAAAAATATATATTCTTTTCTTTTTTATACAATTTGATAGAAAAAATATGATTATATTCCTATAATTTTTTATTATTATGTAAAATTTTCAATATAATTTATTATACTTGTAATTTATTATATGTATTAGATTTTTTCCAAGAAGTAAATAAATAAAATTTCATATTTCCTTATTTATCAAAGATGAAAATGTAAAAAAATTTATAATTATAGGAAAGAATTTTTTTGAATAATAAATGCAATTTAACTATTTTAAAAAGTTATTATTCTTAACTTTTTCAAAATAATTATTTGAGAGTTAATAAGCTGACTAAAATAGTTATTTGCCAAATATTCAAATTCGTTAATTGATTTAGTTTAATCAGTAAAGGCATTCAAATAAGTTAAAAGTTAATTAAAAAACTATTTGCTAAACACCTTCCTTGTATTTCTTAATTCTAAAGTAAATGAACTTAAAATAAACAAATTAATATTACATATCTTCATTTAAATATAACCGTGTATTTTATAGTCTCAGTAACTCATAGGGCTCACAGATATCACTTCTCCTGTATAGCAGAGACAAAATCTCATTTATATCAATCACATCCCTTTGGATGATTTGTGGTATACCTATTCACCATCTTTAAGCTTGCCCTCTTATAAGTGTCATTAGATGACATTAAAGTACATAACCCCTCATGTAGGAAATCTTAATGATTTTAGGTTAAAAGACCACTTATATTATTGTCTTATAAGAATTATTTATGATACTCACATGATGATCCTCTTATGGCAGGTTAATCCAATACATTTGGTTTCTAATATGTGTCTATAAGTTAGCTTAATTTCTCATATCCTCAACCAACATACAAACTAGTCTTGATATATTATTGTTATCTAAGTTTATAATAATACTTGACTATGTACTTTTTAGGAATAATATAAATTATTCTAAAGATAATTATTATATTTATTTATATTACAAAAATATAATATTAAATATAATAATCATTTGAAATGCCTTTATATATAGAAAAAGTAATACAATGTATACAAATATAATATTTTTATGATTGACTATTAGAACATACGCTAAGGATTGAAGTTTTAAAATAATTGGGGTGAGGGCATTTTAGGAATTATGCTCTAAAACTCCTTCATATTCATATAATCACTTTTCAACATCTATAACATCTAATCTTTTTACTTTACTAACTTTTCCCTTATTCATTTAATTCAAAGTTCCTTTATGTAATCTCATTTAATCAATTAACTCTTTACTTTACTCAGTATCTTATTTATGTCTTCTTATTATAATTTATCCATTCTTATTTAATTTTTTGTATTAATTACTAGTAAGATTATTTCAATTATCCTTTTCATAATATATATTTTTTAAAATTATAAAAAGAATGTAACATATGTGCATGTTGCAAAAATTAGAAATAATACCTCCAAATGTTAAAGAAGAAAGTTACCCATGTTGTTCATTGACAAGAATCTATGTTTGAAACCAATTGTGACAAAATAAAGGTACAAGCATGTAAAAATTGATGTTATAAATCAAACATTAATATTATATGCTTTTATTAAAGTGAAATTTATTACTTTACTTATATCATTAAACTTTGGTGGTATATTTGTTAGTTGTTCGGTCAAGGAGTACTATACATATCATAAGATACTGAGATAATTATGGTTACATGTAAAACATATATCATATTAGAAGTTACGATATAGACAAGTATTACAAATAAATAATTTAAAAATGCTACATATTATATATACAATATGAGCATGAGAAGTATAAATCTAATTACTTTCAATCTTTCCTAAAATATCAAGGAAGATCTTTAACCTATATCCTTTCGATATGATCCACCTTGTATGTAGAACTCATCCATATTATTTTTGTCATCTAATGGAGGTATTCCTATAGCCAAAGGAGTAGTCTCTTTAATATCATCCATTATATCTTCTTTATCTCCATTATTGATAATTTGTTTTTTCTGTATTAGAGTTCCACATCATTTTTAATCAATTATGTTTATGACATAAAAAACTTATTTTGATTGGAATGCCATTATGAGTTTCTCCCTCTTGGAACATCCCTTATGATGATCCACTAGCATGAATCCTAACTCATTAACCTAGATAACATTCTTAATCTCAACCTATTTTCATTGAAACACAGGCACTCTAACATAATGTAGCAAAGCTTCTAAATGTCTTCAATGATCCTATGTTATGACATATTGGTGTAAACAAGGTTCCTTTGTTTAGAATTACTCACATGCATCACTTGAGCTACCAAAATAACCTCATTATTTTTTATAGTGCTCTTGTCATCCTAACTTTTATGTAGAAAAAATACACATTAATGTCATATCCATGGTAAAAAATAACTTTTATGTTTGGCCCCTACACTAGCCATCTGATGGTTTTGAAAATAGTATTTAGTCTTTATGCCATTCAAAAACAAACTCAACTCTAGAACTAATTGAAAAGTCATCAATATGTTATCATTCTTTTTACAATTTTGTCTCTTCACAAGTATTATATACTCATCCATGTAAGGCTAAACTTCATCATTATTATGTAGGATATAAATTTAGGCTTGCATATATATATTTCTCAACTTATGCTCACCATTTGAGTACCTAACATGCCCTTACTTGCAATTATTCCTTTATGATGGGACTTTAGAGTCTGATAACCTTCACATTTGATGAATAGTTATTGCAAAACTTGGCCACCTCCTCAGAAATGTACCCTTTAATAATGTATCCTTTAAGGTGATATTGATTCCTTATATATCATTTTAGGATTTTCATATATCGCTTGAAGGGCTACCTTTACCTTAAGTAAATTAGCTTGCATAAATTTATCTTTCTCTTCAAATGGATAACTAGAATCATTATAATGTTAAATAATAAAGGTGGAAAGTACATCTTAAGTCAACATAGTATAACTATAACTTCTTTTTTAAAAATCATCTGAATTTTTAGGGTTAACGACCTTACTACATATTATTTGAAGAAAAAGTTAAGTTTAATGATAGTGTGTCTAACATGTTTTAGCAAAGTTAATTGAATAGTTACTGGTAACAATTACCGCATTAGAGTGTGGCAATCATGAGACTTCAAACTAGCTTCAAGTTTTTTATTAGGATAAGCTTTTGATATTTGAAAAATATCCCTATGATACCTTAACGTCACATAGATACTTATAGAAACTTGTCTTTTTCTTTCTAGATAGAGGATGATAAACTAAAAGAAGATATCTATGTTGACTTTTTCTTTTTAGTGCTAGTTTTCTTTGAATAAACATTTCAACTAAGTTTAACTTGGCTTTGAATATGTCCTTACTCTTCTTTGATATGATCAATTGTATTTTGATAGGACTATCACAAATATTTTTCTCCATGTGCATGGCATCAATGTTTTATCTTGTAACTAGCTTTTTCTAGTATGGAAGATTAATATTATAGACTTTTTAATCCATGAGGTTTCTCTATTTATGAGTTTATAGGATTTTACAAAAATAATATTAGCATTTCTATCTTGTTCATTAACCTAACCTTTAGTTAAAGGAGTTAGAGTTAATGCTTCTTTTAGTAACCTAATGAAATCTTTCCTTAGCTTGTGACACTGGTAAACATAAGATAAAAATCTTTAATGATCGAGATACACCCTTTTCTTCCCATATTTCAATTAAGAAAAATAAGTACCATTTTTCACAAATAGGGTATGCTTTATGCCTTTTGACACTAAAGCTAGAAAATTTGTTGTATGCTAAGAAGTCATTAATTGTGTGAAAAAGTATGAAATGCAAAATGAAAGATGCTTAATGACTTATATCAAAGATTGAGAAACATTTCTCCCTTATTGTCTTTAAGTTTTTAATAAACGATATTGAGAAGATATATATGTCATTTTTGAATTGTTTGGGCTAGAAATTAATAAAGATAACATGATATACTTACGCTTTATGCATAACTAAAGAGTTAGATTATAGATTACTAACTTAACAAGTTATATATTGTATTTGTCGCTTATGTTATGATGAGGGTTCTTTCCATTGCTATAAAGTATAAGCATAAGATTTATTGACTTATGACTTAACATAAGAAACAATTTATTAACTATTTGCCATTAATGATAATTAGTCAAATGTCGAATCTTACTATTGAGTGGTATCTGGTTTACAAGCCATGTTAAGTTCTTAAGCACTTATTTAACAGTTGCTGTAATATCGTAAAGCCTTTATCACTTTAACTATTCGTCATGTTTAAGTTGAATAATCTCAACATAACATATAGTTATGTAAATTTGTTGCAACCTAGATACAAAGGCTTCTCTGCATCATTCAATAAGTTTTAAAGGACATATAGATGTTAAGTGAAATTATCTTTGAAATCATGCACCATGTCTTCTAACTAATTATTTGCTCCTACATCTATACCATTGTCTTGATTCCATAAGTACAAGATGAACTAGATGACTCATTTTCTCCATCTCGTATCTATCGTGTATACCCTTAGTTAATGCCATTAAAAAATAGATGTTCTTTTATGCCCGTTGGATTAATTATCCTAACATAGAAACAATTCTCATAAGGACATTTAATAAGTTTATTACTAATTTCCCTTTCTTTATCTATAGAAAATCTAATAAACTTTTTAATCCTCTTAGCATAGTTAAGGCTTATGCGATGAATGGATATCTATCTATGGTCTATAACTATCCAATCTGAATTAGAAATGCAAGAACTATGCAAGAAATGTTTGTATATAAAAAAATACATTAACATGTGGACAATATAAAGGCTTTAATGAAGTTGCTATGCATATATCAATACCCACACCACCTAAAACCCTAGAAAAAGAAATTAGACACACATAATCTAAATAAATATAGAGATACACAATCACAATGTCAAAATATTCTTCCTTAAGTTTAAAGGAAAAATAAGATGTTTAAATAGATAAGAAAACTTTAGCAAGCTAAAAGATGAATAAGAGGTTGAACGTAAGTTTTTCTAAACTTTGGTAGGAATATCTCCTTAGGGTACAATGAATCTTGTGAAGAGATTAAATAACTTTACACTTTACACTTTGGAATTGAGCTACAAATTCTTATCTATTCTAACTCTTGTCTTCATTTTCTTGAATTATTTGAAGAGCATAAAAAATCATTCAATTTTCCATGTCCATTTTTTACTAAAATAAATGTTTAATATTTGATGTGTTATTTTCAAAATGTTAACAATCAAATATAACATGTGAGTTACCTGACAACTAATGTCTCAATTATTTTCTATATCAATTTTTTATTTAAAACTAGCTTGTTATTTAGAAAAAAAATTTCAATGTCAATTCAATAAACTAACTAAAATGGTCATGTTATTTTTTTTTATTATAGAATAATATGTGTTTGAATATGGAAAACATTGCTTGATACATATTTCATAAAAAAACTTACACAAAACTATACTTTTATAGCATAACCATTATATATCTAAATTTGCACCCTTAAAATAATCCTTGTTGTAGATTCTCATATATTGAAGAAGGTTAACCTATTTTCCTCATGTTGAAGTGCTTTGTAAGAATTTGTAAAGATTAGTCATTCCTTACTTTAGAGTATAGGGTGTAAAAAGAGAACAACTCACTTATATTTAGAAGTCACTTGGTTTGCACAAAAAGCGAGTTCTTAAAGGAAGTTGAACTTCCTAAAAAATAACTTTCTATGTGAACTTCTTAGGAAATACTTAAATTTATTTGGTTGATACTGAAGATGTAACACTTCGCAGGAAATAATTTTTTATATTTTATCTAGTTTAATTTTGAACTTCTTAAGAAGTATTAATAAAATGACTATTATATTTTTAATATTATTATAATATAAATTAATAAATTTTTATTATCATAAATTAAATTTAATAAAGATAATTTTATTTTTATATTCATAAAAAATACATAAAGTAAAACTTACCTAAGAGGTAGATGGGGGAGCAACTTACCATACTCTATACAAAGTAGACTTCCTTGGAATTCTTACTTCCATTAATTTGTTAAATAATGGCTAACTAAAAAACCTACTTCTTTTTTATTTTTCCTAAGAAGTAGATATTCCCATACTATTGTTGTAAAGCAAACAACTCTTAAGAAATTCTTCAAATTTGAGGAAGTATCTCATCCAGGACTTTAATACTTCATACTATTTGAAAGTAAGAGAAACTAGAGTTTCAGATGGGATGCTTCCATAAAATTTGAAATATTTCCAAAGAATGAGTGAGCTATTCTCAAATTCAATGTAAGCATAGAAAAATAGTGAGAGCAAAATTTATAGGCACTAAAAGTAATAATAAAATGAAAAATCAATGTCTTATGTATCATATTTTTCAAAGTAAGTAGTAAGTCTATTACCCTATACTAATAATAAAGAAAATTATTACTATTGAAAGAAATTATTAAAATAACTTTGAGATTCCTTTTAGATAATTATAGCTAATTATGTAATTGACTATAACCTTCTTCTTAGTAGACCTATAGTTGACTACATAATTAACTATAGTTGTATGTTTGATGAACTTATAGTCAACTATACAGTCAATGATTCCAAAGGAAGTAGCCTTCTTGTTATTAGTAATCGAGTATATATTCAACTATAATACCTTACTTTTATACAAATAAGTTTAAAAAAAGAGTGTTTGGGATGGATATAAGTTTATGAGGTATAATGCACATGTTTAAGTATAAAAGTAAAAGTAAATATGTAAGTTCAATTATGTTATGCTTAAAAAGGAGAAATTCATACTTTTAGAAAGATATAATAAATGATTAAATTAAATATGAATATTTCATGGTCTATCATCAAGATTGAAGTTAAATGAGATAGAATTATGTGATGTTACTTATTTCATGATCTATGATCAAGATTGATGCTAAATGAGATAGAATTATGTGATGTTACTTAATTGATAATGAAAGACTTAAGGCTTGTGAAAGTGATTAGGGATAAAGTGAAATATTGTGTCTTATCGACCATATTAGTTTATGAAATGATAATTCAAACTTTGGAAGGACAAGGTTGGAGTTTGTGAAGGGATAAGGATGATTAGGGAGTAATAAAAAGGTTAGATTATTATTAAAGTATGAGAAATTATTTATATATGTTACTATGTTATTGATTAGTAAATGAATGAATGATCTTATTAAAATGAAATGTGCCATAAAGGCTTGTAAGCCTTTGATATTTAATTCAAAAATTAAAGATTGATAGTGTCCTACTTCAATTATAATTGTGAGATTTAGGAACAAGGAGAGTGACCTCCAGATAGTAAGGATTACTTTACATCCTTACCTTTTCTTAATTATATTAGGATGATTTGCTTATTGAGCTTGGACTTACTTTTTTGTACTTCTTTTTGTAAATTCACAAGTCATGCTTCCATCACCACCTTTCCAGTGTTAGAGGTATTTAGATGCTTTACAATTTAGTTTGCCAGTATTGGATATTTTGATAGCTGGTGTTAGAAGGCCAAATCCAATATTAGGAATGAAAGGTAGAGGACATGTGACATGCATTTTATAAAGTTAGTTAAATTATATTATCCTCATCACAGAGAAGAAATAAACAAATCTAACTTTCTCTTATATGTAAATACTTTGATAAATGATATATGTTATTGCTACCTTTAAAAGAATATGCTAGTTAAATATTATAATTGAATACATGTTTTGTAGTTTAGTTAACTGAATTAGGATAGGCTAGTGAAAACTAGATAATGAATTCCACGTTGGTTAAGATCTAGTTTAGGTTATGACAAGTTCCAATGCTTTTTACATATTGGTTATGTCTAAACTAATGTGTAAAGTAAAACAAATGTTGATTGTAAATAATAATCATCATTTTAAGTCTTCATAGAACTAACTCTTCATCTCCCATTAGATATTATGATTTTATAATGTTGGTTTCTTATTTGAACTACATTGTAAATTGCATTTATTTTTAAAAATGCCACCATATCATTATATACGTTAATTTTCATTTTAATTGATGTTAATAGGTTGACATTGTATGGCAATTTTGTAGTAGTGTGATTTGAAAATTATGTCTTGTGATTTGAATTTTTTTATTACTTTAATTATTTTGAAAAAAATTTATTTTTTTTCTAAATTATTTTCTTTAGAAATTTGATATCTAAATCTATACTTATTTTCTTTTAGAACTAATTTGATGAACTATATAAGGCCTAATGAACAATAGCCCCATGCTACATAACATATAATTTTATGCAAAATATTAATATTTTGAAAGTTGGAATCACGTATCTAAAATTGGCAATGAATCCATAACAAAATGATCCAAATAGGTACAATCCTCTTAAACCTTAGAAATGTAAAGGAAAACTCTTTATTATCAATAATCTAAAATGAGGAGGCTACAATAAAAACCAAAATACTTCTTAAGGTGAAAGTAAAAACTTACCTTGTAAGATTATGTTAGCTAAAATGCCTATCATTGAAAGAGCAATCATAAGACTTGTACACAATAAATCCAAAATGGTTCTAAGTATCACATTGATTAAACATAACTTTCTAATGATCATCACTTGATAAATGATTTTTTAATATTTAATAATTTAATTTTTATTAAATTCTTTAATCCGTGATAAAAATTTAACATCTTTTGCATATCATAAATCTTAGGTATCTATGCATTAAAATTCACTAATGTTTTCTAGATAGCAAAAATTGACTATGTCATTGACATAATAATGTTATTGTTATCTTAGCATCTAAGCTATTTTTTTTTTTAGTTTACACTTAAGTATTTTGAGTATTCCTATACTTTTTTACCATGTGTAAGTGAGACCAGTCCTTATTCACGGTGGGAGCAATAAATAGCAAATCCTTCTTAATAATGATTGTAACTCCCTTACTTATCAACACCTTAACCCTCAATTACTAGATGATTATTACGCACTCATTCGCCATCTACCTCAAGCTAATACGAAAAATCTCAAATTTCTGTACTTTATACACATGAGCAGAAGTCATTTAATTATACATAAGTTCAACTTTACAAAATATACATCCCATCATATACAATATCACTAACTATATCATTATTTACAACTTCAAATATCATTGCCCTTTATCATGAGAGCCTTTGGAAGCATCACCTGGAATGGTTAGTAACAAAACAGAAAAACATGAGAAACAAAGTTTCCCAGTAGCTAGCTATTACCATGAAAACATATCAAGCCATTCCAGATCCTTAAGCAAATAAAACGTACATTTCGAAATCAGTCAATCATATGTCACATCATTCATTACCATTGTAAGAAATGTACATCACACATAACAATCAACAATCCCCTTCAAGGACTCATATCAATATCTAGATGGCTATCACAAATAATCGTACCTAGGCCGCATATACAGCATCACGCTGTCTTCCCGGGGTCCCGAGCCACAAAGGCCTGACACAGTATCACACTGTCTTCCCAAGGTCCCTGTCCATAGGTACCACACACAACAAATGCACTATTATCCTCGGGGATCCCGAGCCTTAGGCCAAACACAGTATTCTACTGTCTGCCCGGGTTGTGCCACAACAATTGCATTAACATTCCGAGGACCCGAGCCATAGGCCAAACACACACAGTATCACACCATCTTCCCGGAATGCGCACACAACAATTTCATACTCATTTCATAACAATCTCATACACATTCCATACAATGGCATAAAACACAGAAAATCATGTAATAGAAAACAGCTTAAGGATAAAGCTAACTACCTTTTATAAGCTTCCAATGTGATGTTCCCTTGCCCTCACTTATAACTTCTTTACAATTCCCCTTGCCTTTCCAAGTTGTCACTTCTAAGTCTATACAAATACACATCATAGTTTTTATTAGAACATCATCACTTTCCTTAATCCTCATGTATTCTCTACTTTCTCCACTTAATTAAATGCATACTTAGATGCTCTATACTTTGCTTTCAAGCCTTGAAATGACATATATGAACATTAGAAAAGGATCCAAAGGTAAAGCCATGCAAATCCTGAAGAATCAAAGCCAAAATGTTAACTCAGCAAAGAACACGGTGGTGAACATGGGCCGTGTTCTACCCCGTGTTCAGAACATGGGGTACAACATGGGCCGTGTTCTGCCCCATGTACATTACTGATCAGCCTTCGTAGAAGAACACGGGGTTCAACATGGGCCGTGTTCTACCCCGTGTTCAGAACATGGGGTACAACATGGGCCGTGTTCTACCCTGTGTACATTACTGATCTTCCAAAAACACAATTTTACATGGCTAAACCTCCTTCTCCCCTTGGCTTCTCAAAAGGGAAGTTCCATACACACTTTCATAACTCAAAATTCATCTTCCATAGGCTTCATAACTTATAAGAATCATCCTAATTTTATCATTTTAACCAAATTCCAAACAAATCATGCCAATACTACACATGCACCATTATGCCTCTAAAACCCAAGTGTGTACATCATGGTTTCTTGCTATTTTTACACCAAACCAAAGCCATAAATCAACACAACAACATCTAAAACACCATTAGACATGTTCAAATCATCCTAAACTCCATGATCAACTACCTTTGACCACTCCAACATCAAAATCTCAAGAAACTAAGAAGAGCACAATAAAGAGCTTTTAGAGGAGAACAACTTTACCTCTTGCTACAACTTGAAAATCCTTACTTAGGGCTCCCCAAACTTGATCAAACTTGAGCTTTTCTTTAATCTAAACACACCAATGGATAGAGCTTGATGAGGAGAGCAACTTTCCCTTCTACCCCCAAGCCTAAAACTCACTATTTTTGGGTGAAAAAGCCAAAAGAAACTTTCTCTCTCTTCCCTCTCTCTCTTGCACGCCCAAGCTGGTTTTCATGGAGTCTTCCACGGCTATAAAGTGATAAGGATAAGAAGAGGGAGCTTTCATGAAGCTTTAGGGGCATTCTTGCCATTTTGACAATTCTCAAGGGTATTTTAGTTCTTTTTCATCAAAAGTAAGGCTATTCTTGCCAATAATTTTCTAATAATGACACTTGTCATAAATCTATTGGTCACACTAATAAAAATCATATATTGCACCCCAAAACTCTTGGTTATTCATATTAGATCCCAAACCCTTAATTATTTCACTTTAACCACACCCGATTCTGCACTTTTGCAAAATAGTCCATAGGGTTTCTGTACATTTAAAATTCCTTACACTATCAGACTTAGACAACCTCCCCTTTTAGGATTTTCTAACCTCCTCTGATCATTCATACTATTTAGGAAAATTAATTCTTTCCTTACTATCCTTTTCCTTCAAAATTTCATTTACCCTTACACTTAATTCATTTCAACTTGAGATTCACCCACCAAGCTAATTCAATCATGCTCTTCGTTTCTACAGCCTCAGAATTTAGAAATTCAAATAATAGAATTGAAAATTCGGGATATTACAATGATACCTTTAATAATTAAATTCAAGATCCTTTATCAAGCCCAAAATGCCTTAGGACGCAAGTTGCTTTCACTAAGCTAACTAATTATTGGTTGCATCTAAGCTATCTAATCTTAAAAAGTCTTGAATCTTCTACATATACAACCAAAACTCTCATATATATCATACACATAGCTATTAGAGTTTTAATTTCCTTCATATAATATAGGTAGCTAAAGCTTTCTTACATCAGTAATATCATGAATGAAGAATTTGGTGTGAAAAGAGTTGCATTCAAAGATATGATTTTTAATTTTAATGGATACAAAAAAAAATCTTTCACATGTCTGTCATATCTACAATAAAGGATTTATATCGAGAAAGGATGAATAAGATTAACTTCTTGCATATCCTTTAGACCTGCATTACTTGGCATTGAATGATGAATTTTTAAATCTATTTTTAGCTTATATTCCTTGGTTTATATTAAGCATAGTCACCATGATCATAGTGATATGAGCTTGTGTAGCAATAATTATAACAAATTTGAATGAATTGTAATTAGTGATTATAAGATTATGGAAGAGATGAAGACGAGAAAGAAAGCAAGAAAGATGGAAATATTGCTTAAATAAAAAATTGAAAAACTTAATTGGTATACATGCATTATATGTAATATATCATTCCTATGTTGTCAAACATTATGTTAGATAGATCTTATTAGAAGTAATGAAGAATGACTAAGAATGATAATTAAAGAATAGCTCTTCACTTGCAAGCAAGCCAAACAATAAGTGGTAGTCCACTTTTGGTCCTCTAATGCTTAAGTCAATAAAAATAAGAAAGAGAGAGAGAGAGAGAGTATGTAGTAGTGAAAAAAGAGTAGAGTGATATTATAGAGTATACATAACTTAAATAACTAGTATTAATAGAAGAGATCATGCTTAGGGTAAACCAATTATTGCATAGCTAGATAAAAGGGTATTTATGCCTTTTAGCTAGGCAAATTATACTAGAAGTGATAACTAATTCCAATTTGTGATAGTCATCTCCTATTGTTCAACGACCCCATCTAGTTCCTTGTAATTGGTTAGATTATAAAATGCCTTTAAGGATCGCTGATCTATTAGGACAAGTATGCTAGCCAATAGTCTAATCTTCTTGCATAGTGGGCCAACCTTAGTTGGGTTGAAGTTAGTCTAGACCCAAGAATGGGTCCAACTTGGTTTGTTATAAGTATTCATCATTTAGCCCCCTAAAGAAATGTAATGACATGTGACTAAGCAATTAATTGTCAAAAAGATTTTAATATGTTTGCTAAGCCAATAAATGTAGATTAGTTATGCACAAGAACATTTTCCTAAGAGTGGTAGTTCATGAATATGCAATCACATTTAATGCATATTTACCTAGATTATTATAATTGTAATGATTTTCCTAAGGATTTATATTAACAATGATAGAACCATTCATTTTACACATTTATAGTTTTAAGCTATTAGATTTCTTTTAAGAAAACACAATGCATTTCATTTATCATATTGAGCAATGACCCGAATGATCATTCTTCAAAGTCATTTAATACAGATAGGGATTTATGCAATCGTGTTCAAGCCATTGTTAATGAATGAATATTTTTGAATCTTGGCCATCTAAAAGCTTATAAATAAAGCATTCTTCCTTGATCATCATTTTTACCATTCCTTTGAATTTTCTTCAAGAAAACCATTATGATTCTTTGCTTTTTTCTACCTTTAGTGATTCACCATTGACCATTTTCACCAGAGAAGAAGCATTCCAATCATTCTTTTGTTCTAATTAAGGTAGAATTATAATTCCTAATAGCTTTTGTTTATAATATTGTCTTGTATTCTAATTTTATAATATTATGATTTTCTAAACTATGAAACCTTGAATATTGGATTTGTACATGGATGATGATTCATTTTTTGTTTCTTATCTTGATTGATGAACTAAAAGTTTACTTGATAAGTTTTCCTTATAAAACCTACACTATTCTTTTATTATGATATTGATGTTGTTCTTGCTGTAATGTTAATAAAGTTAAATGGTGTTATCCCTTTATTCATTAAAACCATAATTGCTTATATATTGATTTACTTTGTCTAGTTGTAGGTACATTCCAATTTTGAATTACTAATTTTCTTTTCTTTTATTAGTTATAGACTTTTATTATGAACATTGATATGTGTTGGGGATCTTCAAATGAATCAATAAGATTAGGCTTTTCATTGGTTCTCGAGCATTATAAGCATTAAAGAAAACAATTGGAAATTAAACTATTAATTTTATTGAAAAATCAATTGACGAATATTTTACTATCAACTTTGATCAAGGAGATATCAATGTGGATGAAAATACTATTAACCAAACAATTATCTTGGACTCAAGGATAGATGAGGGGATGGTCACTATCATTGATTTGTAGAGTAAGCTAACCTTTAGGATGATAGATACCAGTGATTATATTTTCCAGAAAAAAGTAATTAGTGCTATTGATATGATTAATTTTGCTCTATTAACTAACTATCCTAATTTTTAACTAGTTTTGTTGATTATATGGGTACTTCTTCCACTAAGCTAAAGGCTTACATTGTGAACTTTACTAAAAAGAAATATAGAATGCACTATTTTAAGCCTTTTCTTTTCTATCAATTTAGAAATTATTGATCAGTTAATGAAGCTTTCTTTGTTCAAGGAAGGCTAAATCTATTAGAATTTGTTCATAAGGATATAAAAGCTTAGAACTTTTCAAAGGAATGGTTAGAAGTCAAAAAGATACTTAAGCTCTATAAATCCAATCCACCTCCTCATGATAAGTTAGACATTCTTTCTAATGAATTAATTGAAAAGGATGAATGGGTCTATAGTTTTGACATAATGTAATACTTTCATGTTTTATGAATTGGTTATTAAGAGAATTAGTACTAAACCACCCTTACATAATCAAGCAATTCTCTGAAGGTGAATGTAGCTTCTACCCAAATAGATTTCAATGGATGGCTATAGTTAGTTTACTTTGAATTCTTGATGGTCAGCTTGGAACTAAGATTGATGGTTAATAATTTTTTCTACTTTTTTATAATGTAGCAAATTAGTGGTTCTTGGATGTATAAAATTCCTAAGAAGGAAGACACACTTTTTAAGGTCTTAACTTCAGTGTGTAAGATTGGAAGCAATTATATTTTAAAGTATGTGCTCATTATAGGAAACACTTTTATTGGCTTTATCCAAATAATTAGATTTTATTCCTAATTATAAGGTCTAAGCCTAATACTATAAAGGTTGTATTTGAGCTAAATGAATAGGATCAACTAATGGCAGAAAAAGTGATGTAGCTAATAGAACCTGATCCTCTTATCACCCAAGATATCTTAAGTGTGGTTAATTCAATATTCTTTTAATTTTTACTCATATATTCAAATTTTCCTTTTATTTTTAACTAATTGATTATTTTTACTTTTCTAGTATTTATTTAGGTAGGCAAGTTATCATAATAAATGAAGTTAAAGAGTTAATATAGGAAGTTAACAAAAAAAAAGTTGGCATAAAAGAATTAAAGGGTTGAAAAGGGGGTGAACTCCTTTTAGTGATGGATATAGAAGAAATATTTATAAGAGAATTGAAAGACCATATGAAAGATATTAACAAGATAGATCGCGACATCTCAAGGTGCAAGAAAAGCCATTTGACCAATTAAGCACTTTAATGGTTCTTCATTCTTTTGAATGATTGTTGCAAATAAACTAGTCTAAAACTATCCTATTTTCATAGCAAGGGAAGAAGCAAAGAGATTTCTATAAAAGAATTATAGGAGAAAAAATAACCAAATCTAGCTTTAAAGTTAATTATTACAATTGTCTAAATTATTTTTATAGTTGTTGAAAGTGTTAGAGTTACAATTCTTGTGTCTTAGTCTTCTCATTCTAATGCTAACATCTTTATTTCACATGATTCATTTTCAAGAGAGCACTGCCAAAGTCTTCACAACTAGCTCCATTTTAGAGCCCTCAACTTCCTCACAAATACTATAAGGAGAAGCTTATTTTAAAGGAGATACAACTAGTTAGTCTTAAGCAATTATTGGACTTTAATTAACTTTTGAAGAGCTTGGGATATTAATATATGAATTATATGCCATTTAGGTTTAGTCAGCTTTTGTTCCCTAAGAATTCCATATGACTAGATGATAAAGCTATTGAAATTGGCCTGAGCCATTTCTTTGCATAGAATTATAATTATAAAGTGCAATCTGCTATTAAAAACTTTATTATCTTTAAAAAGATCAAGGAGTTGGAGGAATTTCACTGAGCTTATAAATCAAAAGATTTTTCCTAGATGGACAACTTATAGAAAGAGATTAAGAAGCTGAAAAAATTACATGAAAAAGTTGTAAAAATAGATCATGATTTGTAAGGGTTAGAAGGATAGAAGAAGAAATTACTTGTTAAGAGAAATGTTATCTTAAATTGCTTGGAAGGTAGATTATAAAAGATAGAAGACTTAGATGCAAGTGTAAAAAAAAGGTTAATTAGAAATAGTAAGAGACTAAAAAGAAGTATAAAGAGTTAAAATTGGTGACTAATTAGAAAGATAATGTAAAAGAATAGTTTGTTTTGCTAGAAAAGGAGAGGAATGAGATTGACGATGACCAGGAGTAAAGGAAGAGTTGAAAAGAAGAAGCTTGTGCTAAAAATAGCTATTTGAAGTTTAAGTTTGATCAGTAAAGGAAATAATATGAAAAAGTATTGAAATTGGTTATGGATAGTAGCACACTTGCTTTTGATCTTGCTAAAGATTAGGCTAAAACTTTGTATCTTAATTTAAACTTTGATAAAATGAATATCATGAAAACTAGTATTGGTGTGCTTATGGACTTTGAAAAAGAGGATGGATTTATGAAAAAAGAAGGAGAAGAGGTGATCGATCACCATAGCACTAAGTAAGATAACATTAAGCAATTGATTAAAAATATGGTTATTAATGACCAGCCTTAATCAATTAATCAAGAAGCAAATGTTAACATCATTAATGTTTATTAGTTTAAGATTAACATTCAAGCCAAAGATGCTACAAAAGTTACTCTATTAAGAAGAAAGAATGCAAAAGTAGATATAGACATAATTGTAGCTATAGAATAGAAGTTATAAAAGCTATAGGAATAGTTTTTTTTTCTTTAAAGAATGAATTCCCTTGTGATGTAATGATAATATTTAAATATATTAATGAAGAAGCTATGTTAGGTTTTTGGAAATTATTTTTACTACCTATTTGGTTACTTTTTAAAAGGCATTCAAAGACTTTACATGATCCGTGCAACTTTGAGCTTTAATATTTATGTGTTATGTTTCTATTGAAAAACTTGTCTGAGTAAACAAGCTAAAATTTTGACTTAGTGTTAAAAGCTTATTCAAGTACGCTATTGATATTTTTTTTAAGTGTTGGAAACTACTTTGTTCATCGAATCCTTGGGTTTTTGTATTTTTGGATCTTTAGCAATAATCTTTCAAAATAATGAAGTGGCTGATGCATATTTGGTCAATTTTAGTCAGTAATTAGTATCTATTGAGTTAAGTATTACGATAACCAATAAGCATTAGGCTAAAGTAATAAGGCATTTGTGGCCAATATAATAAAGCAATTGATGCATATTAGGCCAATTTTGATAAGGCAATTGATGCATTACTAAGTTAAACGGTGTTTAAGGTTAAAGTAGTTAATTAACCTATGCATATCATGCTATTTATATTAGGTGACTAGTGTATATTGGGCTTATGCCAAATTTGATTAGGCAATTGGTGTATACTAAATCTAAATTAAATAGCATTTAAGGTTAAAGTAGTTAATTAACTTATACATATTAAGCCAATTGGGTGAGGTGACAAGTGCATACAGGCCTACGATGAGTGATGTTTAAGGCTAATTGAATAATTGACCATTGCATAGTAGGCTAACATTAATGAGGTGACCAGTGTATACTAAGCCTAATGTATATCAAGCTAACTTTATATAGTGTCTAATGCTGAATGAATTTTTTTAAGGTGTTTTATGCACTATACTAACTTTGAACATAACTTTAATAATAAAGCTTAACATACATGATATTATTAAAATTTCCCTTTTTATTCTTCCTTTTTTCTAGAGGTGATTACAAAGATCAATCTATTAATGTAACAAAATATTCCATCAAATGGAATACATTCCATGCCCTTAGAAACATTTTTCCTTGTATTGTAGACAACTTATAAGAGCTATTTCTTAACTTTGCACTATTTTGAAAGGTCTTCCCTAAATCAGTGTTAGTTTACCTTTTTTTAGTTTTCTCTTAAACCATCAACACTTCTTAAGACTAGTGATCTTTCATGAAACTTTCTTCGCCTTACCTTTTTGTTATGGAATATGCAAGCTCTTTGTTTTTAGGTAAATGACTACATAAAGGCTATTTCTCAGTCCTTATCATGAAGGTCTAAGCCTTTTTTTAGCATATTATCATTTTTTTCCTAAAAATTGGTTTACTCTTTCACTTGGTTCTCCTATTTTTATAGGGATGAGGGCTTCATATTCATAACTGAGGTGGAAAGAAGATTTTATTTATTGATTTTTTTTAGGTCATCTTATAAAAGCATAAAACATTTAGTAGCTTTTTGACCTTTTTATTTTTTGAGCCCTCTAGTTTTTTGTTCAAACCATATAGTATTACATAATTTACTAATTTCACTTAACCATTGTTCTATAAATGCTAAACTAAATAAACCTCTAGTCAATATAGAGGCCTTATAAAATTTTTTTAAGGAGTCACTTGTAAACTAAGTACCATTGTCATTGATTATCACATTAAGTATGCTAAATCTATAAATGAAACTTTTCTATATAATTTTTTAAGTATTTTTAGTATTAATAGTAGCTAATGGTTTTTCTTCAATCTATTTAGTAAAATAGTCTATGATTATAATTAGAAATTTAGGTTCTCCTACAATTAGTGGCATTCAATTGACAACATTTATATTTAACTAGTTTTATAGCATTTTTCTTTTCATGGTAAACTAAAAGTATCCTAATTGATTAGCTTTTTGTGCCAAGGAAGATCCCACTATGTGACTACCATAAATCCCTTCATATATTTCTTTGAAGACATAATAAGCTTCTTTTAGGTGTAGGCATCACATTATTAATAATATAAATCCTCTTTTGTATAACTAACCATTTTCAAGGAAGAATAGGGCTACTTCTTTTTTAACAATTCAACTTCAAGGCAATCTTCAAGCAATTCTTATATTTATAGGAAAGCTCTATAGGATCCATTTATGAGGTCAATGTTCTATATTCATCACCTTATCCTTCTTTTTTACTGGTTAAGCTATTGTTTCTTTTAGAATTGATTAGTTTTTTTACCATTGCTCATATAGTAACAAGCTTAGATAGAACATTTGCCTTTTTATTCTTATCCTATGAGATTTATTGTAACTTGAATTCTTTAAATTCTGCTATCAAAGTTTTAACCTTTTTTATATATTTTATTGGGTAAAGAACTTTTTTCTTATGTGTGCCATTTATTTACCCTACCATTAATTAGGAATCATTTTTTGCTATAATTGCTTTTGCTCTTATCTCTTTGGCTAATTTAAATACCATGATTAAGGCTTCATTTTAAAGTCAAACCTAAGCCTATATTTAATGGTCACTTCATTTGGTCTTTCTAGAATAACTATTACCTAATATTTTTATTAGACGAGCTATTTGTATAGAGGTTCTAGTCGAATAGTAAGTTTCTTTGTTCTCTAACTCTTTTAGGTTTTGTTCTTTTAGCTATGAAGTTTGCCAAAACTTAGGCTTTATGGGTTTTCTTGATTCAAAGGTTATGTTATGTTTTGTGAGCTCTATAGATTGTGCAACTAATCTTCTTACTATGTTTGATTCGTGTAAGACCTACTTTTGTAATATCCTAAGTTAAAATTTAAAAGTTTTATAAATTTTAATATTTGTGGATAATTATTTAATTATTCGATTAATATTTAGTTTTAAATTTATTTTTCATATTAAAGTTTTTGGAATATTGAAAATGATACCTATGATAATATTTAAAATATATTTATTTTATAAATGGCTATTATTAATTTAAGATTAGTTTAAAATGATCATTCTAAGGAATTTTCTACAAATTGAAAATATTGTAATGATTATAGGTGCAAGGATTTAAGAAATAAATTATTGTATTTAATAAACTATTTTTAAGAATTGTTGAAGCTTAAAATAAACTCATTTTTAAATGTTTGTTATTAATTCAAGACTTGTCTAAATATTTTTTTATAAGGGTTTCCTCACAAATTGCAAATATTTATAGTATGGAGATTTATGAAAGAAATTATTTGTATTTGATAAACCATTTTTGAAAATTATGGGAGATTAAAATATTTATTTGAATATTTTCAAATGAATCAAGTTATTGCAAATATATTTATATATTGAGGGAATATTAAAGTAATTGAGTTGATATTTGAAATAAAATCAATTTTACAAAAAAACACTTTAGTATAATAAATGAAGGGCTAAGATTTATTTGGTGTCTGAGCTTACGGCGCATCACAATGTGCCTAATAAAAACCCATAGCTCACCTTTTCTTTGCATTTTAATTAGTTTCCCCTGCGTTCTCTTCCACTGCTATTCTCCTTTCTTCTTTTATTTTACCTAGTTTATCCCACTCTTCATTTGGAACCTTCTTCCCTTTTATTAAAAAAAAAACAAATATATATGAAATTCTTAGCTCTTTCTTCCTAGTCTCTCATTTTTTTAAATTTTGTAGAAAGCTCTCTCTCTCTCTCTCTCTCTTTCTGTGGGAGGTTTTATTTTCTTTTTTTCATTCTTTCTCCTATGCTTTCTCTTTCCTTCTTTCGCCAACTACCACTAGTAACATTTCCAGTGCCATATCACCACATGGTAATGGTCAAGCTAGTTCTTTGTTAAGCTACTAACCAATGTAGGAATGGGAAGTTAGTCCGAGCTTAAGTAGTGGTGCATGTGGGTAATGGATTCTAAGTTTTTTGGCCCATTTATGTCAATTTTTGGCTACTAATTGTAACAGGTTGCTACCACAAGGGTGATGAATTAGAGTTGAGGGGAGAGGCATTCGTGCGATGCTATGTAGACATTACTTATTTGTTAATGTTTTGTATGATGTTGTCACTAGCGAGCTCCAACTAACCACCTCAGTTGTAGGTAAATATAATTATATCATAAATTTTTAAGATTTAGAAGGATTTAATGCTCAATCCAATAAATCTATTTTCATACATGATTGAGATATATGATGAAGCATAAGAAAAATTATAATTTTTATGTTATGAAATGCTAGAATGATAGGATTAAAGTTAATATGGCATATTTTATCTTAATATTTATAGTGATTTGAGCTAAATCTAAGAAAAACCCTTTTTTATATACTTTGTGAAAAATGGTATTGTCTCTAAAAAATGGAGTTTTATGCTATAAAATGTTAAACTAGCGTGATTATGATCATTTTATATCATCAACCTTATTGGTGTAGGTGTTTGAAGTTATCTCAGGAGAGGTCTCATTTTTAATGATGATTTGGATTCATGCAAGGAATCCCATTTCTGTTAATTTTGAGAAATATGATGATAGGTTAAAAAATGATATTTAAGCTATAAGATGCCAAATTATCATGTTAGTATTATCTTTGAAGTAATTTATCTTAAGATCTTTGATAATTTGAAATTAAATTAGAAAACTCTATTCTTATATAATAGGAAATATTAAATAAAGCTTGTAAATATATATATATATATATATATATATATATATATATATATATAATATATTATGATTTTAGAATGTGAAATGCTAGAATGGCATACTTTGATTTTATAAGTTCATCGTAGATAATAGAAAGAAGTTGATAAATTATATTATCAAAATGTTATTATTCGAATTAAAATTTATGATATTTGGAAATCTTCTAGGTAATGCTTTGTGTTTATAATTTATTATTGTAATTTATAATTAGAAAAAAAAGGAAAAAGGTGAAAATGAACTACTTCAGGTTTCTACAAGGAATGGGCATCTCACCAGATGAATATATATCTCATCACTGATTAACATTTTAACAAAATATGGCTTAAAAGTTAGGAATGGTATTTCCTTTCTTGATAGTATATATTTCATATTCATGTGTACATATATAACCATATGTAAATTTAATTTTGTGGTATAAATACTATTAGTTGTTTAAGTGGATGTTAATTGATCACAAAGTATAGCAGAAACACAATGATGTTATTAATGATGACCAAATGCTTATGATTGAGTTTTTTGTCACTATTATGCTAAGGATTATAGTGTGAATTATGTTAAGATGTGAACAAGTATTATGGTTATACATGAAGGCATGGCAATGTTGTTATATAGACACTGTTATATGTTAGTGTTCGCCTCATGTTAAGGAGTAAATATCTTTGATGAAATTGAAATTGAAATTATGATTGTAAAGTTGATTTTTATTGAAATTATTGCATTATGAATTATGCCATCAATGACTTTGAGATTGGAAATGTCATGGGGCCAATGATGTAAAATCGGATAGTAAATTCTCGGCAAATACTTAGGAAGTATATAAGATTAATCTAAGCACTGGATGGGAAATTCCTGACTAATAATTGAGAAAAGTATAAATTTGATCCTGAAACCAAAAAGTAGCTGTATACATATTTACTATAACTAAATGTATGATATGATGTAATCTTTGAAATTGTTTATGCTTGAATATTATTGTTGGTGTGATTAAGATAAATTATTTATATTTAAATCTTAATGACTATGTGAGATTGTAATGTCTACTTATAATAGGTAGTGTATCGTATGATAACAATTAGTTTACTAGCGAATGGTTGAGAATACTATGATTTGCAATATGAGATATGAAATTTAGTTATGTGCAAGTGCATACTTGATTTAAAGTTTAGTGTTGTGTAATTCAGATATCCAAGAAAATAGGTTTATGACTATTTTAAGTTTAAAACATGATTAGTATGTAACTTTATAAATATATAAAGTTAATCTTTTGTAAATTAGTGATAAATATATACTCAGTAAGTTCTCATAACTTACTCCATTCATTTCCAATACTTTCAGGTTAAGAAAGTTATTTAAGCTATGTCTCATTTATGGAAAATCAAAACCACCTTATTAAAGGATTTAAAAGTTAGGATTAGAATTAACATTCAAATAGAGATTTGTTAACTTATATAATATGTTGAATTGTTTGTATATATATAAGTTTGAATTTATATAGTATTGTGTATATGTTTGATACTATCATATCTAAAAATATATATAGGTTTTGTATCATAGGGCGTGTGACCCTTGGGAAGTATCTAAAAATAGGGGAGACTTTATCTATTTTTTTACAAAAATTTAAAATAATTTAAGTTCCCTTGGAAATTTAGTGACTTTTATTAGCTAAAATTAAAGTGAATTGTGTTAAGGTTTACGAAAATCAATTTTGGGATCTACACTAATCATGATTGGGATTAGGTCATGATAGCTTTATATATTGATCGATTTTGATAATGATTTAGTGTAAGTAAAAATATGATTTTAATCTTTGAGATGTTATGATTAATGCAAAGACAAGCTTTTTAATTTTTGGTACCAAAGTTTGCTTTGTGAAGTATCTTGCTCACAAAGTAGAGTGATTATTGTTCTGTATTTATTTCTTTAACCAAGATAGCACTGATTACTTCTTTCATATTTTCCTGATATAAGTATAGTTATTCCCCTTGGTTGGGTTTGGATAATATGGGTAGAGAATCAAGGAAATTCTTTAAATTTAAAAATACATGTTCATATACTTCATCCTACTTGAATTCTTTAAACCTTTTTAAGATCTTATAAAATGGTAAACATTTGTTAGCTAACTTTATGAGAGATTGGTTTTTTATTAAGCAAAAAAGATGAATTCTAATAGTTATCATATTCAAGCAATATGTAAATTGATTACCATGGTAAGAATCTTATAAGGGTGGCAATATGGCCATTAGATCTTTAGACTTCTTTCAAATTGGTTAGGCTTTTCATTTCTAGAATTTCCTAACTCTTTGTAAAATTGACTTCTATCCTCTCTTTTTGTTAGCATAAAGCCTAAGAATTTGAATATAATGACATCGAAGGTGTACTTGGTTAGGTTGACACTTATGTTATGCTTTTTCATGAGTTCAAAGACTTCTTTTGAATCTTCCAAGTGGTTATCCAAATTGTGAGACTTGATTAATATATCATTTACGTATACTTCTAGATTATCACTAATTTAGTATTTGAACATTTTGTTCATCATCCTCTGGCATGTCATCTTTAGGCTTTTAAGATTGAAGGACATTACTTCACAAAAGTAAACTACTTCATCGATTATGAAAGTGGTTTTTTTTTTCTTTTTCTAATCTTTTAGCCATATTAGTGTTTGATTGTATTTAGAAAAAGTATCATCAAAACTAAGGATGACAAAACCTGAACCTTTATTAATAAGATGATTTATATTTGATAGAGAGTATAAGTCTTTCAGGCATCCCTTATTAAGATCGATAAAGTCCATGCACATTCTTTAAGACTTGTTTAGCTTTTTTACTATCACCACATTTGAAGGCCAAGTGGTATGGTACACTTCTTTAATATATCCTACTTTTATTAGCTTATCAGCTTCAATTTTAATTGCTTCTATTTTATTAAAGACATGTCTTCTCTATTTTATTTTATTTAACTGGCTTGACAAATAGGTCAATGGCTAGTTTATGGTATGCTACTTTATGATCTATGCTAGGTATACTTATTGTTAGCCATGAAAGTACTTTTATATTACTTTTTAATAGCTTAAGAACTTGCTTCTAAATTTATAAGGAAAGTTTTTATTAATTCTTATTGATTGATCATTTTTTTCTCTAAAGATTTTTATTTCCTTGATGTCAGATCTTGGCTTTGGGTTTTTCTTTCTACTTTCTTCTCAAGGATTAAGAAACTACAATTATCAACCTACATTCTTTTGTAGCATTTTTTATTTTCCTTGATCATTTTTCATTTTAGACATCTTTTCTTTATTTAAGTTATTTATATAACATCTTTTAGTTATTAATCAGTCGACTCTTACTTAGTTGATCCTTTGTTCTATTGGGACCTTTATAAGGAGATGAGAAGTGGAAACGATCACCTTGACTTGATTGATTGATTTTTTTACAAGAAGGCATTGTTTGCCTTTGTTGTTATATTAGTAATTAGAAAAAATCACATCCATATTCATGATGGCTAGCCATATTTTTAAAGTCATTTGTAACCTAATTGATCCTTTGATTAGAACTTACTTTTTTGAAAAATCATTTAGGCTACCTTTGTAAAGTGTGGGATGATAGGGAGAGAGCTATAACTTTTAAATGTTTCTAGATAAAGGATCTCTACTAAAATTCCTTGGTTAACTAAAACACATTTTACCTAGAAGTTATAGGTTGTGGCAATGATGACCATAGGGTTATCATGCTTTCTTTCAAAATATGGTTGGTAGTCAACATTTGAAAAGATAATAGCTAGAGTTAGATCGACCTTCTATTTTTTATTTTCCATTGTCATGACTAACCATATATGCCTTTTTCTTACATTTTTTGAAATACCTCCTATCATGAAGTCACTAGCTATATCATCGACAACATTAATGACCTCCATTGATTTTTCAATTTCTTTGCCCTTGTCAGCCTATTTATAAGAAGGACAATAGGAAGGAGATCTAGATTGCTCGCATTTCTTATTTGCTTACCATCCTTTGGAACTTGATCTTGATCTTATCCTAAACTATTATTATTATGGTAGTCAGTTGGATTTGACATATTGTTTCAAGTAGTCATTCTAAATTAGTTTCATAATTTCATTCCTCAGGATTACATAATCTTCCATGTCATGGGTCCAGGATTAGTGATATATGCAATAGGTTTTCGAGAAATGGAGGTGGAAGATTTCTTGGTGTTGTAACCTTAGGTTGTTATCCACTAACTCCAAGATTCACACATCATCTAAGATCTTTTTCAAAAAGATTTTAAAGGGTATGGATTCATTGTACTTTGGCTTAAGCATCATTCACTTGTCGAGATTCCAGCATTTATTTGTGTTATGATCTTTTTCTTTATGTTCAATTTATTTTTCATTCATCCCTAGTTCCTCCATGTTGATAAACTTTATGGATTTAGAAAGCAAGTATATCCAATTTATTGGAGGTTTTCTAGTTAATGACTTTGAGGAGTGGCTTAATTTGAGAGCTATCATGATAGAATGGACAACAACTTCTCTTTTTAAGTCTTTTATTTCTAAGGTAGATTTATTGAGTCTATCTAGGAAGTCTTTCAAGGACTTTTAAGGCTTACTAAAGAAGCACTTATCCTTTTATTTACATAAGATGTTGCAAAATTTGCTAGGAATTGCTATGATAAATCCTTAAAATTAGCTCTAGGGTTTAGCTTCAAGCTAACAAACCACCTAAGTCTAACTTTCTTCAAGTTTGTAGGGAATGCTTTGCATATAATGGCATTTGAGGTTCTAGAAAGTAACATAACCACTTAGAATGCTTCCAAATGTTCTTAGGGGTTGTTCAGTTCATCATAGGCTTCCAAGTTGGCAAGGTTCTTGAAGTTTTATGGCACAAGTAATTACATGATTATTGGGATGAATGGATAAGATTTTCCATTATTAAGATTGATGTTTCCTAGTGAGCTGGTCAATTATAGAGCTCTTTGGTATTGGGATCCAAATCTAGCTTGATTTTCCTAAAAGTTCGTAACTTTTTCTTGGTCTTCTGATTGGTGAATAAATGAGGCATAATCATTGATGCACACTTCATATTCTAGGTGTTCACACTGCTAAGGATTATTAGCCTATTGTTAATTGATTGATGACATCATTGTTTAGCAATTAAATAAAGAGTGATTTGAGGAATGGGTTATATGACATTTACTCATATTTGTCACTTAGGAATAGATAAAAATGATTATTAAAAGAAAGAAAATTTTAGTACAAGTTAGTAATAATTAATAATAAAAAGTATAAAACAAGTACTATACGTTGCTTGGATTGATTGATTAATTCTTCCTTAGAAATTTAATTGAATTCTCAAGTTTCTTAGAATTTTCTCAAAGATAGCTAGATTGAGGCACCTTCTTTCAAAAGTTTTCTTTAATTATTTTTTGGATCATTATCACAAAAAGTTATGATTGTAGAATATGAGAATGATAGTAAATAAATCTTTCCATTATATAGTAATCAATTTGTAATTTAGATATTAAGTAGTAGATGAAATCTGTTAGTAAACAAGATTACTCTATAATGATAGCTATAAGAATTCAAGATTATTCCTTAAGTCTTATAGTTATAATTTTCGTAGAAAATCCTTCGAGAAGTGGAGTATACATATGTTAGAATAATCATAAAAATATTCATCATGAAAATGAAGATCACAATTAATTCCTTTGATTTTATTATTTAATTAGTCAATTTTGATGAATTTAATCGATGATTCTTACATTTCAATGATCTAGTTCATGAAAAGCAAGAAGTAATACTAGTGAACAAATTATTTATAGTTAGAACAATAATGACATGATCAATTTTGGTGAATTAGATCAAAGAAAGTGATTTTTTATCAATTTATTTCAGTAAATTCTATCATTTCTTAAGATGAATACAAGATTTGCATTAAAGAAAAATGATAAAGCATTATACCTTATAGGCTATGAATTAAAGTAGAAATTAAATTGAAAGAGATTATGATTTCCATATAGACAATGCCAAATGTTAGTTAGACCTTACCAAAAGTAGTGCAGAGTGGCTGAGCATAGAAGAAATCACCAATAATGAATTGCTTGTCACCTATAAGCAAGCAAATAATGGGTAATGATATGCTTTTGGCCCTCTAATGTTTAAGTTAGTAAGAATAAGAAAGAGTAATAATACTGAAGAGAAAGTAGAGTGAGATTATACAATGTACTTGGCCTAGGCGATCAATATTTATAGGAGAGATCATATCTAGGGTAAATTAGTCATTTCATGGTTAGACAAAGGGGTATATAGGCCTTTTAGCTAGGCAAATTATTCTAGAAGCAATAACTATTTCTAGGTTGTGATAACCATTTATAGCTATCCAATGGCACCATCCAATTAGAACCATTTGATTTCTTGCAACTAATCCAGTTGTAGCATGGCTTCAAGGATCATTGATCCATTAGGAAAGGTATGCCAGCCAACAGGTTGGCCTTTGTACATAATGGGCTGATCTTGCTTAATTGGGCTAGGATGGTCCTGGCCCAAGAATGGGTTTGGCCTTGTCCAATGTGGATATTTATCAAGGTGGCCATAAATTAGGTCATTACCATAAGACTTAAAGAAACATACTAGAAGTGAATGAAATAGAATAAAATAGGTATGCATGCAATATTATTTTGAAAGAAACTTTATGGCATCACTTAAATCCATAAATGTCTCATCGTGGTTTTTTTTCAAGTTTTTAATAGGAACTTGGATGATTACTATCTATTTTTATTAGTAAATGCCAAGGAATGATGATTGAAAAGCTTGCACAGCTTCTGAATGGCCATGATACGGAATGTAGCATTCGTCTAATTGTGTAGGAAGGATAAACACATTTTGGTAAGGGGTGGCTACAATTTTTGGTTGACCATGATGTCACACCTAATTTAAGCTATACTTTTTAAGTTTAGACCCCATTATACTTTGAGTATCATATAATGCCACCATGTAATGGTGGAGACGTTAATACAAAAAAGCTAATTAATTTTAGGTACTTAGAAGATTTCATGTCAGAATGCAATTGACATTTTATTGAGCACCATTATAAATATTTTATAATTTTGGTAACAAAATTATCATGAAAAGGAAAATAATATTATTTCTCATAACTAAAAAAAACTACCATTATTTCTTATACGATGGACTATCTAGTAACTAGTGCAAAGTTAAAGATGTCAATTTCTAATAAGTAACTGATGTGAAATATTTACCTAATATTTTTTAATTGATTTTTGGCTTCCCTATTGAAATATTTATGGTCAAAATTGTATAAACTCAGCATCCTATGTAAAAATATATATTTTGAGCTAAAAACTTTGAAAAGTTATAGCTTTGTGGTCATTGCTTGTTTAGGGAAAATTTTATATTAATTTAATATAATTTTTTGAGATTTATTCATTTATTCAAAATCTTTAATAGTTTTGTCCTTGCTAAAATTGCAAAAAATGATCATTTTTATAGATTTTTTCATTTTTTTCTCCATTTTTTTCATTGTTAAACCATTTTGACTTCAATTACAATATCTTATCAATTACATGATAAGCATCTAACATATATATATATATATATATATATATATATATATATATATTTGAAGTTATACAAAGGAAACTTGAACAAAAATATTTCTAAAAAATCTACGTACAAATTATAGAAATGGAAAAAAAATGAAGATTTAAGAAAAATAGTAGCAAAAAAGATAACTCTTGTGTTTTGAGTCAATGTCTTAGAATAAGACATTTTCTTCATACTTAATATTAGTTTAAAGAGTATTGATAGTTTATTAACATGTGGTAAAGAGTGGAAGAGTATTTGGAGTTTTGTAGAGGGAGTTAGATGGAGATGAAAATTGAGTTTGAAAACAAATGAGGAATTTAAGAGTAATAATGAAGAAAAGAATATAATTTATTTTATTTATAATACAAAAATATCATTATGTCAAAGGTTCTTACTAGACTTTAATACCTTTAGATATTAGTTATTTTCAAAATTAATGCCTTAAGTTTCTTTATTTCCTCAACAACCTTTAAATACCATATATTTTAATATGGATACATAAAAAATTGATATCTTATGTTTTCTAATAATTTTAAAAATATCATCACATTTAAATAAGCATTAGTCAATTCTAAAACTAATGTCTTCAGTTTCCTTATAACTTTTAAATGTCGTAAATTGTGATGTTAGTTAAATAAAAAATTAATGTTTAAAATTTTCTTATAATTTCAAAAATTTCACTACGTCTAAATACTTTTTTATTAAATCTAAAATCATCTTTTAAAATTTTTTTATTTTTTCAATAACCTTTAAATGTCATATATTATAACGTTGGTTAATTTAAAAAAAGGTCATCTTAAGTTTCCTAACATTTGTAAAAATAACATCACATCTAAACAAATGTTAATTAATTCTAAGACTGATATTTTAAGTTTCTTTGTTTTTTCAACATCCTTCAATTATGTTTTATTATAACATTAGTTAAATATAAAATTATCATCTTAAACTTGTTTGGAATTTAAAAAATGTCATTTTATTAAAATAAATATCAATTGTACTTATTAATTATTATTTTATTAATTTCAATAATTTAAAAAAATTCCACCGCATTCATATCAATATTGGTTTTGTCACTTTCAATGTTTATCCATTGATATGAAATCGCAATTTTATAGTGATGAGAATCTCAAAGAGAGCGAGAGACAGAAAAAGTAGATTTTTCTTACATTTTATTGCACTGTGGATCTAATGACATTTAGTTTATTATTGAGATTCAATTTTATATTATATATATTTCGGGATGATACTAATGGTTATATTTATTATGGCAATCAATTTCATGAATTAAATTAATATGAATTGGTTCGGTGTTTTGCTATTTTGCTTCTGGCTGTTTGTGGCTGTAAAACAGGTTTCTGACTTGTGGTGAGCCGGTAGGAAATAAAGTTGGAAAATTTGGGAATGACAGCTGGCAATGGAATGTGAGAAATCCTCGTAAATTATGTCTAGGTAACAAAGGATGCCAAGTTAGGGGCAAATTTAGTGACGTAATGATCAAATAAATTAATTACCAGTTAATGTTAGATTTAATGATGCTGTTAAAAGTAGCGGCCAAATTTGTGACGGTTTATTTGTCGCTAATAGATAAGGAAAGATCTGCATGTTGTCCTCCAAATTCGTCACTGCATTATTTTAGTGATGTAATTATTCTGTAAGCAAATTACAAAATATACAATTGGTCGACGTCATTTGTCCCATGCAGTGATGATTTTATTAATCGATGTTAGCGACAGAGTTTATGAACTTTTCGCTACTTATTTAATGATGTATGATTTAAATACGGATTTTTCTTGTCACTACTTTTATCATTAATATTTTAGTGACGGATTTTCTATTATTTAGTAATAAAATTATCCCCCGTTAAGTCTGATATTCTGGTAGTGATAGTATAATCTTATTTTCAAAATTACGTAATAGTCCATGTAGAAGAAATATAATAGTCTATTAACTTTAGAATATTAAAGAAAATTTTTTTCATTAATCCTCACAAGTTAAAGAAAGTAAATTGTAAAAACAATTAGGGGACAGAAAAATTAACTTTATTTTACTTCAATTTTTAGGCTTTTTGATGGTATTACGCCCTTTGCATAACGATATGCCGCTATGCCCCCTTTTTGAAACTATTTCTTTAAATGTCCTACTTTTTACTCCTTCAGCAATTTTTATTTCATTTTACATTTTGTTTTATATTTTGTTTCCTATGAAAGGGTTCTGTATGCGTAGAATCATCAAAATAAATTAATTTAATTTTGCTAAACTAATCCAACAAACAAAGTTAGTTTCAAGTTAGATTGTTTTTTTTATCAAGTTAGAATAAGTTGACTTGTTATAGTATTAATTTTAGTCTTAATTCCAATTTTAAGTCAACTTTTATGGAGTGGGTATTATTGTTATTATTATTGGATATGAGTAAAATAATGAAAAAATAAGTTAAGATATAATAACTTTTAATGTAAAAAAAAGTTCGATTAGTGGAGTAAAAATCATGAAACCTAATCCAAAAAAATTGAACTATTTATTAAAATGGACACAATATTTTTTTAATTAACTTCACAACATATATGTGAATATATCACAATTTTATTATAATGGTAATAATTTAGTACTCTAGTTAATATATTTATTTAGTTATAATAATTTTTTATATATATTTAGTTATAATAATTGCATTCTGTAATTATTTTTTATTAATTTCTAAATTTTACAATAATAATTTTCATTTCTCAATAATATTTAATTTTTAATTTTGATGTAATTATTTAGTTTAATAACTTTGTGCTATATATATTGATAAAATTAAATATATAAACTCATTAAATTTAATATTAAATATTTTTTAATTTTAATATAATTATTTATTTTGATAAACTTATGTAATATATTTTGATGATATTAAATATATAAATTTGTTAATTTTAACATAAAAATTATTTAATATTATTCATATATATAATTTTAATATATTTATTCATACACATAATAATATATTAATAATTTATTATTTACTAATGTTATTGAGATAATAGGTTAATTCAATGGGATAACCCATTATTCTAACAAAATTATATTAGTAGGTTAATCCGTTAATCTAATAATCCAACCAATTAATATTTATTAATCTTAACAGAGTGGATTAGTCATTTGCAATCTCCAATCAAATTAATCATTACTACCAAATTAAATCATTATCATTTTCCATTCTACTCACAATTTCAAGTAAAAAAATTATATTAATTTCTAACTAATCTGTTAACTCGAACCCCGTTTGATACGCAAACAATATTTTTCAATGTGACCCAACAAAATAGGTAAGCCCAACTGAACTGATTCTAATGCCCAACAGTCATACCTACCCATTAAATGGACATCAGTTGACCTATCTACTAATATTCTATCCACCACTAGCAGCCACTTCTGCATATGAATTGCTGCAGACGTTTGGAATTCCGAAACCAATGCTTTGATATTTAGAGCAATGTTTCTCCAATTCATCTGAATCTTGACCTCGTCTTTGTTCAAAACCGGTTTCAACAAATATTTATCCGTGAAAACCTAGAGATGGCCAGATTTTTTAATCCACTAATTCTTCATTAAGTCTCTCAAAGCCATGAGCACACACTTGTTCTGTCTTTGGGGCCGTATGCGCCTGTAAATTTTACTTGATATCAATAACCAAAATATAGTTAGCAAAGATCTATATTTCAGTCTAATTCTCCTGATTTTAATTTGCAAAAAAGCCCTCAATCCTTCTCCTATTGAGTGTAAAATTTCAAACCCCAACAAGAGCACTTTGCATGCGTTAAATCCTTCTGTCGAAGCACATCTAGGTAATTGTTTCCTTGAAAAACTGTTTGAAATATATGCTTCTGACCATCTTCCCATAAGATGAAGAACTGTATTTGTGTCAGGACTTGCATGATGAAATATGATCTCATTTCGAGCAAACCAAAGCGCATACAGAATTATCAAAACTTAGCACAGCAGAAAAGTTTCTACACTTTTTCTTGATGTTTAACCTGATTAAGTCCTTTTATCCATGTTTGAACTTGTTGATTTATTGAATCTGTTGTAAGACTAATTCCTGATCCAAACCAAATACCTCTGGAAAATGGACAACTAAAAGATAAATGATTCATCGATTCATCTTCCGTATAACAGAAAACACAACTCGAGTCTTGATGAACATGTCTGATAGCTAATGCCCGAACATAAAGCTTTCATAAAAATATTGAAACTCTTCTTGGTAAAGGCAAGGTCCAGATGGTCTTCCAGAATTGACTATCAAATTGAAGTAACTCTTTTTGCAACCTTATAGTTCTTTTGAACTTCTGTAAATGCGAGATTTATCTTTACACCAAGCTAACTAGTCCTCAATTTGCGAATGAGTTAAATGTGTATCCATAACTCCCTTACAATGATCAAGGTAAAAATTGGCTTGAGTTTTCTCCGTATCCCAATCAGTCAAATGTTGGTTTTTAAGGTCTGCAACACAAATCATATTTTGAGTGATTGGTCTCGCTATTGGCCGCCAAAAATGGTTCCCCAATCTAATTTGATCCCCTTTTCCTACTTGCTAGCAAAGGTTTTTTGTAACCAGACCTCCAACCTTTTGAATACCTCCCCACCTTCAAGACATAAACTTTTTAGCTTGTCAATGTCTTCAATTTTCCCTTAAGCATGCTTTTGCACTATGATTTTACTAAGTAAATTAGATTAGGAAATAACCAAGATTTATTTAGCAAGCAATCCTTCATTGAACATTTTAATGTCCAAAAACCCACCACCAACTTGAAACAATGGTTTTTAAATCTTTCCCATGCTATTGTATGAAATTTATTATGTTCAGCATGTCTTGCCCACCAAAACTCCTATATAACAGCTTTGATTTTTTGAACATGCTCAGCTATATCTTGTAGTAGCTAATTGATATGTAGGTATGATTTAGAAAATTAACTTACACAAAATTTGTGTTCTTGCTTGAGATAAACATCAAGCCTTCTGACTCTGATGTTTTTTAGAAATCTTTTCCAAAATATCTATTCTAATTATATCCTTTCTTTTGTAATCATGAATCCAAGATCCTAAATATTTACCTAATTTATGCACTAAATTGACTCCAAGTGAAGAGGCTATAGATTCTTGAACTTGACTTGGAGTATTCCTACTGAACCAAACTTTAGACTTTGCTTTGTTAATATTCAATCCTAACTAATTCTCAAACTTTGAAAGTAACTCACTAATTGCAAAACAAGACTATGGAGTTGCTTTAAAAAAAATTAAATCATTTGCATAAAATAAATGAGTAATTGGAGAGGGCTTGCTTATTGATCTTGACACCATGAATATTTATTGTTGAATATTTAGTATGCTCAATTTGTTGAATCTTTGCTAAGAGCATATTAGCACACAAAATGAATATTTATGGAGATATAAGTTCTCTTTACCTCAAACCTCTCGAGGATTTGATCAATTCTATATTATCTCCATTAATTAATACATTGCATGAAATAGTAGAAATGCATTCCATTAAAATCTTCACTCAGTTATTTGGAACCTTTATATATTCTAAAACTTGCTTAACTGCCTCCTAATTGATCTTATCATAAGTTTTTTAAAAGAATCTTTAGGGCCCTAAAAACATTTTTCTACTTTGAGTTCTTCTTATAAAATTAGTAATTTCAATTGCCAAAAATGATATAATCTTAGATAAGCCTCCCTTTTAAAAAGCCATTCTGATTTGGTAAAATTATTGCATCTATAACTTTTTGCATTTGCTTGACCAGAATTTTTGAAATTATCTTATAAACCACATTATAAAGACTTATGAGTCTAAAATCTATCATTGAAACCTACTCTTTACGTTTTAGAATGAGACATAAATTAGTTTGATTTAAACATTTCATTAAATGTCCCTAAGTAGAAATGAGAACACTATATTTTGAACTTGTTCACAAAGTGCTCCAAAATGCTTTAAAAAACTATACTATAAACCTATCAGGCCCTAATGCCTTGTCTAGATGCATGTCTTGAATAACATTATAAACTTCTTACTCCTCAAGTTTTTTTATTAAAAATCCCAATGTGCTATTCTGATAATTAAGAAACTCCAGCTTACATTAATCATTTTAGTTTATGAAGAATGTTGATACAATTTTTGAAAAAAATTCCACAACTAACTATTTAATGTTTGGATGCTTAAACTACTATGTGCCTTCATTATCTTTCAATGTCTTAATTTTTGCTTTATGTCTTTTGTTATTCACCATCAAATGAAATAGTTTTGCATTGCAATCTCCATTAAGAAGTTAATCTTTTCTTGACTTTTGCACTAGTTTAATTTGTTGACACTTCAGTAGTAAATCTAATTAATTTCTAATAACTTTTTTCATTTTTAGCATTAATATGGATTTTACTCTCTTGGATTTCCTTTAACATACTTTCCATTTTAGCAATATGTGAATTAATTTTTTAAAAGTGACTTTGTCCCATGTTTGCATCTTTTTCCTTATAGAAAATAACTTTTGTTTTAGTTGATGTGCAATTGACCCACATTGCTAATTTTGTTAAGCATTTTTAATAGTTTCATAGCACTTAGCATGTTCTAGCCATATATTTTGAAATATGAAAACATGCTTTCTAAAATTTGTATTGTACTAAAACTAGCTAAAATAAGAGAATGATTAGAAATAGTAATTGACAATGTAAACACATGTGTAAAGGAAAGATAAATCTAACTTTAATTACACAAACTTTTATCAAATTTTTCCCATGCAAATTTTGAGCCTTTTTTGTTATTTGTCCACATGTACCATAAGCCCTTATAAGGTACTTCCATTAAACCAGTTTAAAATACAACATCTCGAAATTCTTGATCCCCTAGAATTTTTAGACATGAACTAAGCTTGTTCTTAGTAACATAACTTGATTGAATTCTCCTACTAATAGATTCAATAACTTGATTATTTATTTGATATGCAAATAGTATTGTCAATGCCCTATTGACCCCTTGCACCAAGTAACATGTTCTAATCATCAGAAAATTTTGTTAACACCAAGTTTATATATTATAAGTTTTGATGATGACAAATGAATATTACAATAGCATTGCATGTCTTTATATCTAAATGTTATAAAATCTTTAATAGGCATACTATATTATGGTTGTAAGAGCAATAGTTGATTATGTGTTAAAAGAATTATATTTTATATAAGCATCACTAAGCATATAATTGGTCAAGATACATGATATGATGATTATACATATTCCTGTACTAATTTATTATATATATGAATCTTGCATATTAATATCTTGACATATTAGATCAGACTAATTATATATGTAGTTTGCAAAGTTTATGTCTATTATATAGGAAAGTCCAAAATAAAAAAGAGTGAGCATTAATGTAAAGTAATCAAAGATCTTGTCATGCTTAACTTAAGAATGAACAAGGAAGAAATGCAAGAAAGAATATGTGACCTGAGTATTGAAGGATGAGAAGATTAAAGTTTTGCAAGCTTGGAAATATCAAGAAAAGTCTAATAATTTCATTGGTATAGCTTTTCATTCTAGGCTTAGACTTTCTTATAAAATAAAATTTTTCAAGATATAAAGTCCAATCATATTTTTTAAAAAGATATTAGCTTGAAAAAAATTTTAAAAAGATAGCCCATAATCATGTTTTTACAAGATAACATATAGGGATATATAAAAAACTAATGAGATATGAGATTTTAATCTTTTCAATTTTGACCTTTGGTTATTCTTTAGATCATATCTCACAAAATACTTGTGATTTTACAATTAAACTTTTTCCATATGAAAATAAACTCAAATATATTTCCATGGATATATTATTTGCTTAAAATGATTAATATATGAAAAAGTTATTAATTTTTTAAAATTGAGTCTAGAAATCAGTTTTCCGCATTCCAATCTTTTCTAACCTTTACTCATTATTTTGATCATATCTTAAAAACTATAAATGTTATGAGCATGAAATATGTTTGTGTGAAGATGAACTTAAAAATCTTTCCATAAACATTTTATTTGCTTAAAATGATTAAGATATGAAAGAGTTATAAATTTTACAAATTAAGTATTAGAATTAGATTTTTACAATTTATTGTTTTTGGCTTTTGTTCATTAGTTTAATCATATCTTAAAAATTACATAAGATATGAGTATGAAACTAGTCCCATTTGAAATTAAACTTAAGTAGCTTTCCAAAGATAGGTAATTACTTAAAAATGCACTTAAAATAAAAAAGTTATGAATTCTTAAAGTTAAGCCTACAATTCGATTCTTGGAATCGATTGACTAATCGATTCTAAACAAGCAAAGGCAAAAATTTTCAACAAAATCAATTTTTTGATCAATTCTAACTATTTTGGTGCATATATAATGGCAAACAGCTAATTTTCATTCCTAACTATCCTAAATGGCTATAATACTATATGGGCTTTTCATATAAGCTAAAAAACATCAAATACAACAAAGAGAACACTTGAACTTCATCTTTTAACATTATTTTACTTTTTTTTAACTAATTCATGAATTAAGCTTTTTACTTGAAATTTCTCTATTCTAGAAGTTTCATTTGTTTTGTCCACTCTATAAGAGTTTTTTTTTTTTCAAGTTGTTATTCATCATATATCATTTTCAAATTCTAAAAGATAAGGTATTCCTTAGAAATTCTTTGAAAAGGTGAGGTATCTCATGTAAAGAGAGATTTTGCTCAAAAAAAAGCAAGGATTTGTAAAAAAGCTTCTTCAAGTGCTCAGTTTAAACTTGAAAGGATAGTGGATTGAAACATAAGTTTGGAAAACAAATGTACAACTTGGAAAGGACATTCAAGCAAGGACTCATTATAAAGTCTTGCGTTTGATCTCTCTATCTTATCTCTTTACATTATACTCCATTTTTATTGATATATTGTGCTATAATTCTTATATTATTGCTTAGATAATTGAATGGTTGAAAGAGAAATTCTTTAATATTGATCTTGATACTTGAATGAATGAATGATTGAAAGAGAAATCCATTTATGCATGTGCTTTTTGATTATCTATCTATACATAATTGAATGAGTGGTTTTATACAAGTGTATTGAATTGTTATATATTGTGTATAAACCTCTTCATTAAACTATCTTGAATTTATTTCTTGATGATTTGTTTAAGGATAGTTGAATGAATTAATTTGTACTAATTCTTTGAATTGTGATATTTTGAATGCAAATATCTTTATAAAGCTATTTTGGAATTGTTTGAATTGAGATTATCCTTCCCAAAATCATAAATATTTCAAGGAAAATTTCAAAAATGACAAAAGTATTAAAAACACCTAATTTACCCCATCTTAGTTGTAGGTTGCCAAGGCCTACAAAATTTGCCTAAGTAATGAAAGACAGTGGAGTCTGCCAAAATTAATTGCAGAAAATATTGGTAGGTGGAGGGCCTTTTTATTGACTTTAACCCTATTTAGAAGGTTTTAATGATAACAACATATTTTGATCTTCTTAGATTTGGCAAATGATTAACTAGAATCCTAATACAAAAAGTGAAGACTAAAGGAGATTAAAGATTGAAGGACATCATGGACTTAGTTAAAATTCTAGTTAGTATTATAGGATAAATTGCATAAGAGAAAATCATTTCAAAAGTGGTTCAAGTTTTTCATGAAAAATGTTGATTATTAAGTTAAACCTTATGTCAAAATTCCAGCTAGGTTTACATCAAAATTTCTCCTACAAATCTCTTGAATTTCACCTAATTTTTTATTGGATTTTTTTATTCAAGGGTGTTTTGATTGAATACCTATTTGGAATTTCTAATTTACTTAAGATATTTCCTAAAATGGCTTTTACATGGGATTACAAGTTCTCCTCTTTCAGAAAATTTATCCTCGAATTTTTAAGAAATTACTCAATCATACAAAGAACTGTTTGCTAATTGTGTACTAGTTTGGACAGAGAACTTATCAAATAAATTTGGGTACTTTTCTTTTATGTCTTTCTCTAATTCCTATGTTGCTTCTTGAGTTCCATGTTTCTCCTATATTACCTTTACCATGGGAATTTCTTAAATTACAACTTCCTTATTTATTGGCCAACAATTTGAATAGGTCATTCTTCATATATTAATTTTTAGTCTAATTCTACTAGTACTTCTTTCAACACGTGAGATTTATTTGGAATATATTTCCTTAACATGGATACATGAAAAACTAGATGTATCGCTTTTATATTTTTCTAGCCATTTGAATTAATAAGTAACTTTGTTGATTCATTTATTAACTCAATAAAGACCTATATATCTGGGTATTAATTTTCCCATTTTACTAAATTTCATTATTTCTTTGATAGGTGTCATTTTTAGAAATACTTGATTGCCCCATTGATATTCTAATGCTTATTATCTATTATCTATATATAATTTGTGTCAACTATAGGTTGCCTGCAATCATTCTCTAATTATTTCAACTTTATTGATAGTATCTTTTATAAGGTTAGGATTGATCATCTTTGTTTCTCCTAGTTTGAACCATCCAATGGGTGACCTCTTACCATATAGCACCTCAAATAAAGCCATCTAAATATTAGTATAGTAGCTATTATTATAGGTGAATTCCATTAATGGTAAACATTTATCCTAACTTCCTTTAAATTCAATTACGCAAACTTTGAGCATGACTTTTAATATTTGAATCAATCTTTCTAATTATGCATCAGTTTGAGGATAACAAGTTGTACTAAATCGTAATTAAGTTCCTAGTGTTTCTTGAAATAATTGCTAAAATTAGGACGTAAATTATGATCTTTGGTCTAAAATAATTACATATGGTACACCATGCAATAGAATAATTTTATCTATATAGAGTTATGCATATTATGATGCAGTGTACATTATTTTCATTGATATAAAATGTATAAACTTTGTTAAATGATCCACAATCACCCTAAATGGAATCATGTCCTTTGCTAGTTTGTGTTAACCCAATTACAAAATCCATTGTGATGCTCTCCTATTTCCATTCAAGAATATAAATATTCTAACAAAGGTTTGCTAGTTGTTGATGCTTTACTTTTACTTCTTGGCAGGTCAAACATTTGATTACGCGATCTTGTATAGACTTATTCATTCCATCGCATTAATATAGATTTTTCAAATCTTGATACATTTTAGTTACATTGGGATGCAATGTATAAGATGATTCATGAACTTTTCTCAACACTTCCTATCTTAAAGTTGTAGGCACCCATGATCAATTCTTGTTCCTCATTACTCCCTTTCCATTTATTGTTAAATCAGTTTCTTCCTCATTCATAGCTCTCTTCTTCATTTGCTCATACTAAGGATTTTCTTTTTGAGTTACTTTAATATAATTTACTATGGTGGAATGTATTGTTATATAGGCTAATTTCACACTTCTATCTCTTTCTAATTTCTTCCTTCTATTTTTAGAAGCTTTTTGACTTAAAGCATCAATAACAATATTAGCTTTGCCTAGATAATAATAAATGCAATAGTCATAATCCTTTACAAACTCCATCATCCTTTTTTTATCTCATATTAAGCTCCTTTTGCTTAAAAATATATTTGATACTTTTATGATCTATATAAATTTTACATGTAACCCCATAAAAATAATGTCTTCGTATTTGTAAAACAAATAGTACAACTACCATTTCTAAATCATGAGTGGGGTAATTTGTCTTGTGTTTCTTCAAGTGACAAGATGTGTAAGCTATTACTCTTCCTTACTGCATCAATACACATTTCAATCCTACTTTGGATGTATTATAATATATTATATATCCTTCTACACTATTAGGTAATGCCAAAATTGAAGTAAAAGTAAGACATTCCTTCAATCTTTGGAAACTTCTTTCATAATCATCATTTCACACAAATTTGACTCCCTTACAAGTCAAATGAGTCAAAGGTGTGGCTATCTTCGAAAAATCTTTTACGAGTCTCCTATAGTATCTAGCCAATCCTAGAAAGCTAAGTATTTTTTTCATCAAAAAAGGTCATGCCCATTTAAGCACATCTTTAACCTTCTAAGGATTAACTTGTATTCCTTCTTGTGATACTACATGCCCTAGAAAATGTACCTATTTCATCCAAAATTCATATTTTGAGAATTTAGCATAGAGTTTATGCTCTTATAGTGTTTGCAAGGTGATTTTCAAGTGTTAGACATGATTTTCTTCATTCTTAGAATATACTAAAATATCATTAATAAACATGATAATAAATTTATCCAGTAAAGGTCTACAAATATGATTCATTAAGTTCATAAATAGGGGCATTATTTAATCCGAATGACATGACTAAGAACTTGTATTGACCATACTGAGTTTAGAATGCTATCTTTAGAATATCTTCCTTTCGGATCTTCAATTGAGATATCTAGATCATAAGTTAATCTTCAAAAAATATTGAAAACCTTGTAATTGATCAAATAATCATCTATCCTCAGTAGGAGATTTTTTTTAGTTAATAGTAACTTTTTTCAGTTGTTAATAATCAATACATAACTACAATAATCCATTAGTCTCTTTCACAAAAAATTCCAGCAATTCCCATGGTGACGTAATGAGTTGTACTATCTAACAAATCCTACAACTACTCTTTTAATTCTTTTAATTTTGCTAGTGTCATTCTATAAGGAGCAATAGATATTAGATCTATCCTAAGGATGGTTTCAATTGTAAATTCTATCTCCCAATCTCGTGGTAACCCATATAAATCATTTAGGAAAACATTGGAAAATTCTTTCACTATAAAAACCTGATCTACTATCACTTTTTCTTTTTTAGCTTCCTTTACTAAAGCTATCCACACAATATATCTTTTATTTACTAACTTTCTAACTTTTATGCATGAAACAAAAGTAGGCATCCTTGCTTTCTTTTCACCTTGAAAGATTTGGACTCTACCTTCTTCCAATTAGTACATAACTATTTTATAATAATAATCTACACAGGCATGGTACTTTGACAGCCAATCCATCCTCAGAATTATATCATAATCTATCATTTCCAACATAATCAAATTAATCATAGTTGGATAATTATTTATTTGAATTACATAATTATTAAAACCATGAGTTGTTAGCATTATTTCACTTACTGATGTATTTATTACTAAGAGTTCATTTAATTCATTCAATGGTTTTACAAGTTTTGTTGTTAAATTCTTAGATATAAATGAATGTGTAGCACTGGGATCAAATAATACTTTCATAAGAAAATTTTCAACTTGTATTGTACCTATCACCACTACATTGGAGGCTTGGGCTTCCTAACATATCATAGCATATACTTGAGCTTACATTCCAACTGATTCCTTTCTTGTGTACTTTTTCCTAATGCTATAAATTACTTTGCTAAAGTCATATTTTAAGTAAGGCGTGCACTAGGAGTCACAACATTGTTGCCTTATTACGTAGTTAGACATTCAAATTCTTGGTGGCATAACTATCCACACTTAAAGTAAGATCCATAATATCCAAAGTGATTAAAATTGCACTAAGGGCATCGACGGGGTGTATTAGGCAATGGAAGAAATAAGTAAGCTTGATTAGAGACATCAAAGTCACTTCCAGATTTATTATTAGAGATTTTCCTTAAAAGTTTTCTTTAATTCATTCTATTCCTGCTGGTCTACTCACTCTTGGCTAACACATTCTAAGTGATTGACTTTCTCCTAATGTCTCTCTTGCTCTCTCCTTGAAATTTTAACTTCCTCTTTCCTTCCTAACTCATATCCCGATTTTGTCTTTCTTTAGCATATGTCTTTACTTTAATTGCCTGATTCAAGGCTTGTTTATACATTGTATTATCTAAAATGTTCACTTGATCATAAAAGTAGTCTAAAAAACCATGCATGAATCATCTTACCTTAACTTTCTTAGTAGGCACCAAGTGTTCTGCATATTGAGATAATTTTGTGAACTAGGCATGATACTATGCCATTATCATAAATCCTTGAGTTAATTTTTCAAACTCATGACTTTGGCTTCACGAATGCTTAAGGGTAAGAATCTATCCATAAATTCTATTAGGAATTGCCACCACATGATAGTTTCATGAGCCATAATGATAGGTTTGATATCATGGACATACAAAAAATGAGCAACATCCTCCAACTGATAACCTACTAATTCTACCATCATATTTTTATCAAATCTTATTAGTTTACAATTCCTTTCAATCTAGACTATAAATTGGTAAAGATCTATTGTAGAATCTGTGTCATTGTATTTTAAAGGGTTCAATTTCTGAAATTTGCATGCCATTTATAAACTTTCCTTAGGAGGCAATGAAAGGATCTGCTACTTAGATGGTGATATTAGAGGTAAAGCAAGAGGGTTCTGATTCAGATTTAAAAATCTCTCTAAAGTCTATTATAGCCTTACAGCCCATGCTAGTGCTTTAGGTTATTCCTGCTTTACCTTGAGAAGGTTTCCTAAGGATACATTTACAGATAACTCATTTCCCAGTATTTTTAGATGTGCTCTAATAAGTCATCTAGCACTCTAGGTTGAGCTCATCTCCTCCTAGCCATGAGTTTCTAAAATAACTTTAATTAGTAAGTAGTATTAACTCTAAAGAAAAGGTAAAGAAATACCTAAAATTTTCATGGATCCACAACAATTGATACTTGCTTCTTCATGAACCTTCCAAACTCTCCATAGTTTAATTAGTCCATTATTTACTCTATTATAAAAGATTATTAGTATTTAAGATCATACTCTAATACCAACTCTGTCATAACTTGTCTTTATAGATATTATGATCGATGTAAAGATACCTAATTAGTGTCAACATACTAAGTAGATATCTTTACAAGCCTCTATTTTATTCTGATACCCTTACCAAAATAATGCTAATAGAAGGCAAAGGCATCCATACCCAGAAAATAAAACTATATACATGGTAGGTATTAGAGTTATACATACATGTACATATATCAAATCTATTTATATGGAAATAGATTATATGTTAGACACTACAACCTTCTAATTAGATCTATTGGAATCTCATTACTTTGGATTTATCTCTACAAAAGAAGAATGAGTACCATTACTAGTTATACCCTCTAAGTATGGGAACCTTAGTTAAAGGATGTATTATAATAGGATTAGGATCTAAATCTATCTGTTTAACTTCTAACTTATAGTATACTCTTGTATTTATAGGGTTGGACACTACTATATACTAAAATACTATTTCATGCATGTTATGAGGTGATAGGAAGGCTCCTCTATAAGTATCAGTCTCCTGTACTTGGTTCATGATCAGTACCTAAAATTAATTCAACATAATAAAAAGAGTGAGTATAACATATACTCAGTGAATGACTACTTCTCACCTTATTTAAAGGATTCTCATCATAAAGGATTCACCTTTTATTTACCTGTAATTGCTAGTTAATGTTTTATGAAGAAATGTTTCATATGTATGTTATTAGTGAGTATTACTATAAAAAATGGCAATGGTAGGTATATAAGTATCACCTTATACCTTTGGTCCAACCTTATCCTCGCCACTTTAAGCTTATAGCCACCACCTTTTTCCCTCTACTACTAATCACTCTTTTCCTTCTTTGCGAAGAATGTTATATTTCCTTTACTTATTTTTCATTAACCAAAAATGGGATTGATCTACACATCATAATGCAAAAAAAATTAGTTTATCATTAGTTTCCTTAAAATAATGCAGTATAATAAAGTGAACCAAGTCATACTCACGTGATCCCTTAAATTATTTTCTCTAAATTGAATTACTAATAATGTTTACACAATTATTTACTTTGTTATGCACTAAAAACACAAGAAATGAATGCAAACAGAATGCAAATACAAATTAAACAAAATATTAGATAGAATGTAAAATACATAAGTATACAGTAATAAAATGTAGAATTATGTAAAACATAAAATTAAAGGAGTTTATGAATTGAAATTGAATTAAATATATTAAGCAAAATAAAACATAAAGTAAACAACAAGGAAGAGAACTAATGTAATAAAATAGCCAATGGAAGCGATTAAAAGCTCTAGTTTAGATAATCATAGATCAATTAAGACTTAACTTTTCTAATTAATCTTTCAACATTAAATTACCTAGAATTCTTGCAATAATTCATGAACTCTATACTGGATAACCATCTAAGATTTGATTAATGAAGATTAGCTAAATTAAGTAACTATTATAATTCCTAAGCTAAATCAAAATTTATTTAATGATAGAATTTAGTTAAATTAAGAAATTGGATTAAAAACCTCTAAATTAATTTCTTAAACCTCTGCCCTTAATATCAAAATAGCAAAATATCAAAATTACAAGGATGAACACTAATTACACCAAATTAACATTGAACATGAGTAATTTCAAGAAATTTACACAAGTAACTAAGGAAAGAGGAAAATTAATTAAAGAAAATTAACATTATAAATCATAATCTCATAATTTGGTAGAGAAGAGCCTTAAACTCTTTGAATCCACTTCAAATTTAGCCCTCCATAGCTAGAGAACATAAGATCTAGAAGAAAAAAAAGTAAAGTTGTTTACTAAATATATCTCTAGGTCCCTTATGTCTAATGAGTTCTCTCTTTTTATCTAACCTAATTAACTTAAAATTCTATTAGACCTGAATTCTATGTCTCTTAGGATTACAAGAATAGGATCTTCCTAATTTTTAGAAACCCAAAACTTATTTATTACAAAGCTATCAAATTTAAGAGTTACAGTAATGAATTCCCATGGGTTTAAATTCTAACTAGTGTAAAACCACTAAAACAATATAATTTGGGTAATCCATGAACATAAAATTGTAGAGTTGGGTCTTATAAAGATTTGGACCTGGTTTTACATTAATTAGGCCTTTATAACTTCAAATATGTCCCAAAAATCGAAGTTGACTCAGTTGGGATAAAAACAAAGCTTTAGCTTCTTGATTGAATAAGGGCTCGAAGAAGTCGAAACTAGGATTTAACTAAAACATAAAATTATAGATCCTTCTTTAAGTTTTCCAATGGTATAAAGATAATCCTAATATGATATTTAGAGCCCATGATATAGTTAAAAAATAGAAATATCAAATTCCAGCATTAATTGAATAAATTCATAATATTGTAAAACTAACCCCAAATTATAAAATAAGGTCAATTCTATAAAATTAAGTATATATTACTCATTAAGAGATATGAAATATCAAAAAATAATATAGTAAATATTTTTCTCATAAAGGATGTTAAGATATCAACCACTTATTCCATTTCAATAAGTATAGTTAAATGCCAACCATATCATAAGTGTTTTATGTAATATACCAACATATCACATCCATTCAATTTCTTTTTAATCAATCCTTAAAGAGTTTCAAGCAAACTCATTTATGTATCATGGTTTGGAGCCCTTTGTTATGCTCTCAAATTAACTTAAAATTTTTATCATAATTCATTCTAACCTTTCTAACATATTACTACATAAAATACAACAATTAAATTACACATATTAACTCCAAGGTTACTATTTATATAGAACACATAAGAGGAATTCAAAATCAGGATAATACAAAAGTATAAACTAATCATTCTTTTAAAATAATCCTAAAAATAGAAAGAGATGCCACTAAGTTTAAATTTTTCACTCTTGTCTTTCAATACCTCCTTGAAATAGCAACTGAGTCACTTCATGACAATATATCAAAATTTTTATAAATTTAGGAATAAGAGTATTAAGCAATCTTGATAAAAATCAAAAGAAAATACCTAGTTGTTACCTCACAAGATTTGAAATTATTATTTGAATGACCTTTTGCAACCTATGAATGCTTAAGTTCTTTACTAATTCTCTATCTTCCTTTCATAATTTGTTGGTCTAAAGGAAGAAGAAATTTTCTACTTATAATGGCCCACACTTATATAAATGTTGTTCCTAATAAGCCTAAAAAGATCTACAGATTTCAACAATTTTCTTTATCTTGGGAAAAATGGAGAGTTGATTATAACATCCAAGTGGCCCTCTTCATTCACTAAATCATTACCTAATTCTCCAATAAAAATAATCCACCATAAAAGACAAAAGAATTTTTCACAAAATGGCCCGTAGTTTAACTTCTTTTTCCACTTAGGTTCTTGACTTTTTTTAGAAGTTTGAGCCCAAATTTTTGGGCCTAACAAATCAAATTTAAGCCTAAAAAAATTAGGTCAAAATAGCCCAATACTAATACAAATTAACCACTTAAAAAGAAAAAAAGTTTATTACAAATTAGCCTCAAATTTTTTTACTTTCTTTACATTTTTGCCCCCTAAACTTTTAGATATTTTTAGACCTATATTATTGAACTTCTACAAACATTTTAGGCATATAAATTTTGATATAGGTAAGCCTGAGGGTTTTTATATTAATTTACTAAACTTTTTGACTCAATTTTCCATTTTTTTTATTTACTCAAGTTTTAAAATTTTAGTAACTTCCTATGTGAATTTTCTTAAACCTATTATTAGGTTTTTAATTGGATTTTTATCTAATTTAATGTATTATAAGTTCTAATAAAAAATTCTAGTTAGGCTTACATCAAAATTTCTCCTATGAATCTCTTGAATTTCACTTGATTTTTCTACTGAGTTTTCTAATTTGGGGGTTCTTTGATAGAATACCTATTTGGAATTTCTAATTTATTTAGGATATTTCTTAAAATGACTTTTATGGGGTATTACAATCACCAAGGTCTTTCATGTCCAAAGATTGATATAACATAGATTTAGTTTCATAAAGTAAATTAATATCACCATTAGCAAGTTATAATTCACATATAAAATAAGAATAATGAAATAATTCCCATTCACCTTGAGGTATATGTGTTGATCAACCTTATTTTGAATAAAATTCATAAAAGAGATGATTTTATCAAATTTCAAATACTATTGCTTAGATACTTGTTTAAGACCATAAATTGACTTCTTGCATACCAAATGTAAATTTTCCACTTTCAAGAAAACCTTTTAGTTGTCGCATGTAGACTTCCTCACATAAATTTCCATTCAAGAAAGAAATTTTGACAGCCATCTAATGGAGTTCTAGATCATAATGAGCCACCAAAATTATAATAATCCTCAAAGAATCTTTAGAAGATGCAAGTGAAAAAGTTTCTTTGAAGTCTATCCCTTTCTTTTCCATATACCTTTTTACTACCAATCTTGGCTTGAATTGCTCAATGTTGCCTTTTGAACCCTTTTTAATTTTGAACAACTATTTGCAACTAATGGGTTTAAAACTATTTGGAACTTCAATGAACTCCATACTTTATTAGAATAAATAGACTGAATCTTATCATGCATTGGCTTTATCTATTTACTAGATTATTCACAAGAAATTACTTCATTATAACTCACTGGATCAACAATTACCCAATATCATATTAGCCTCACCTAGGTGTACAACATAATCATTTGAGATTGCAGGCCTTTTTACCCTTTTGGAATGTCTAACACAAGCATCAATAGGCACAATGGGTTTTTCTAATTCAAATGGATTATTTATAAAACCCTTATGATCTTGTATATGAGACATTCTATTAATAGGTTGATACGTGATCCTTTCTTGTATAATAGGCATAGGAAAAATAGTTGGTACCTTTTCCAAAACATTATTATCATTTTAAAATTTATTAGAATTACAAACATTATTTTGAAGAAATTTTGCTATTAATGACTCAATTATCTTTATCCCACAAGTTGGATAGTAGAATCTATAACTTTTGCATCTATTAGGATATCCAATAAAATAACTCCTAGTGGTTTTAATATCTAGCTTTGATATCATAGGGTCATTGATTTTTACTTCAACTAGACAATCCTATACTTGAAGATGGTTTAGATTAGTTTTCTAACCCTTGAAAAGTTCAAAAGGTGTTTTGGGTATTAATTTTGTAGGGATTCTATTTAGGATATATATAGCAATTTTTAAGGCTTCAACCTAAAGAAAAATTGGTAAGTTGGTTCCACACATCATGGATCTTATCTTGTCTATCATATTGCGATTTCATCTCTTAGTCACTCCATTTTGTTTAGAAGTCCCAGGTATAGTAAATTGAAAAATTATCCCACAATCCTATAAGTATTTAACAAAAGGTCTTATGAGCTAGCCTATATTACCAGCTCTGCTATAATATTTACCACCATGATTAGATCTTATAATTTTAATCTCTTTATTACATTGCTTTTCTACTTCAACTTTAAAAATTTTAAACTTTTCTAGAGATTAGGAGTTATCATCTATAAGGTAGAGTTCTTAAAAGGACCACTTATATTTATATGAATTATTCCTAAGAGTTCTTTACTACTAGTAGAATCTTTATTATTTTTTTCTAGTCATTTTTCCTTTAATACAATCAACACAATCATGATCAAAATTATATAAACCTGGAATAACATTCTCTTTTATTAACCTATTAGTTCTTTCTTGATATATGACTTGGATGTCTATACCACAAAAGAAAAGAATTTTCCTTAGACAAGGCCTTTTAACACCAACGTTCATAATATGAAGAGAATTAAACTATTTAGAATCAATATTTAATTTATACAAACCATCAAATTCTAAAAGATTACCAATAACAATAAAATTATAAAATAACTAATAAGATCCATCATTAAAACTCTAATAAACATATAAATCTTGAAGTTTTGATAAAGAAATTAAACTTTACCTCATGGACGATACATATAGAGTGTCTTTCAAAGATAAAATAAATATTGAATCTAATTTCAATTCAACTATGCAGATGTATTCCACTTACATTTGTTTTTGATTTTCTACACATTGATTGACTTCATCCCTACTTGACTTTTGTTTGCTCTTGAATCTTTAGAAGTTATTAGTAACATACATATGCCTCAAAGTCAATCCACCAAGAATTAACAAGAACATTTATTAAATTGGATTTAAAACAAACATAAGCAAAAGAATTACTTGATTCATTTTAATTTTTCTTCTTATTTTTCTTTTCTTGCTATTTCCTACAAGCAAAATAATCCTTCCTTCTATGATCTATCTTCTTGCAAAACTAACATTCATCTTTGGTTATCATAAGTTTAAGACTATAGCAATTATAATCAAGGTTTCTTTCAAGACCACCTTTACCCTAGGGCCTAAAATTTCTTTTAGCAAAAGGCTTCTTAGAATGTGGCTGATTGACTAAGTTCACATTTAATATCCTAAAATAATATTTAAATTTTCATAAATTTCAATACTCGTGAATATTTATTTAATTAGTTAATATTTAAGTTTTTATAAATTTAAACACTTGTCAATATTTATTTAATTAATATTTGGTTTTAATTTTTTTGAATTTTTGGAATATCAAAATAAAATCGATATGTTATTATTAATTAAAGATTAGTTTAAAATAATTTTTACAACGAAGTCCTCACAAGTTGAGAATAATTTTGTTGATCATGGATACAAGGATTTATAAAATAATTTATTTACATCTAATAAATTATTTTTAGGAATTTTGAAAGTTTAAAGTAATTATTTTAGGACTCTTAAATTTATCAAGATACTACAAATGCATATCTATATCTATATATATATATATATGTGTGTGTGTGTATTGATGGAAGATTGAAAATAATTATATTGGGATTTTAAATAAAATTAGTTTAATGAAAATGAGTTTTAGTAAAATAAATGGGTGGCTAGGGGCTTATGATGCACCACAATGCATAAAATTATCACTCATAGCTCTTTTTTTTTTTGCATTTTCTTTCTCTTTCTTTTTTTTTTATTTTTCTCAATTGCCTTGTCTCTCTCTTCCTTGATTTTTTTCTTTCCTAATGTCGGTACCCTTTATATATATATAACTTATTTCCTTCTATTATTTTTCTTTACTCCTCCTAATTTCTCTCTCTCTCTCTGTAATGGCCTTCTCTCTCTCTCTCTTCCTCTATGTCATTCTTCTGCTCAAAAGCTACTGGTTGATGTTATCCTCCTTTGTTGCTGGCATCATTAGTAGAGCAATTAGTTTTTACTACCCTATTGCAATGCCTCAGTACGTGAGGATAGCCCAGTGAGCTCGAGAAGCTAGCAAAACCATAAGAGCACTAGATTGACTTTCTCCGGCTACCATGCTCTACTTGGAGCTTCTCATGAGTCTCTTCCAGTCTAGTCTCCTCTCAGCTATAGCATGGAGTTAGGTGAAGATCTCCACCAGCATAAACTAACTAGTTAATTCATCTAGCCTATTCTCCAATCTCTACTAGTTATAATTAAGGAAACTCATCTCATTCATATTTTTGGTTGTAATAGCCATGATTTTGGTTCCAAATTATTAAAAATTTACTACCATATTTGCAATAAGGTCTCTTGCTACCATTGGAATTTTGTCCACTAAAGCTCCACCACTTGTAGCATGAATCATGCTTCTATCCATAGGGAGAAAGCTTTTATAAAAATATTGAATTAACAATTACTCACTAATTTGGTGGTGTGGATAGCTTACACATAGCTTCTTAAATCTCTTCCAGTATGCATGAAGTGTCTCACCACTCATTTGACTAATTCCATAAATCTATTTTCTTATAGCAATAGCTTTAGATGCAAGGAAGAATTTCTCCAAGAGCAGCTGCTTCATATCAATCAAGCAAGTAACTAAACCAGGTTAAAAATAGTAGAGCCAATCCTTAGCTACATTAGCTAGGGAGAAAGGGAATTCTCTCAGTTTAATATGATCTTTAGAGATGCCTTGTGGCTTCATAGTAAAGCAAACCATGTGGAATTCCTTCAAATGCTTATGTTGATCTTTACTTGTAAGTCTATAGAACCTTGGAAGCAAATGTATTAGGCTAAACTTAAGCTCAAAATCAACATCTAACTTAAGATATGGAATGCCTAATAGTTGATATGTGACATCAGGGGTAGCCAATTCCTTTAATGTGCTATTATTAACCATTTATTCAAAATTATGTAAAGGTGCAGAATGAAGGTTAAGAAGGCTAGAATTAATTATATTTTTATTCCTATAAAGTGAATGAAATATCCTATTTATTTCATAATCAAAATTAACTAATTCAGCAAGATATCTTCTTGTCATGTGTAGCACTACACAACACCACACATAATAGAAGATAAAAGCACTATAGGAGCATAGAAACACTAATATGCAAGTGCACTATGAAAAATCAACTTAAACTTATCTAATTCTTCTGTTTATACAATTTTAAAAATTATAAAACCAACACAGAAAATTTTCTACAATTATGCAAAACTAAAAAATGCAATAAAAATATTAAAAAATTAAAAATGTGGTTAAAATAATGAAATTTAGCCAAAAAAACTAAGGCACTCACAAGCTTATAGCTTGTGATTTTTTATGAGAAAAATAAGATCTAGTTCTCATAAAAATTTCAACTCAATCAGAGCTAGGATGAAAAAGTTATGCCCAAAACAAGATATGAGTGCAAAATTTTGTAAAACTAGGTTTCTTGGACCAAAAACCTTTGTTTTAATGTTTAATAATGTTAATTATGATGAGATATGATGGATTGAAGTGGAAGAATGAGCAAAAATCAGAGGATGCAAAAGAATGCAAGCAAACACAGAAAGATGCTAGTTACCGTAGAATGCAAGAAACACAATTAATGGATGTAATTACCTATTGAAATGCTTCAAGAATTGTATAGTATACTACTAAAAATATATGGTAAAATATAAATTCAAGAGGATCCCTGGCAATGATGCTAAAATTTTGATGTTCACGTCATAATGCACCAAAATTGTATTAAAACTAGTTACTGAAAAATAATGTTGTATAGTAGTACAACCAGGTCGTACCCCTAGCGATATTTTGATTTTACCTTTTTGAATTAATTCCTAACAATACCTACATAAATTTTAAATTATTTAAGCAATGAAAATGTAAAGAATTAATACAAACAGAATGCAATGCAATGTAATAGAATACTATCATAGAAACGGAATGCAATATATATGCTATATACTATATGCTGTGTATATAATTATGCAATAACAGAATGCAGAATTGGAAGGGTGGTTGCCTAAAATTAAATAATGTAATAAGCATAAAATTAAGTTCAAGATAGAAGCAAAATAGAAATAAAACAGAAAAGACTTCAATGGAATTAAATAGTTGATTCAAGAAAATTAAGAGCCCTAAATTAGATTAATCATAGATCAATTAGAATTTAACTTTTTTTAATTAATTCTTCAACCTTGAATTACTCAGAATCCTTATAATAATTTATGAATACTACACTTGACAATAGCCTAGAATTTGATTAATTAAAATTAGCTGAATTAAGCAATCATTATAATCCCTATGCTAGATTGAAATTGATTTATAAATAGAATTCAGTTGATTTGAGAAACTGAATTAGAAATCTCCAATTAATCCCTTAAGCCTCTGTCCCTATGTATAAAACTATGATTTATCAACCATAATTTCACATCAAAGTATCAAAGAAATTAGAAATCACAAAGGTGAATATCAATTATATCAAATCAACATCAAACACAAGGAATCTCAAGAAGACTTTCAATATAAGTAAATAGAGAAAGAGGAAAATTAATTAAGAAAGGTTAACATTACAAGTCATGATTTCATAATCCATAAGAAGAGAGCCTCGACTTCTTGAATCAACCATGAATTTATACTTCCATTGATGAAGAACAAAAAGAGCAAAGAGAAGAAGAAGGCTGTCTACTGAATTTCTGTATATTCTGAATATGTATTTTCTCTTTAGCTCTCTTACTTATTTATATAACCTAATTTGCCTAAAACCTTATTGGACTAGGATTGGATGACTCTTAGGATTACTATTTGTAGAAGAAGGCTTTCCTAATTTCTAGAAGTCCAGACCTATTTTTTTACAAATCAATTAAATCTAACAAATCAATCAGTGAATTCCCGCAGACCTATCTTCCAAGCAAAATGAGACCATGAAATCGATGAATTCCAAAAGATCCACAAACATGAAAGTTGTAGGCTTATGTCTTCTAAGAATTTGGGAACTAATTTTAGGTTAATCTAACCACTATAGCTCCAGATATGGCCCAAATACAGAAATGGGTTTAGTTGGGATAAAAATAGAGCTTTAGCTTCTCGGCTAAGTAAAGGCTTGAAAGAATCCGAATTGGACTTTGACTAAAATATAAAAGTTGTATATCTCTCTTTTAGCTTTCGATCAATATAAAGTTTGCCTTAATCTAAGATTCAAAGCCCAAGATATGATTGAAAAATAGAAATAATGTCAAAATCCAACATTTATTGAATAAATTCACAGTATTTTAAAATTGATCATAAATTATAAAACAAGGCCTATTTTATAAAATTAAGCACATGTAATACTAAGAGACATAAAATAGAAGAAAATAAAATAGTAAATATTTTTTTCATCGAACAACTAAGAACCTTAACCACAACCAAAGAAGCCTAATTCCAGCGCCAACGAGCTACCAGTTTGCCCATAGAAGGCAGCAATATATATTTATGTATTTAGCCTTTCTAATTTTTGTTGTTTAGGGGTTGATTTCAAGATAAAATCATTTGTGTGTGTTTTTTATATACAAAATGGTGCATATAAAAAATATAATTTTTAGATTATAAAATACTAAAATAGGGTAATTAAAATATACATACAGAGCATTATATGCTATTATTCTAAAAGAATCATGCATGATCTAGAAAGAAAACTTATTTATGGGTATTTTGAATGTATGATGATGGCTTAAAAAATAGAAATTTTATGATACAAATTGCTAGAATAAAGTGGTTAGAGTAAATATATAGCATTAAGTTTTAATATTTTACAAGATTCCAACTAGAGTTAAGTAAAGCTCATTTTATGTATATTATAGTTTTTGAGTATTGCTTTTGAAAAATATAATTTTTATGATATAGAATGCTAAAACAATAAGATTAAAGTATTCTTGAATTATTATATCCCAATATTTTAAGAATTTGAACTTGATTTAGAATATTCCCACTTCATCACCTTAATTTGAATTTTTGGTATAACATTAATAAAACGAAGATTTTATACTCAAGAGTATTGAATTAGTGCATTTAAAGTACATTTATATTTTTAGAATCTAATATTTTGATTGTTTTACTTTAGGTTAGAGATTTGAAGAAGTTGTCATATACATGAATTTCTAATATTTTGATGACAAGTTTGAATATAACAAAAGTGAGAATTTAGGATTATTAAGTGGTATAGAATATTGGGAAATATAAGAAACGAGTGATACACAATACTATTATATTATGACTAGGCTATGGATTTGTAATATGTGAAAAAAAATTAATTAATGTTTATGTAATTATAATTTATCTTTGTAAATAGTGATATTAAGGAGAAAATGTGAAAAGATGATTATGGATGCTTTGAAACTTCCAAAGGTGAATCAACGTTACCAAGTGAGTATATATCTCACCACAGATTAATATTATAATGAAAAATAGCTTAAATGTCATGAATTATATTTTCCTTATTAAAATTATAGATTTTGTATTCATGTACATATATTCATATGTAAACTCCATGTTGATGTATAAATGCAATTAGTTGTTTGAGTGAATGTTAATAGATTAGATTGTGCGGCAAAACTATGATAGTAATATTTCTACCTAATGATAAATTGTGATTGAGTTTCAATGATATTTATATGTTATAGTTTTATTGGAAAACATGATGACATTATTGTATATTCATGCATTATTTTGTGCTTGGTATTGTTTAGTGATGAATTAGTGAGTTTGCACTAAAGTTTAATAAATAATTATGATATAAGAGTTAAGCTCCTATGTGTATATTATCTATCGATTCCGCCATGGATGGTATTGGAAGTTATGAATTGTGTTAAAGCAATGACATTGGAAATTGTGAACTGTAATGAAGCGATGCTCCAAAAGCCAAAAAGGAAATTCTAGCAAATAGTTGTGAAGGATGTAAAATTAATCTGAGAACCAAATCGAAAATTCCTAGAGAATAGAAAAGTATAAAATTAACCTTGAAATCAAAAAGCAGGTTTGTATATTTTTACTATAACTGGATTTATGATATGATGTAATATTGAAAATTATTTGCGATTGGATATTACTATTGGTATGATTAAGATGATTTATTCATGTTTAAGCCTTAATAGCTATTTATGATTATAATGTCTACTCGACATGGGTAGTATGTGATATGATAATGATGTTATCTACTAATGGATAATTGAGATTTTTACAAATTATGATATAAGATATAGAATTTAAGTCATATATAGGTGAACTCCTATTTCAAGGCTTGATTTTGTATATGTCATAAATTCATGAAATGGGTTTGCTAATATTTTCTAATTTAGTATATGATTAGCTTGCGATTATTATATATAAAATGATCTCCCACGAGATAGTGGTAGATGTATACTTATTAAGTTCTTATAACTCACTTTGTTTTATTTCCAATATTTTTAGGTTAAGATTTAAGCTTGTTAGATTCATGAAGAACTGAGACTGCGTTGTTAAAGGATTTAATAGTTAAGATTAGAATTAACATTAAAGATAGAGCTGTGTTGATTCATGTTTTTTTAAATTGCTATATATGTATATATAATTTGAAACTATATAATACTATATGTATGTTGTGAATTTTGTTGTATCTAAATATAATATAGGTTTTGTATTATAGGGTGCATGGCCCTCGAGAAGTGTTTAAAAACAAGGGAGACTCTATCCATTTTTCTATAAAATTTAAAGGGAATTTTGAGTTCCTCTAGAAATATGGAGATTCTTGTTAGATAGTTAGAATGAAAAGTGTTGAGACTTATGGAAACCAAGTATCGAGATCCATGCCAATCATAATTGGGTTAGGTTATGACTTCATAATTCTTAAAACATCATGTTTCATCCTTTCTTCTTCTTAAGCACAAATGGACATCAAAGTGTTAACATCTTAATTTTCTTTTTAGGTGTTATAAGAAGTTTTCAAGGCATTAAATTGGGAAGGTAAGGCAATTAGGGCATGGTTAACAAGAAAAGCATCATCAACATGGCATTTATGCTTATCAAGTGTAGTAGAAATAGTAACCATCTTCAGAATATACTCACTAACACTACCTTTCAAAAACTATATACCTTGACTTATCAAAAACTATATACATTTCCCCAATGAAAATAAATAAGATTTTGGAATTATTAGTAATTGGAATAGTCTGATCTAAACCCTTAAAGATTAATCTCTTCATCGCTATCAAAGCCAAGTGATTGGCCGTAACCCATTTCTTATAATAAGTTTTTTGCTTAATAGTACCTTGGGCAGTTAAATCAGCAAGCTTCTCAACTCTAATTGGTATATCCACATCCATCATGGTCGAAGCTAATTCCATATCCTCCTTCCATCTCTTATAACTTCCTCCACTCAAAGTTTTAATTGAAAAAAATTGATTATTTAGGGAAAAAGCACATGGAGTTGAAAATAATAATGATAATAAAATTTTAGTCAATATTATAAGCAATAAATAATAACTTATATATCTTTTAAACATTAGGCACTTTAAAATATTATTATAGATTCCCTTGTGAGTGGAAAAAGTAATTAATTTTAAGACATCCTTATAATATCAGCCTAATATAATAATAAATAAAATTAAAAAATCCAACACTTGTGGATAGAAGAATCATCAATCTGCTTATTATTATAAAGGCTCTAAGTTATCCAAACCAACACAATAACCTTCTATCAGTAGGTGATTATACGAAATAACTTGAATAACAAGAACACCCCTAATAACATAAAAGAATTTCACTAACTTGTTAAATGATCACTATGGTGATAAACATTGAATTCCACTAATTCAATTCTAAAGGAGAAAAAATATATCCTAATTGCCCATAAAAAAAATTTCACCTCGATATAAATTTTCCCAAGATGTGTTTCATTCTCAAAACACGTCAAAATAATTTTAACGATTAAATTCATACATATACACATAAAATTCAAAGTATGAATAACATGCACAAAATTATATATATATATATATATATATATATATATATATATATATGACAATTATGATATATACAAAATGTCAAACATATATAACAAGTATGATAAATGTTAATGTCATATATATATATATTACGCTATGGGAAACTGGGTCTTTCAGCAGCTTTTTCATCCTTTCCATAAATGGTTGATGAACGTATTACGTTTAAAACCAGAATAAGGATAGCGGCTACGTCTAAAAAAGGTTCCTCAGGTGATCTCACCAGAGAAAGACGAGTTCTCAGCTCCCAGTTAACGGTCCAGGCCCTATTACACCTCCTTTAGATAATGGTTGGTTCAACTCCGTCGAAGTCAGGCATCTTGTCAACTCTCCGGCACCGGTAGTCTGGCGAGTAAGCCACTATCTCTTTAGTGACTCCAAGCAGGAGTCTTACCCGCAGAAACTCTTATTCGAGAGATGGCATTAGGAATCTATTCCGAGACTTCGTCATTGAGAGCAACTAACTGCCATTATTATTATATATATATGTGTGTGTGTGTGTGTGTGTGTGTGTGTGTGTGGAATGTTCTCTTGAATCATATGTATGACACCAAATCAAATAAACTATATGTACATGTATTTAGAAAAAAAAAGAAAATGTTAGAATGCTAAATCAATTATATATGAAAAACATAAACATCAAACATAAAATTCATTTTATATATATACATACAAAAAGGTAAGGATATATATATGAAAGAGAATGTACAAACATATATATAAAGGCTCTAATGATGCTAAATGTGTATATATATATAATGCTAAATCAATATATATACAAAATTAAATTTCAATTTATAATATAATATAAATTGAATTATTTTTTTTTAATATTCCAAAGCCAAAACATAGTACTGTACAATTTAAAATTTTTCTTTAATAACATCATATAGAATTAATTGCCAATGAAAATTAAATTAAAATCTTAATTAATTAAATTAGGATTCTAGTTTGATATAATTTGCTTTGATACCACATGTAATAATTTATAATTTTACAAATCATGTATTAAAATTAGAATCATAAATAAAAGAATATTAAAATTAATAATAGTACATATCTCTAGAATCCATTCATAATCTTCAATTTTTTTCCACAAATATCTATATAGAGAATAGGGCTTTTGCTTCCTACAGCTTCTACCATTTGTGATACTCTAATAGGAAGAAGAACAATCATAAGCATCTAATATGAAGAGTGGACTTAGCCTTAATATTCATATAATCCTAATTGAATCCACCCATTATGAACTTAACAATAGGCTCACCAAATATGCTTAAATAGGCTCAAGTTACTTTCTTGACACAATATATATATTATAAGGTAAATATACTACCTATTGGATCATTTTATTTTTAGGTCTTATATAATTGAGTTACAAGCCTAATCCAATTTTATTTAAAATAAAAGAATCTAATTAGTTACAGCCTAAAATAAGATAATTATTACACTAGCATTCTTATTAAGATTAGAACTTATCTAGAAGAAAATTAATCTAAGGATGGAATCAAATATGTAATATTTATAGACAAAAGTATTTAGTTATTTATGAAAAATCAATACACTTCTAGTTTGAATTAGGATCAACTAGGATAGAAATAAAGTATTGGGCTGAACTCTTTTTTAATGTCAAGGTAATAATTATGAATAGTTATCAACTCCTATGAAATAGTAGAAGAATAAGACTTATTATAGGACATACAATGCATTATAAACATACAAATCATTATGCTCATTACACATCAACTCGGTTATTCTATTCCATTTCTTAAAAAAAGAGCTTAAGTCAAAATACTCAATATCATGGCAATACCTTTATACAAAACTTCTCCCTAAGCTATCAAGACCTAACTTAATCATGACCAACATGGATCTTGTTATCGATTTCTATAAGCCTTAACAATTTTACTTTTTTATTTTATGAGAATTTTCAAATTTTAGGGAGGCTTGAAATTCATATAAAATTTTCATAGAAAAATGGATAGAGTTTTTTCTATTTTTGGATACTTCCTGAAAGCCACATGCCATAAAATATAACACCTGTATTTCTTTCCAAGTATGGTAGCATCAAACATGCACACAATACTATATAATTACAACATATATGCAAATAAATAATTTTAACACATTAATGGATGAATCAATGAAAATTCTATCATTATTTCTAATCCTAATCTAATTGTTAAAACTCTTTTGTAAGGAAGTTTTGGATTTCCATAAATGCAACTAGGTTCAAAGGCTCTTATCCTAACCTCCACCTAAGATGCTAGGCTAGAGCTCACTAATAGTGGAATGGTGCTAGATGCCAGCAAATGGCCCAAAATAACAATTCTAGCTAAAGCTCCTATCGGTTGCTATCACAGCTCCACCCAGCTACCTTACGCACCTAGCAATTTCTTCTATTCTCTAAGAGTTAAGACATGTTTAACTAATGTTAGAAGAATGAGCAATAGCAACGAGAATAAACCCACAAAAAATTGACAACTGAATGGAGATAGGAGATACAAGGTGAAATAGAAGATGTTTCAGTGGCACCGATAAAGTGCCATTTAGTGCCAAGTGACACAAGTTTGAGGGTAGCTAAGAAAGGCAATGCTAGCAGAGGCAACAAAGAGAGAGGGAAAGAAGGAGAAATGCCCGTGAATTGAGCCAAAACAGCCAGGAACATAAAATAAAAAAGGGAGTATATGAAAGAGACAATGGGGTGAGAAAAGAGAGGGGAAAATATGGAAAAATAAAGAAGGATGGAGCTAATCCCCAAAAAAGAAAAGGAGAGGCTACAATTTGGAAAATAGTAGGAAAAAGGGAAAAAAAGTAGCTAAGCAAATTCTAAAAAAAAATGCAAGCTAAGGGATATTATTTAGTGCTTTGCAATGCACCATAGGTTATTTGAAATCTTAACTCAATTATTGTTATTATTTTTTAATCTTTCTTCAAAATATAAAAATTTACATATTTCCAATAACCTAATAAATTTAAAATTCTTAAAAATAATTATCTTAAACTTCCATAATTCTAAAAAATAATTCATCAAATAAAAATAAATTATTTTCATAAATCCTTACATCCAAATTCATAAAACTTATTTTCAACTTATTGGAAGTTCCTTCTAAAAATTATTTTAATCTAATCTCAAATCAACAATGATCATATATAAAAATAAATTAATTTTAAATGTTATCATAAATATTATTTTCACTATTTCAGAACCATTAAAATGAAAAAGAAATTTAAAGCTAATATTAACTGAATAAATAAATAATTCTCCACAAGCCTTAAAATTTCCAAAACTTTAAATTTTAGCTTAGAATATTACATAAGTGCATATAACAGAGTAATGGATAGTCAAGTGAAAGCCAATCCATAAAATAATTTGATTTATAAATAGCATCATTATAGTAAATATCATAATGCTAAAGGAATCATCATTGCAAAACATAAAAGAGGGAGGTCATAAGCATCAATACCATAAAATCAAATTTTGATGGAATGAAAAAGACACATATAGTAGAATCATAACCATAGAATATGAACCTAATCAAAATGCAGATATTTGTCTCATACACTATAGCAAGGGTGAGAAGAGATATTTTACATTTCAGAGAAGCTAGAATTAGAGATACCATTGTTTCTAATATAGAAGTTATAGGAAATGCCCTACCTTTGAGTGTGGTTTGAACTATTAATCTATGTAATTGAAAGAACCTATCTTTTTAGAATAAAAGAATAGTGACCTTATACTTATAATGTCCTTTAACTTCTTTACTTTCAACTCATTCAATTTCATTTTGATTTAGTGATGGGTTCCATGAATATTAATTTGAATTAGATTAATTATTTTCTATCATTAAAAATCCAAAAAATTCATTCTTGATACTTTCAAATAAACAAATAAAGTAAAGTGAAAAGAAAAAAGAAATCACTTAATTTACTTTTTTCCAAAATTGAATGGCACATTTTAAAAGAATATAATTTCATTATAATTAATTATATATATTGTAAATTGTAAAAAAATTCAAAAAAAAATTGGATTCTATTTTTACAAGTTGAAGTTTCATTTTATTAATAAAATTTTCTTTCTTTTTGTTTGTCCACTAACTTCTTATAAGCCAAAAAAAATCTATAAGATTTAAATAAAAAATACAATGACACAATTATACTATTCCAATTTCTTTTTTTATTTAGGATTAAAAAAACAAAAAAAGGGTAAATTTAATGAGTCTTCATCATAATATATATACTGCAGCTAACTATTACTATGATATTTCTATTTTTTATTTAGGATTAAGAAAATACTCTTCATTACAATATATATATTATAACTAACTAGTACTAAAATATAAAGAATTCTATGAATGATGTTACTGTATATATTTGCACTAACTTGTGTTCTTAAACTCAAATCAAACTGATCAATTTAATCAATCTAGTCAGAAATTGGTTCTTAGTCCAATTTGGGTGATAAGTAATACCAAGGAGGGTAGTTCAACCATTTTGAATAGCCAGAACCTATTATATATTTGGAAACCTACCAAACCAATTCATATGGGTCTTCACTATTGTGTTTCAATGAAAAAGAATGTTATGTGTTAGTAGAAAAGAATAAAAAGAAGTGTTATAATCACAGCATGTGAGCCCAAAGCACAAGCTTACACCTTTACCACTATATATATATATATTTTGAGTATTGTTATCATAACTATAACACTTAACATAACCCAATTGTACAATAGTGAAAATATGTTTATTATGTGTTAAACTATATTAATTAAGTTTATATTAAATATAATTTTAAATTATATTATTTTAATTGACATTATTATTTTAAATATTTATTAAATTTATTTAAATTATATTATATGTGTTATTAAAAATAATAGTGGTGAAAATATATTTATTTTTGTATAACCTATAGATTTAAAATCTAAGCAAATATTACATTCTTAATGACTTAAAAATATTGATTTATAAAGTGATATATTAATTTTTTCATCATATATATATATATTTATAAATATAAAAATATATTAATCAATTTAACCAATTGAACTAGTCTAATCTTGATTCAATCATCTTTCCTAATCAATGGCAGGACTAGGTTTTAAAGCATTAGTTATAGCATTATCACAGTTACTTGATAAGGGTATGGTAAAACTATAATACTTTGTTTGTATAAAAGTTTCTTATGTTTAATTATATGAATATATAATTTGCATTGTTGTATATTTCATTTGCTTCCTCTCATGCATGTTATTACAAACAATAACAAGGGATTTCATGGTGATTTCAAGGAAATAAAAGAAAGAGTTTCCTAGCATTAAGTTAAACATATATTTTCTCCAAATATTTTTCTAAATGTTTTCAAGATTTTTTTTGTATTATTCACATATTTTTAACTTAAACTATTTTTAATCTATTTCTAAAGAAAAGAAACTAATTTTTAAATTTGATATTATCTTCAAAGTATTTTAAAAGAGTATGATCTTTTGATTTTCTAAGTTTTGTAAACTTAATCCTATTTAATTGTACTCATTTAATGATTTAACAATGGAAATAAAAACATTACTTAGTTTTTAGAAAATTTTCTTATAAAGTATCATTTTGGTTTTTAAAGCAATTTTCAAGAAAATAATATTCAAACAAGTTTTATGTATCTAATTGCAACATGTATTTTTGATAAAATATCTTTTTTGAAATAGTTTTATGAAAAATGATTATTTGAGAGTCTATTAGAAGTAATAACCTTCTAATAATAGGTTTTTTTGAAATCATTTCACTAAAAGTTTTTATTTTCTAAAATCATCAAATTTCAACTCTTTTCAAATCAAAAAGAAAATTTCTTTTATTGAGCTTGGATTTTGACTCTCAAAAGATTTTTATATGTCTAATTTTTTAAAATGTATTTAAAAAATTGAACCTTATTAATCATGAAAAAATGTCTTCTAATTTGATATAGACTTTTGAAAAAAAAAAGTTAGTGAATTTTGTGTCTTTACACCATGCATATTTTATAAAGTAGTAAACTTTCCATAGATTAGTTAGTTTAAAAAGGCTTATAAGGGAAATCTAGTTAATAGATTTACACTAGTTATGATGATCTAAAAATAAGATCGTGATACTTATTTTAAGATTCCCCTAGTAGATAGGGTTGAAGTTGAATGAAAGAAAGCATAAAAGTGTTGATTGCAACTTGATGTATTATGGGTCAGTTTCTATTCTCTTGGCAAATAATTCATTCTTCGAGGATTTCACCATTTTCTTCTTGGTAAAGGCATAAAAACACAAATATTTGTTAAAATGAAACCTTGTCATTTCTTACAAATTATGCATATGTATTTATGAATTAGGCAATACAATATGTTTTAATTTTTAATTATATTTAAATTCTAAGTACTTACTCACAGAGTTTCAAAGAAACATACTCATTTCCTTTTCTTCCTTTCTTTGGGAATTTTCTCCTTATAGGTACCTAGCTATTATTGGATAGGTTGGAAATGTGCCTACGTAAGAACTTGAGTGTCAAGGTAAGTATTAGGATAGTTGGAATAGCTTTGCAAAGTGGTTTATCATTACATTTTATAATTGATTTTGTAAAGTGTATATTCTTTCGAAAGAAAGGTATGTTTGCATATAAACATTTCAATACTTATGATTGAGAAAGGTTGATAGGTTATCATCCAAAATGACTCCTAATGTTAGTAACATGCCTTAAGAGAGGTCATGATAAGTAGACCTAAAAGGCATTCCTTTTAGACTATTGAATCTCTATAAAATTCTTGGTGTTATTTCTTCTTCTTCTTTATACTTTTATGTTATGTTTTCATGTTTTTTTATTTTGCATATAACATCAAATATCTTGTTCTTAAGCAAAAACATATTCATAATTTTTACATATTCTTTGAAAAAAGAATTTTAATTTTGAAACAACATATTCATTAGTTTTGTATTATGAATTCAAAGAATTTTTTATTCTTTCATAATTTTTACATAATAAATCTAAAGAAGTTTAACTTCTAATATTATTTGAGAATTTTTATTAGCCAATTTACTCCTTTTTAGCCTTTAAGTCCTATCAATATACCATGGAAAGAACCCTACTTATGCCTTAACTATGTAAATTAGTGTATGTATTTGTAAATTTAAGCAGCTTATTCTAATTCAAGTTTAATTACTAGTCATGGAAGCTATATGTTTTGTTATTCCTACATTATAGCTTTTGTTATGAGTACAATTAGTATAATTATCACTTTCTTGATCATTATGTAATTTCAACCTCTATATTTATCTTCATATAATTATACATAATTGTCATTGGCTTTTCTTAAATATCCATAATATGGATCCTTATGAGAAGGCAACTAGTACTAGCTAAAAGAATAAGAAAGGTCTCATAATCCTAAAGTCCATTAGTGCAATGTGCACTAAAGATGACAAAATACATGTTAAGTTTAATGGAAAAAGTCAACCATGTGGTCAAAATGTAGCTCTTTTAAGTAGTTACATTAGAATGGTAGCACAAATCAAAATTACAATAGGTTATGCATATTGGAGATGTGTCTGATCAATATTAAAAGATAGCCTTTGGGGGATGTCTTGGCATGTACATTTGATGCTTTTGCTTTGTGTTTAAGATGCATAAAATTATACTCTTAGAATAATTATCTATAATTACTTTGTGTATATTATTTATTGGAAAATACCTTTTATGTTCCTAACGTCCAACAAATACATAAGAAAGTACTGTTGTAGGTGGCAAAGTGATGGGATGACTCAAAGATGAGGTTAAGGTAGGATTATATCAATAAAAACACTAAGATTAAGGAAAACCTACTCAAGGAATACAAATTCCTTGATCAATAATCATAGGAAAAGTTTCTAAAACAATGCAACATTGAGTGTTTTCATGCAAATTTGTGCATATTAATGGTTACTTTTTCTAATAATTATATAATATCTATTTATACTGTTGTTGTCAATAGTTATATAGGTGGTTGTTTGAATTAGTTTTTATGTTGGTGTTATTTTATTGTAAAAGCTGATATTGTAGAAACTAGTTAAAAAAAAAAGGTTGCAGAAAAGACATTAATTTTTTCCTTTTTATGAAAAATTGAAGTGCCAGTTGTCTAAATATTTGATGTGGAATTCTATAACTTATCACATTATTTATTTAATAATAACCGACATCTTAATCCAATTGGACATCAGTTAAAGACATCGATTTCTTTCTAAAACTAATGTTAAAGTTCCTTAGTTGGACAATGTCATTTAAATTTAGACACTATTCTTCTAGTTTAGAACTAATGTCCAATTTTTCATCTAGAACAAAATGCATCACTATTTTAAAAGTTAGTTATGTATAGAAAATTGATGGTTAAACAAAAATGATTGTAATACCTAATATAAATCCAATAAATAAAAAATAATAGAATACAATAAGAAAACATTTATTGATAGGAATTAGTGAAAATACCCATTGATTTTAGTGGACAAAAAAATATTAGAAGTAAACTAGAGAAATTAAAATATTCTTAGAAGTATTCGAGGTTCAAGGTTGATTGAACTTTGGAGTAACTTAAGCATTTTATATAAAAGAACCCTATAAAAACCTAGGTAGTAAAAAATCTAAAATTTTGAAAAAAAAATAAGGTGACATGTACTACCACACCTTGGAACCAAAATGAGAATATTCTACTTTGAAAACAAATAGTATAAATAATCAAAAAAATTTACTAGCAATTATGTAAAATAATTTTGTAAATGACAATTTGATAAAAAGCCTAAATCTATGATTTTTCTTTGAAATGAGAATAATGTTTTCATTAGCCTTTTATTAAAAATAAAAATATGATTTGAATTAACAAGTTAAGAAAATAGAGTAACACTCACTAGTATTGCTTGATTAAAGCTTAAACTTTAATTAGTATTATGGATTCAAGTGTGTAGTAATTTTATTATAGGAATTCAAAAGAGCACTTTAGTATTTGAATTATGGGATTTAACTTCTTCAAAGGGAATTATTGGAGACTTAAATTAATTAGGGGAAATTAATGGTATTTCCTAAAAATTACAGAGTATTTTTAGCATTTTTCAAGTAATAATTCTAGAAATAATGATATGGATGAAGGATTATTATTTAAATAAGCAATACATGTTCAAATTAAAAAGCCAATGAGATTTTGCCATGTTATCTATGTGAGAAAGAAACATTAACATATGGAAGCATTTAATGAAGAAATATTGCATTGAATTTTTTTAAGATTTCATGAAGATATTTAGAAGATGACATGGAAAGAAAAATATTATTTTAATAGGAATTAAGCATGTGGAGAATATTAGCATGTGAGCATTAACAAGAAATATTGTACTTAGATATTATGGATTTTATTTGAAAATATTTTAGGATATTAGAATATTTTTGAATGATTTTATTCCTTCACAAGAAACAAAAACTGTGGCCATCATCTTGAGAGAGGAAGATGATGATTTGTTGAAATAAAATAAAAGCCCTTATGTTCTACTATAAATAAAAGTAAGGTTTTTTGCTTCTCCTCATAAGAAAGCATACACAGTTTTAGAGTGAAAGGAAGAGTAATGTGAGAAACGTATAGAGAGAAAGAAACATGATTTTGGGAAGATAAAGAGAAAGTGAGAGTATTTTAATTCTTCTTCATCTTATTTTAAAATTCTTAGTGAGATCTTGAGATATATTGGAAGGTTCTTGAAGTTTTGGTTAAGATTTCTTTTAGGAAAGCTCTTGATCTTAGTATAAGGAGGTAAAGGAGATAATATACTTTGATGACTTCAATTTTCCTTTTATGATTCTTGGTTAGATTTCATACTAATTTCATGATATTATTTGATGATGAAACTTGAATCCATAGGAAGAAAGGACAATCAAGCAAGCACAAATCAAGTGAGTGAAAATTTACCTATTTTCTTCTTAGTTTTCTTTTAAGAAGATTTTATATATGAGATATATATTCATATCATGATGGATTTATTTAAAATGAATGCTTTCTTAAAGCTTCAAAATGGATTTTTTAAAATGATAGTCTTGAAAGTAATATTGTGACTTCTATTTTTGAAGGAAAAGGGTTTTTGTAAAGTTATCAACTTTGAAACCATCCTTAGTTGAAAAGGAAGAGTCTTTGTAAAAGATTCTTCTTTTGAGTCATTCTTTAGAAAACTTATGATATGGAAAAAGTTAGAAGTTTCAAATGTTACCTTTAAAAGATAAAGAGAAAATTTAAGTTTTAAAAAGGTTTTTCAAAAAGGTGAAAAGATTCCTTGTGAATGATCCTCTATTTTTAATAGGGTTAAATCTTCATAAGCATTTTCTTGAAAAGGAAAAGGGAAACAAAAAGTATTTTGGAAAGGAATTACAAAGAAAGTAATAGAATGACTTTTGGAATATTTCTAAAATCAATCTTTCTATAGATAATGATTAAAATAGCAAATGATTAGAAAACATGGTCTTACACACAAGAACTAATTTGAGTTTTGTGAACAAAATTAACTACATATTATTTTCAACTTTAGTATAAGTATTATATGACATTTTCAAGCAAAGTTTTCAAGTAAAATTGGTTTAAAGCCTTACCTAGCTCAAAGGTATGATAGTGTATCTTGGAGCAAGTTTTTAACTTTGATGATAATATTAAGTCTATGATGTTTTAAAACCTACTAGAAATATTATATTATATTACATCAAAGGTTTTGAGCAAAATCATTTTGAAACCAACATTTAAGCTCTTAGTTTTTTGCTTAAACCTTAATAGAAATTCTATTTTTATTTTAAAAAATTTGTTAAACTTTGTTTTAAACCTTTTCATAAAGCTTTGTAAATATTTATGTCAAGTTTTTTAATAAAAATTCATAATGAAACCAAGGTTTATAGCCCACGAGTTTCCTATAATTTTTGTAAAGAAAATTTTTATTTTTTAATGAAAAAAATTTGCTATACTTTATTCTAAACTCTTTTAGTAATATTAGTTAGTATTTATATCAAGGTTTATGAAGTGAAAACACTTTGGAAATAGAGCATTTAGCACATGGGTTCTTATTATCAAAACAACACAAAATTTTGTTTTTAAGAACAAAGTTTATCTCCTATAAAGTGATTTATTGGAAAAACGTTTGGGTTATTTGTATAAAATATTTTGAGTAAGAAAATGGTGGAAATATAACATTTAATGTTATTATTTCAAGGCTGGAAATTTTTAGAAATTTTTTCAAAAGTTTGATTTAAAAATTGATATTTCAAATTTAAACTTTGTTTCTTATAAATGTGTTTGTTAGTAAAACATTTTAGAAAATTGTGTAACATATTTTAAGCATGAAATAGGTTGGAAAGTGACACTTAAAGTCATTGTTTTAAATCTAGAAATTACTAAAAAATTGTAAAAAAAATCCATTAAAATTTCATATTTTCAAATATAAAAACACTTATTAAAACCTAGTGAAGGTTATGCTTGAATGCATGAGGATTGGTTGTTTAAATAAAAAGAAATAATGCAGCTTTTATAATATTATATCATTTGTTTTTATGCTTGATTTAGTAAGGAAAAATATGTTTTCCTACTTGATAAAATAATTTGCAAGATGTAGGTTTAAATATACTTAAGTGTTCACTACTTCCAAATAGCTTATTAACATCAAGCGTTTACAAGATTAAATGTTGATTTATGACCAACAATTAATCAAGAGCCATTGTAAATAATATTTCATATCAATTTCAAAACATTAATGAAGTATTACAATAACATCACTGTTAGTGTATATGCCATAAACTAATCATATAGATGATTGTAAACTTAAATTGTGTTATTTTAATGGCAAATTCAATTATCATATTTACACATATATTGTCTATATAATATATTTAATTATGATAATAATCTTAGAATAATTACATTCTTAAATGTCCCTAGTCATATGTCATTGTGGATTGGGTTGCTTTGATATGTTAAGACTACCATGTGTGGTAATTTATATGAGATATTAAGTCTACATATGAGTTCAAGTTAAAGAACTTGTATACTAGACTAACCCATCCTAAGAACACCGCATGAATCGTTATATGAATGTCATGAGTGATTCTTAGTGATAATCATTAATATAGTCCTTTGACCTGAGATCACCAAGGTTCCCTACATGTGAATTTTATATTTTGATACTACTCTATGTCACTCATGATTGACTGAATGCAAGGATAATTATTGGATATGTCACATATCATGCGAAGGGATTTGTATGATGAAGATGGAATTTATCCCTCCTATATAATAGGAGAGACAATTGTGGGCCCCTTGATTAAGTAAAACTGAGAAAATGCATACCCATACTCAGATGAATTGACATGGGATGTCAATTGCATTTGCTTCAGTCAGCTTACTTAGGAATCAAGAACCTTCAGATTGGGCCATACCAGAATGACACGGTCCATGTCTCGTGCTCAATCTAGATATCTAGGATAAAAGGACATAGATGATGATCACATGTAAAGATTCAATCGAATCATCAACTTTCTCATTACTTCGGTAACAATGATGTATTGCTAGACACCGCTCATTGTTTATGATCATTAATATGATTAATGATCATTGCTAATATAATGAGAGCTTGAAAGGTCACACACTTAAAGCCTAGTGGATTTGGAATTAATGAACTAAATTGTTTAGACCTAATACTTGGGAATTCTATGTTATAATTATAAGGCCCAATAATAAGCCTATAATTATACATGGACCAAAGCCCAAATTAGTTAAGGTTTTCTATACTCCTATTTAAATAGGCTTATTGGGTAATAATAATAGTTGATTCATTATTCATGCATCCCCATGCAACATATAAAAATCCTAACACCTCTCTTTGACCATAATCCTTGAAAAGGTGTAGCTAGCACTACGAGGCTAAGGAGATGAATTCTAACCAATGATCGTGAGGACGTTCATTGGTGATCTGTTATTTGTATGGATACATCGGAGTCTTTGGCCGAAAGGAAGTCGAAGAGGTGATTAATGAACAAAATCTGGAATCATCAAAAAGTATAGCCTGAATCCTACATTCTAATTTAACATTTTGTATGGATCCATTGGCTGAGATCGGTTTATTCCACTACGCTTATATGACTCCCGATCCCAACAATCACTAAGATATAAGAAACTCAATATTGTATCTTATGTTAGAGACGTGGGAAGTAACATTGAATGCTAGTCATTCATATATAACCAACATCTAATTTTGATATACCATTTCAATTTATATTAATATGAATAACCAAGGAGGTATATTGTACCCTCAATTAATCTACCCCTCTCCCCCTACCCCCATTCTTATTTTCTAACCCTAACCTCCATTACTAGTATCTCTTCCTAGATTATCCCTATTTTCCCTATATTGAACCTTCCAAAACACCGTGCCAAGAAATAGAAGACAATATTCCATATGAAATTATAGAATCTCGAAGATAATAATTTTAAATAATAAATCTTGTAACAAGTTTGAAAATTATGAGAATTTATATCAGATACATAATCATAGATGGGTGAAGTGTTAAATATTATCTTAATACTCATTGCTTAATATGTGAGATTAGTGCTCCTTTGAAAAGCACACTTCAATCCAATTCATGCAAATGCAATAAACATTCATTAAATTTTGCTAAAATGATGTTATGCATTTTATATAAACAAATAATAGATAATACAACAAAAAGATAAAAAAGATGAATGAAATTAAAATTTTTACCTATATAAACCTATAAAAGTTGTATGACAATGAAATGCAACAAGATATGGTAGATTATGAAACTAAATTCAAACTTTGAAAGAATTAAAACAAAAGCTAAACAAATCATTACCTTTAAATCTTCTAATTTTTTAGTAAATGCACAACCTTACAAATTTAATCATAGGCTAACAAAAAATCATTCTTGTAAAAAAATTTGCTACGCAAAAATATAAAGTTAAATAGAATCATCTTTAGATTGGAAGGAAAGCATATCTCGTTAAAGAGAAAATCAATTTAAGGTTAGAAGAAACCTTAAATGAAACTTTCAAATTGCACCATTTCTTCACTCCTTTTATTTTTAATTCATGCAAGTGTCTTGGGTTTAGATGTTAATTATTTGAAAAAAAAAAACTAACATGTAAAGTACAATGATGACATCCTACAAATAAATAGTTGACATTGGTTATTTGTATAATAACTGACATTGTACACTAAAAGACATCTATTTTAAGTATAAAATTGGCATCTTTTTTCCCACCAATTTTTTTTAAATTCACAAAACCAATTAACCCATAAAAAAATAAGCAATTGACACCTACACAATAACTATAAAATAAGATAGAACTTAATAACAACATAACCAATTATAGGAGCTTTTGCATATCAAAATAAGAGTTATAACAAGTCATTTACAACTAATTTACAACGACTTAATTAATTACAAATACTAATAATATTTAGAAGAACCTAAAGCCATTCATTGCGATTTAACTCTAATCTTGAGCAAATATCTTGCCCAAAGCTTTTTAATCTCATCAAGTTGTTCTCAAATGTATGGCTAGGTCTTCTCCCCAAAGTATTGTAATTTATATTCAATTAACATCTTATCATTAAGATTAATTTAACTAATTAAACTAGCATATGATGAGCTGTAAATAAGCAAGTGATTACCTCAATGAAGAGTTTATAAGTAGATAACATTTTAAATATGCAACACATGATATAGTAGCCGCACTCCACATTTTTAGGATGTTTTAGGCACTACATTAAAATAAGAGATCAATTTGATCCTATTGAAACTTAATCTTCTAGGTCATATTTGATACAATCTTACTATTAACAACATACTTGCATTTCTACCTAGTTAAATGATTTGCCTAACCCTTTTGATAAGCTATGACCAAAGCTCTTTCCAAGGAATTCTTTGAAATGGATCACATTTCTCCTAATAAAAGATCCATTCAATAGATAAGCTTGCTCCTTAGTACTATTAGGGCAAGTAACCAAAGGCAATTACAATACAATGTAACTATCAAAATCCATTTAAGTAAAAAAAATCACAATTGAAGTATAAGTGAGAATTACCCCTTATGGTATGAAGTGAAGTGGGAGTTTTTCCTAAGTTAATGCAATAAAACCTTAATAATGTAATCTTACCTTTTATCCTCTTTTGATATGAATTGCATATTGAGTTTATATAAATCTAAGAATACATATGTGACATTCGTCAATGGCAACATGTCAAAACAATGCCCATAGAATGATTAACATGAGCTAAACTTACATTCAAATAATAGTTCAATTAATTTATGTTTAGTCAAAGAGGATAGCCTAAACTTACCTAATTCAGGGTTGGATGCAAGTTACATTGAGCTTGTCAAACTTCAACAGCTGCTCGATGAAAGCTTTTTATTGAACATTGAATTTTTCAATCTCACTACATCTATCCTAACTGAGAGCACATGTTAGGAATCCTTGCATTAAGACCTATCAAGGTATCATTATAGCCTTTTTTTTAGCAATATTAAAAGGTTATTGAAATACAATTAATGATGGTTAGTAACATTACATAATAATACTAGAATAACTTCAAAAAATATATTAAAAAATTATTAAAAAGGGGAATACATATTGATACCTTCACTAATTATTGAATGAATGCCATCGACCATGCAATAAAGGTTCCATGGGCTTTATCCACTATCCAAACCATAATGTTGGGCACTGGCAATCATAACCCAACCTTGATTGTGATCAGCATGGATCTTGATACTTAATTTTCATAAGCCTTAACATTATTATTCTAATTTATACAATAAAAGTCTCTATATTTTTAAAGGAACTTAAATTTTCATTTTAAATTTTTGTGAAAAAAAAAGTCTCTTATACTTTTAGACACTTCTTAAAGGACACACTTTAAAATATAAATCGTATATTATTTCTTAGATATGATAGCAATTAATATTTACATATTACTATACAAACTCAAACTTATTCACAAAGGAACAAATTAACACATCTAATGCTAAATTAATAACATTTCTATCCTTAATATTGATTTTAATTCTAACTGTCGAACCCTTTAATCTAGACGGTCTTTGTTTCTCCATGCATAAGGCATAACTTAAATAAACTATCTTAACCTTAAAACATTAAGAATAAATGGAGTGAGTTACAAGAACTAAGTAAGCATATATCTACCACAATCTTGCAAGAAAGATATATAATAATAATCATAGATTAATTATGTACAAAATTAGAAATATTATCAAACATTTTTCTTGGATCTCTAAAATATACATAAGTCAACTTCAGATTGGAATTTTACCTGCATACAACTTAAACTCCATATCTCACATTATAAAATATAATAATCTCAACCAATATCACTTATAACCTATTTCGAGTGATCATCACATTCACAAATAACTATCAAGGCTTAATCACAACCAGATCATCACAATTATCTCAAGTTTTTGCAATCACATCAAACAATAATGATCAATCACAAGCAAATTCCAATATCACATTATATCATACATCCATTTATAGTAATCATATATGTAGCTACTTTTTGACTTCTAGGTCATTCTCATATCCTTCGCAACTATTTGCCAGAAATTTTTCATCCAACTTTCATATCATCCTTTCACCACAATTCACAATTTCTAATACTATTTATGGCAGGGTTTATAGAAAATGTGCATATGAGAGCTTAACTCTCATATTATAATTGTTTATAATATATCAATATAAAGTAATTAAATTCATCGCTAGATAATACTAAGCACATAGTTGTATATGCATAAATATACCATAATGTCGTTATATTCTCCTATACGACCATAACATACTAATATCATTGAATTCAATCACAATCCATCAATAATCATCATCATTATTAAGTTTTCACTATGCACTCTGATCAATTAATATTTTCTCAAATAGCTATTTATACTTATATCAAGAAACTAAGTTTATGCATGAGTACACACACACACACACACACACACACACAAATGAATATAAAATAAACTATCAATAAGAAAATAGCATTTACAACATTTAAATCATCTTTTATTAAGATAAAAATCTAAGGTGAGATATATACTCACCTGGTAGGGTGCGTTCAATGTAGAAGCTTAGAGTGATTCATTTCGTTCTCCTTTCATCTTCCTAGTTTAGTACCATCTATAATAATATTATGAATATGATAATACTAAGTAATTTTTTCCAAGAATTACAAATCAAATTTGCATATCATAATATAATAATATTCCTTATTACTATCTTCTTGTATTTCCTAACATAAGCTTATGCAATCAAACACCACATTTTAAAAATTACTTAGATTAACTTCAAATACCAAGATATTAAATTTTATGAGATAAAGGTATTCTAAGTATAGTAATCTAGTATTTTAGAGCCTCAGATCATATTTTATTAATATCATGTTAATTTTTTAAATAAGATGGAAAAATGAAAGTTTCTAAGCTGAACATAAAATAATTGAAATATTAAAAATTTATGTTGTGAGAATGTCATATTCATATCATTCTAGCATTTTATAATGCAAGAATCATATTCTTCTCCTATTTTATCATATATCCCAAAATATTTGTAAGAATGGGCTTTTCTAAAATATATAACCACCATCGAGAACATTATCATATAATACTCTAAAATAATTCTACTAATGTTAATTAGATATTTTATAGCATGAAAAATACTTTGATATTATTCTAATTATCTCATGGACTTTACAAAAATATGCAAAGTAAAGGCTTATAACTTTTCAAAGGAAAAAGAGAGAGGAAAATAGTTTTTGACATCTAAGGTATTTTATACAAAAGAATTTGGCTTGTAGAAAAATATTTTACCTACATTTGAATTTTGAAAGCCTATATCAAAAGTTACTTTCTCTTATAAAGCAACATTTAGAAGTAATATATTACTTATTTGATTTCAAAGAAAGATCTAATTTCTAAATATTTTAAAGAAAATGTGTTATCTTTAAAGTATTTTATAAATTGAATAAGATCCTTGACTTTTCTATGGTTTTTTAGCATACTCCTATTATATTGTATTTATTTTAGGGTTTGAATATCTATTTTTCAAAGGAAAACCTAGTCCTCTTCAAAAGGAAAGGTTGTTCATCTATTTGTTTATAAAATATTGTTTACCTAAGATAAGGTTTCTTTTGTTGAAAGTTATTATCTGTCTAAAAAATTATAAAAGATTGAACATCATTAGTTTAAAGGAAGTTATTTTTTTATTTAAGATAAAAAATTAGTAAAAAATTTTAACCTTGTGTTTCTACATCATAGGTATTTTCAAAAAATAGTAAGTTTTATAAAATGATTTTGTTGGAAAAAATTTGTAAAAATATTTGGTTGATATATTTATGCTAGTTAAAATAGTCCAAAAATTAAGTTGTGACAATAGCATCGCTTTGACACACACTTTACAAAACCACTAGCAGGAATTGAAAAATAAATAACTTGAATAACTAACATTAACTATAGACATCTTCTCAAAGCTCTTTTTTTCATTAGTTTTTTTCATATTGGTGCAAGTTGATCACATATATTTTTCCTCACCTTGACTCAACTAACAAGGTATGCTTACTAAATCTCTCACTCCACTTTTCCAAGGATGTTTTCATATTCTTTGTTTGGTGTTAGTTAGGTCTTGTGTTTATGCTCACAGAATATATGTTTATTTCCACCAAATATTTAAAAAAATTAATGCTTTATTAACCCATTGCTAAATATGTGAGGTTATGCATTCCCTACAAAAATGAAACATATAAATGTAAAAATTTGTTTGGATTTAGTGTTTGTGCTTGCAATTTAGTTTCTAATTTTATAATTGATCATATTTTGTTACCTATTATTTTAATGTAACTTTTACAAGTTTTACAAGTAAGAAATTTAATTTCTTCACATAATTTACCAAAATTCTTTGTTATTGATGCACTCATGAAATTATGATAAACTTATGCATTTTTTTATTTTTTGGCAATGGGTTTAAATAGTTGTTATATCTACTCATATGCCAAAATTCAACATTGCAATTCTTTTCTTTAACCTTCAAATGTATTATGTACTATTTTTATATAGGAAATATGTAATATCATACATCATGTTATAGTTATTTTTAAGTGTTTAGGTCATTTACAAGGATTGGATTCAATAGTATTTTTTAGGAGTATTAATCTTATATATTGAATAATGGATATCAAGACAAATTTAATGAAGGACCTATGTTTGATTTTAGATTCCATCATCTTCATATTTTTGTTCATTCATTTTATTATTTAAATATGTGGGAAATTGGAATTTTGTAGTACTGTAAGAGATATTGTTTTCTATTTCAGTTAGGGTATTCTATAAGGCTATACAAGATATAAAGTAGTGTGTACAGAGGGAATAATAGGAATGGGTAGGAGCAAATCATACCACATTGAATATTTAATAGAATTGATGTAATATATAAGATATTACATGTTGATTTTTTAATAAAAAATGATGTTTAATGTCTTTTCTTACAATAATTCACAAAAAATGATATTAGTTATTTTCGATATAAGAGCCATCATAACTGTTTTCTACATAGGTTATATGATATCAAAACTCATATATAATGACACTCACTTAGATATTAGTTATAAATTAATATTATTTTTATTAAATACTTGATGAATTATACTTCTATTGTAGGGTTACTTAATATTAGAAATATAATTGAAATTCAATGTCTCAAATATCCAAATATTATATACCTCATCTCTAATATGAAAGTCACAAATAAAAAAGTCAAGTTCAATATTTTTTTTTTTTGTGATAAATTGAATTATAAACCAGTAAAAATATGAAACTATTGATAATGTTTGAGGCATTTTCATATTTTATTTTTATATGTTTAATTTCATGTTACAATTCAATTATTTTAATTTTTATATATATTTTATTTTTAGTTTATATTGAAATTCTGCTTGAACCTTGATTTGATCCCAGTCCAACAATTTTTCTTTTATAAAATATAATTCCATCTAGAAATGTATTTTTATTTGTATTTTTACTTATTATAACAAATTATTAATGAAATATAAAATAAAATTATTGATATTCATTTTCATTATTTATAGTTAAAAATTAAAAATATTTAGTTATTAGTTAATAAATATTAAAGAATATTAAAAATATAAAAATCCCCATTCTTTAATCTTAATTTGTAGTTATTTTATATTACAAAATAATAAAAATGGAAAATTAACTATAAATAATGCAAATGGAAATTTAATAAAATCTATTTATGAGATCAAAGGATTTTTTTTTAAATTTTTTAAAGTTAAAATGTATTAAACAATGCTTTATAAAACAAACAGAATCAATTCGGTCGGTACCCCTGGAAAAAATCACGAATCTGTTGTGTGTCCAATCCAATTGACCGTTAAAATCGGCGTACCAAAATCAATTAGAAAAGTGGTAGACCAGTCGCAGTTCATTAATAATTAAACCAATTGATTTTTTTTAATTTTACTACTATTTAGAAAATTAATATTATTTTGCTTAATTTTAGAAATATATTTAAAATTCAATGTGTCAAATAGTTATAAACACTACCTCATTTATAGATGAAGGTCCAAAATAAAAAGAAAAAACGGAGTTCAATATTAAATTTTTCTCTTCTGATAAAATGAATTATAAATTTATGAAAATATGAAACTATTGATCATAATTGTTAAACTTAGATTAATCTAGCTGATTCAATCATGATGAACGGATGATTGGTTCCGTCTGGATCACATCATTAGACTAATTTTATATATAAATCGATGAAAAACTAGTTTAATTAGCAATTTTTTCATTAAACTAATTGCACTGCTGTATTATATTGAATTTATAGCCCTTAAAAACATTTAATTTATTCGATTATGAGATTTTATACAATCTTGAGTTATTTCTTTTTTATTATCATATTTTGATAAATCATAATATAAATTTATTATTTTATTTATTGAATGTGTGTTCTTTTGTATTTTTATGTAAATTTATATTTTTTAAATCTTTATATTATAAAAAGTTGAACCAATGGACCGCTGATTGAATCTATGATCCAATAAACTAAACTTTTGTCCGATTTAATATAGGGCCTAATTTTAATAACTATACTGTTGATAATGTTCAAGATATTTTTATATTTTATACAAATTAGTTTAATTTTTTAGGATAATTCAAATTCAATTTCTTTTAATGGATATATTTTATATTTTTGTTGTTTATATTAATATTATGGTATTTCATTCCGATCTAACTACTAAATTTTAAACGATATTATGGATACTCTCCGGTTGTTATTCCCTTCTCACTCTTGCACTTCCAAATTATTTGATATGAGTGGTAGAAGAAAGTGGCTACTTTTTCTTAAAAGCCAATTAACTATATCACTTTAACTGTTTCGAAGTGTATTAAAAAAAGTAAATTAATTAACTTATATAACCAAAAAAAAAAATGAAGAGGATTAACTATATCAGAAAAGAGACTCGTTGTTTTCTTTTCTTGTCACCCAGGGTGTTCTTGAATCCTCTGTACATTATGCATCAGATACAACCAAAACTCTAGCATATATATATATATATCATATACAGGAACTATCGTAGTTTCAGTTTCCTCCATATATATATTATAGCTTGCGCAAAGTCCTGCGTGCAAAATTATGGCCTCAAAAGATCAAGAGGAATACGATCTTTCACATGTCTGCAAGAAAAGATTCATCTCTGGCCAAGCTCTCGGAATTCACATGAGAGTTCACTCTGATCTCGTTGCCTCTCTTCTTCCAGGTTGGTCTGTAACTGCCAGGAGAGGCCGAGAAAGATTACCTTCTTGCAGATCCTCTACACCTCCGTTGCCCGGCATTGACCTGCGGATTCTGAAATCTGCAGTTGATTTATATTCCGTGGTTTGTATCAAGCTCAATCATCGTGGTCGCAGTGATACAAGCTCATTGGTCAGCGGCGGCGGCGGCGATGAATCTGAAAGAACTGCAAGTGGTGATGATGAGATTATCGATGGGATGAAAAGAAGGAAGAAGGCAAGAAAGATGGACGTGCTTGAAGCAGAAACAACGGAACCTAACGGGTATACATGCAGTATATGCGGTAAATCATTCGCAAGTTATCAAGCATTGGGTGGCCACAAATCATCAGGCCATCACCAGAAATCCAACAACATTCATAGCAAGATATTGAAGGTGGATGAAACAGAAAAAGTGAGCGAAGCTGATGAAGATGATTCTGGGTCTAAGACTCGTGTATAAGTTCATTCTCAAGACCAGTAAGCATACCTCGCAATTCTTCTTCAATGATTGCAGAAAAAAAATCTGGGAAATTACGTTTTAGACTGCTCCGGATAGGTTGAACTTTTGACATTGATAGACAGTTCCTAATAGCTTAAACTATAGACATTGATTGACACTTGATGTAGATGTCAGCAACATTAGTTTTCAGGTGGTTTTGTGTTTGTTCTTGTTCTCGTCTCTTTGTTTAGTTCCTTCATGTAAGGCATGATGTGCCCAGAAAGCTTGGTTCTTGCTCTCGTCTCTTTGTTTAGTTCCTTCATGTAAGGCATGATGTGCCCAGAAAGCTTGGAAGCATTGTCGGTCAGTTTCTTCTAGTAGATTTGGTTCTTGTTATAATAAATTATTGCCCTGATTAAATTTGCTTTTGTTTTAAAGGAGTTTCGTGGATATCTCTAAAATTGAAGTTCTACAAGATGAGCATATTTTATTCTTGACATCAAATAAAATATGTAGGTTCCATGATGTGGAGCTCGAGGAATAACATCATAGCTCCAATTTTCCTCTGTTGATTCTGATTGAATCCTGGTTAGAATAACTACAGGACTTCAAACTTCCCTGTTTCTGGAATTAAAACCAAGCTATATGTTCTTCATGGTACAAAAAAAAGAAAAATCTAGCCATCAACAGTAGAATCAGAATTACTGCAATGCTAACTTCCAATTACTTGCTTGACAAGTTACAGTCCAGGACGAATTTAACTGTATACTCTGGAACCTGTCTGGGTTATATTCCTTGGTTTATATGAATCCCACTTATCATGATTGTAGTCACTTGAGCTCAAACAGCAGCAGTAGCAATGAATCTGAACGAACTGCAATGGGTGAAAATCTGGTTATGGACGAGATGAAGAGAGGTGAGAGGACAAGAAAGATGGAATCACTTGAATCAGAAACAGCAGAACCTGCGGTAAATCATTCCCTGGTTATCAAGCATTGGGTGGTCATAAATCCGACCATTACCGTGCCAACAAGACTCAAAACAATATATTCAAAGCGGATCAAGCAAGAAAAGGTGAGCTTAGTTGATGAAGATGACTTTGGGTCTAAGACCAGTGTACAAGTTTATTTCTATTGCCTCTCGACCATTGCAGTTGTAGAAAGATAAAATTTTGAGAAATGACAATTGGAAACTGATCCTAATTAATAGCTTAAGCTTTTGACAGCAGGAAGTTAAAATTTTGAGGAATGACAGTTGTAGACTGCTTAAGCTTTGGACATCAGTCGGCACTTCAAGTAGATATCAGCAACGTCAGTATTGGGTTGGTTTTGTTTTTGTTGGGGTTTTTATCTTCGGTAGTAAAATACAGTCTTTTTTGGATAGTTCCTTTGTGCAAAGCATGAAGTGCCCAGCAAGCTTGCAACCCTTGTCAGTCAGTCTCCTCTAATAAATTTGATTCCTGTTATAATAAATTTTTCTGGAGTACAATACATAGTCTTTTTGTTTGGCAGATTCTTGAATATTTCTATCATGGAAATTCTTGATGTTTAGAATAAGATGCTGTTTTTATTCTTGATTTTTAATAAAATATGTTAAGGTTATACAAATGTAAAAAATATTTCAAGTTTGGTGAGATTTTCGATACTACTGCCTTTTTTTTTCTTTTTTGGTTGCAAACTAGAAAAGTCTAGGACCCACTTATATTGGTGCTTGCTATGGTACTCCTAAGGGTTTGGTACCCGGGATGGTGTGGCAAAATACAAGCCACTGGATAAGATTACAAAAATCTTAGCATTGACTTAGTAATCTCATCCAATGGCCTGTATTTTGCCACACCACCCCGGGTATCAAACTCCTAAGGGCACCTTAGAATTCACCACTTATATTTGATATCATAATAATTGATTTGTCAAAATATAATAAACAGTAGGGATTGAAAATTCAATACTACTGAAGACTAGAAATATTTCCTGCAAATGTGAAGCTCCAGAAATTAAATAAACTGTTTTTTGATAGAAGTGACATCCACATAAGAATAATTTTAAGACCACAAATTTCATTGTTTCTATAATTCAACAAGTTATATGATCAAAAGAATTTTAAAGGACTTCATGAAACAATAAAAGAAAACTCTAGCTATCAACTGTAGAATCACATTACCTCAATGCAAGCTTCCAATTACTTGCTTTACAATTTACTGTCATAGATGATATAATTGCAAACATAAACTATATCTTAAGATTTAGACTGGCATAAATAGTAGAGCAAGAACAGTCATAAAACAGACAGGCCAAGCAACTTATTAGTACAAAAACCAAAGAATCCTCTTAATTTCCGTCCATCCCTTGAGTATATTATCAGGAAAATTTAGTACAAGCCAGATACTGGAACCCCTAAAACATCTCAATTTCTTAGACAAATCAAATAGTAATAAAACCATGGACTAAACGAGGGAGAGTTACTACTGCAGATTGGGATGTTCTCCGTCTGTGTTCAAGCCCAATCCTTCTTGATATCGAAAGTATAGTTGATCTCCAAGTAGCATTTATTATCATCATCACAAAACTGCAAGGCGAAAAAACGCAATAGTACATGGTGATGTTATCATACACAACAATGAAAGAAAAATCAGATGAAATTTGTCAAAAAGACATTCATTGGCTAAACAAAGTTTTCATGCTCAAAATCACGAAATACTCTTCTTCACAACAGCCAATCATTCTTGTATAATATGGCTTACACTGGACTAGATTGGATTCAAAGCGAACAAAATATGGAATGCTATTTTCTTCTCACCATTTGTCTAGCAATGAAACAGTTAACGTTTTGAGATAAATTAAACATGCAAGACTAGTCGGCAACGCTGAATATATGGAATATTGTACTAATTTGAATTCAAGCACTGCAAATCTGAAAAACACAGCAAAGCATAATTATTTAATTTTTTGATAGTATATTGATCCCGTATGAAATAGATGGTTACAAAACAAAACCAAAATTATAGCCGGAAACAAAGAGATACAACTTCAAGGTCAACTATAATAGTTAATTATTCTTTGGATCAGAAGGGTCTGAGGAGTATCCAACATCCCCCTAATGGTTCATCTCATGATTTATAATAGTTGAAGTATAGCCTATCACAAATTATGGAAAAAATATCTATCTCTAAGGTAGAGCTAATCTGGATGGATATGGGCTGTAATGGATTTTCTCATCAAATGTTAGGATTATGCATTTTGCACTTTAAAGTACATCTTACAGTTCAAAGGAGCCAAATCCAGCAGCAACCATATAAAAACCAACTAGGAGCCAGCTTCCTAAAAGTGAACCTTTTTTGCTTTAGCTAAAGCGGTGAGGGTGAATAATAATTTTTTTTAACAAGGTTCAACATTATAGTTAGCAATAGCACGTATTTCACAATTGATTCTCAAATTAGTCTGACACAGACAGGAAGTTTCCCTTGCATTCAACTTGACAGTCATTACAGCAGATAATCATTTCCTGGAATTCAGCAAGTACAGAGGTAATTTAAAGGTAAAATGCATAAATTTGTGTTAACATCTGACTTTAGTTTTCTTTTTCCCATCAAATGATTGGTTAACTATTCTACAGGGTTATATCTATATAAGATAATATTTCATCCAAATGCAGATATGAATATAATTCTGCAATTGAAATCAATGAGTTTAGCAGGAATCTTACTTTTGATTTTGCAGAATATTGTCCTCTTGCAAACATCCCAGAGGGCGTGGTTTCTTCGGCCATCTCATGCGTGTAAGGCTCCTGCTGGGGGCTGAAAGTTCCAAGCATCTCTTTTGAGCTGTCCACTGAAATTAGCCTCATAATAAGAGAATGCTTTAAGGTTTTCATATTAGACATTTCGAGTAAATTTAATGAAAATGTCTTACCCTTGACACCAGTCTTCCAGACCGTATTGGTGTACTTAAGACCGGACACAATATTATTGCGCACTTCAAAGGAGAATTTCAAGCGGTAATGACTACCTTCTTTCAGAGTAAACCATGAGCCCTTTGGTTTCCCATCTTCAGGAATAGGAAGAACAATGTCATCTCGACCAGGAGAGATGATTGACAGACTCATTATTTTCACTTCAGGTTCGAGAGTTTCTGGAATATAAGATTGACATAAAAAATTAGACGGGGCTCTGAAGATAAAAGACAGTATAATACATTAAAATTAAAGAGCTTTCTACATATATTAAATACATTACAAGAGGAAAAGTTAAAAAAAAAATACTCAATCTAACACCTCTTCTAGATGGGTCACAAGAAAAATCCATCAAAAGATTGATAATATGAGTATATGAGGTTATTTTGGACTAGATGCAATGAGATATGATAAACAGAGAATAAAAAGGGATACTTCTAGACATTTGCCTTTCTTTCTCCTTTTAGGTGAAACTTTCTGCAATGTCTTCTATAAATGGAAAAAAAAAATTACACAGCTCCATGCAACGTTATTTCGAACATCTATGATGCAGCAAGATAATTGCATTAACAAATAACAATCTCAATTCTCAAGGTGTATTAATTCCGAACATTGCAGAGGACTAAGCGAGTAACATCGGGATCTAGAGACATACAATTTACCTTGCCTTCTACGGTTATTTTCTCCAATCATCAGTGACATAATATTCAACCAACATAATATGTCTTTGAAAATCACAATAACAGATAATCCGTTTGCTTTTTTATTTTTTTTCTTTCAGAATATGTAATTAACTGCAAATTGAATAATGTAATTGCTTCTTTAAGAAAATAGTACCTCCAACTTCGTTCACATCCACTTGTCCAAGAAGTTGTTCCTTCCATCTCCTCAGACTCTCATCGTCCTATGTTCTCGAACGACAGCCATAAAATAAAACACAATTAATGATGAAAGCCAAAATCACTGTATAGAACCATAGGAAAACTGTTTGAAAGCACATAATCTAACCAGACACAGACCTTATCTTTCTCAAGATGTTCTTTAAGGGTGCACTGAGGACCCAATTGTATCTTGGTTCCATCTTCATCTTCCTCTTCCTCAATTGCACTGATGGAAGACTCACTCACATGTCTGCTCAAATTATCAACATCACTTTTGTGATGCTCTTCGTATTCTACCTCTGGTGTTTTTGTGCCTTTTTCATCATCAGAACCCATCCTCTTGGAACTTGAAACAGCTCCAACACCCAAAGTGGTTTTAACTCATCAAGAGTCTCAGAAGAAATTTTAAAATAAAATGACCAAATCGGCCAAACAAGGAAAACCCACAAACCAAAATGCAGTTACAAAGAGATTATGAACAACAAAAGTCAAAAAGATCCAAACTTTGGAACCAATTAAGGCAAAAATTCAAAAGGGGTGGAAGGAAATCTTGGGAAGGGAATTACAGAAGAGATGAAATTGAAGCAATAACAGGGGTGTTTGAGAAAACCCAACAAATGGGATGAAATAAGAGTACCCACAAAGCCAAAAAGGAAAAGAAGACAAGGGACCTTTTTCTTCTTTGGGGAATTGTTCAGAATCAAAAATACCAGGAGAGAGAGAAAATGTCTTGTGGTGATCCGAATTTTCTGTAAGGTAGCGAGAGAACGCAAAAACGTGAAGGTCACTAACAGGACATGCTGACATTGAGGCACCAAAAGAAATTTAGAGAAGATTGTGCGTTTTGCGGTAATAACTCTTTCAGACAGTTTTTTTTGTTTTTTTTTTTTTAGGCCAACTAACTATTTTAGAGACATTGAAGAGATTCATCTTGTTCAGTCTCAGCGAGTCTTTTTTTACTACATCAAAAGAAAAATGGCTATTTTAATTTCAGAACATGCCAGAAAGCGAACTGAGAGCGACTTGAAGAAAGTGAATTGAGCAATTGAACTCACATTTGCAGCCATATCCACTTCCACTTCTTTCCTATTTTACTTCAATATCCTACCAATCATTATTGAATAATGGCCTCATCTCATAATTAAGAATCATCTAATACAAAGACTTCCATGTCACCATGAAATTGATGCCTTGGATACCGCAAGATCCTAATCTTTAATTTTGATGGACGGGAAAAAAAAATGATGTAACCTACCAAAATCAAAAAATAAGATCTAGCACTATTGATAGCATTATGAAATTGATACTGCCATAGTCTTTTGCCTAAAGATTGGAAACGAACGTCGTTCTCTGTGAATTTGTTTTATTTCTCTATACATTTATTCTTGCATGATTTATCTCAATTATATTTACATACTTCGGGAATCTGATCGTAACTTCGGTGTAAACTATGCCAAGCTGGCAAGAAATTGTAATTTAATAACTGGCAAGATTAAGACACGCACTCCAATGTAAGCAATCAGAGGAAGAAATTCGCCAAAATCTCGATTGAGTGTCATTCACAATACACGTAAGTGTGCTCGCATGTCAAACAAAATTAATAGGACAATATTTAGCTGCTGTTCGGCAACCATGTTAAATGGGAGGCATCTGTCCATTTTAATAACTTATTTACGTGACTTCGAAATGTTTTGGTGGAAGGCTTTTGTTCGGTTTTGGCTTGCTATGGCTTTTTTTTGTTCGTCGTACTTGTGCTTTGTATATACTTAAAAAATATATATAAATAAACCTTTTTATTTATAAGTTATTTTTTATAATAATTCTCTAAAAACTGTAATGTTATAAAATTTTGAAATTTTCAAAAATTGCTTGTGTGATTCAAATTTTGATTGATGAAGTTGTAAATCCTTGTCTAATTTTTTTTTTGAAAAAAAAAAAGCACCCTCAATTTTGAAGTGGACAAATTTTGCAACCAATAATCAGCTTTTTTTTTAGTTATGTGATATTCTCATAATTTTTTTTCAATGAGAATTATGATAATGAAATTATTGTATGTTGATTTAGCATATTATTTTTTTCACACATAATATCAAACTCATTTCATATATTTAATTAAAATTTAATATATTTAATTTAATTTTCATTAATTGTATAATGTAGACGTTATGAAATTTTGTATATTTTAAGGCTTAAATTCTAAATTTTTTTACTTAATAGAGCAAAATCCAACCAAATTAAATTCATAAATATCATTCATTAATTAATTGTTTAACTAATTGAATGATTTTTTTTATGAACTTGCTAAACAATCTTCATGTTATTATTGCATGGCACCTTTTCAATCATTTTTCACATAATGTCTACGTTATACAATTAATGAAAATTGAATTAAATGCATGAAAGTAAGTTCATATGTGAAAAAAAAAAGATATGATAAATCAAGGTCATCAACATGCAATAATATTATAATTACAATTTTCATTTAAAATTTTGAAAAAATATATCATATAATCAAATAAAATAATTAATTAAATAAACCATGATATTAATTTTTAATTATTTATAAGGTTTAAAGTTTCATCTATAAATTTTCAAGGTTGGTCGTTGCAAAATTGCTTCAAAATCATGGGAAATTTTTCATATTTACTTCCAAAATTATGCAAAACTTGCAACTTCATTAACAAAATGCAATCACACAAAAAATTTTAAAATTGATTTTTTTATAAAATTATTGTGAAGAATATTTCATAAAATTAAAAAAATATTTATATAAATTTTTTAAGTACGTACAAAGTATCATCAAAATTATTCTATGTAATAATAACGAAAGTAACAAATACTTTGAGGGCAACAAAAAAAAAAAAAAAGGAACCAAAGTATAAATGGCAAGCAAGAAGAAAAAAGCCCGTAGTATGACAAGAGAACAAAAATCTTCCCTTTGAAATTTCCGAAGCCACATAATACAGCTATTAAAATGAACAGATGCCTGCTGTTTAGTATGGGCCGAGGCTTGAGCTTGCTGTCTTGTCTCGGGAAGCAACCAAGTATCATCCAAATTAACAATTATAGAACAATGGTTAAATTTGGGAAAATAAGCCTTGATTTCAATTGTACTAAAAAAATTCCATTCAAGATTTAGGGTCCGTTTTGAGGAAAATAAATTTTTAGAATTCATTTTTTAACTTTCCTTTATTTGGACATTCAAAAATTTTAATCAATAGGAAAATAAATTTTGGTCAATCAAAAAGTTCTATTATTTTATAGAAAAGCAATTTCCTATTTTGAAAAATAGAATTTATTTACTTTGTTACTCAATACATTCATACCTAAGTCCAAGTTTTCTGCCTTCTCATATTGTTATGCAATCGCGATCATAAGCATCATTTATTTTTATTTATTAAATATTTTCATGATAAATGCTCTATTTCTATTTTTATAAAATATATTTTTATTTATTAAACTTTATTGCATATTTTCATGTAATATTCACTAAAATATTCTCCCTTTTTTTCTTGTGATAGCTACTCTATTATATAATATTTCACAATAACTAATTAAACTAAGTATATGAATTAATGTATAAAATTTTGTAATGCTTTTAATATATATTTTATTATTGAAAACTCATCATCATTGGACTACTAGATATAAAAAATGATAAAAATTTTATAAAATTTTTTTTTGAAAAAAGTACGTAAAATTATAATAATTTTGAAGTAAATAATTTTAATTTACTTTAAATAAAATTAATTTTTCTTTGTACACTAAACACTAAAAAATACTTTTTCTTTATGCACTAAATAACAGAAATTTAATTTATTTTTTAAAAATATATTTTCTTAGGAAAGTATTTTTTAAAAATTTTATTTTTTCCTAAACCACACGGACCCTCAGAGAGAGAGGGAGAGATCCCAATCCCTTCTAAAAAAGAATTGGTTATGCTGAAAAATTAATGTTATGCCTTAGCCTTTTTATTTAAGATTTTCAAACTGATTATTGTGCAATATTTAGGGTGCATGATAAGATTTTCAAATTGTACATGATAAGATAGAATAAATAAGTATGATAATATTATATAGAATAATGAAAGAGTAAAATATAATTCTATCATTTGTTTGATAAATGACCATATAAATAATTTAATAGTATGAAATTATATTATTAAATATTTGTTATCAAACATGTGCAAAATATAAAAGTATTAAAAATTTATTGAGAAAATATTAGTCCTATTTAAAAGAAAAGTTTCTATTACAATTATTTTATAGTATTTGATAATTATAATTTTTTAATATCTTATAATTACTTTAATTAATAATAATTAATGTATTTATTATATTTTACCTATTTTATATTTAAAAACATTATTAATATTTTTAAGCCTAAATTACTAATATTTTTAAGATTAAATTAGGCTAACAATAATTATCAATGGCAAATTGATATAAAAATATATTAAAGTTAAATTAGGGATGATAAATCTTATTCTAAACTTATCCTACTATAATGAATCCAGAGAAAGAAAATTAATTTGTTTTAGGTTAATCATATAAAATAAGTTAACTAAATCATATTATACTATCCAAATATTTGATAAAACATGATAATATTTATTTTTAATATTATATATTTCACATACAATGCATCAAATAAGTCCTTAATGGATTGTATTAAGCTAAACAACCAAGTTTTCATGCATGAAGTGTATATTATAACCTTATACAATCTTTTCTTTATATATCAATCATTATATAATGTGATACATTCCTTGAGATAAAAGATAAAACCTAATAAGAAATTTTTATTTTAAAAAAATAAGAAAATACATTTTTACTCTATTAATAACTTCATTATTTATTATCATCTAACACTATTTTCATCATCATCTTTATTACTAATGTGGCCACCACCATCCCCACCATAATGGTAGCCACCGCTTCCATAATCATTAATATAGTAGTATGGTGGTTGCTATTGCCATCAAAACTAATGTGATATAAGTGGTAGTAGCTGCTATCATATGCTAATCACAATTCTATAATTAACAACTATTCTACCACTTCTATTATTAAGGATTATTGATATTATATTACCTCTACCCAATTTGACAACATTATACTATACTACCACTATATTCCCTTTCTCTTCATCATTATGATAATTTATTATTATTATTTTCATCATCAACATCTTTTCCTTCATTATCATAACCTCCATATAATTAAAAATAATTTTATTTAAAATATTATATATGTTGCATTTACTATAAAAGTTTGTAACATGCATGTTCTATACTATACAGTCTCGTAATCCTTATATTATCAGCAGTACGTCAAACAGGGCCTTAGTGGCTTAACTTCTTTAACTTTTTACAACGCCAATTTCTTTTAATTTTAAATAGAAAAATACATTATTAATATATAAGGCTTTACAGAATTTTACACTGCATCAACACTAATGAATTTATGTATCTTTTTCTTTCCTAAATTTACATCTTAATTTTTTTAAAAAGAATACAGTCATACCGATAAGAAATTGAAGAAATCCATTCTTGAATGTTATAAGAAAGGGTGAGACTACAATGCCCTGAAACTATTACAGGGTAACCCATCCCAAACAGATGTCGTAAGCTGAGGGCAATAGTCAAGTTATCCTGGACAGATGGCCCAATTGGATGTCGACACGTGGCAAGCTGAGGGCAACAATCATGTCAGTTCCATGCTTTGCCATATCGTCCTTGAGCTCCTTCTTTTTTTCATGTGTTGCCCCAGGGTTAAAAAAATATATTATAATATATTTAATTTGCCTATTTTCAAATTCCCCCCTTTCTGTTTTGCACCCTCCCCAAAACATTGCTTTTCTTCTTCTCTGCCACTTGTGCTTGTGTATGGAGCACCAATCAGGACACCATTCCCGACCCCTATCCCTGTGTCTTTGCTTAGTGTCGGCCACTAACTCCATCCGAAACCATCTCCGATGAACTCCGTTTGTTTATAACATGCTTTTAAGGTTTTCATTTTCTTTTTGAAGGACTTTGGTCTCACTGAAGACACTGACAAACACGGTGAGAAGGACGTTGTTCGAAAGCAACCGTGCAACAAGGGCTTCGAGGATGATGCCTTCAACAGCAGTTCTTGGTTAGCGCTGGGTTCGTGGAGGCAGATGGCAGGGAGAAGCCTAATTCGAGAAGCTAACAAAAGGAAAGGAAGAGTTTGAAAATAGCCAAATTAAATATATTAAAATATATTATTTTTTTATCCTTGGGCGGCATATGAAAAAAGGAAAGAACTCAGGAATGATATGGCAAAGCATGAAACTGACTTGACTATTACCCTCAGTTTGCGATGTGTCGGCATCCAATTGAGCCATCTGTCCAGGGTGGGTTGCCCTGGAACAGTTTCAGGGCATTGTAGTCTCGCCCTATAAGAAATAACAAAGTCAGAGAGAGGATCGTGTCCTATTGATCATGGTTATGGTAATCAGGAGGAAGAGAATTTGATTCTTTCTTCGCCATTCCCCCATCTTTCATCCCCTTAGGCATTCTTCTGCAGATAATAAGAATGCTATTAGGAGAATCATATTAATTACAGTAATTATTTAAAAGAATCATCTTAATTATGTTAATTATCTCATTATTGATATTTAGAAAATCTTGTATATATCATGATCAATTATGATTAATGCATATTGAGAATGATTATAAGAATAGATATCATGATCAATCATGATCAATACAAATAAAAAATAATTCTAGGAATAGGAAATTTCTGGAATTTATTCTTTTCATAACTTGTATATATTATTCACATCTATTATTAGAATACAATACGAGATTACAACAATAGTCATATTTTATTAGGTGCTTTGACTAAATCCAAAAAAAAAAAAAATCTTAGAGTGAGAATGGTTATCCTCAAGATTAAATCGATTTGTATCCATAAAAAATGGTTGAGAACTAGCCAACTTCCTAAGCTACTAAAAGACAAAAAAATAAACAAAGGAAAATTTTCTGAAAAAATTGAAGACATCCAAATTTCAGCAAAATATGTTGAATTGTTCATGAGGAGTCAAAGCTCACCAAAATAAATAAATAAATAAATTGATACAAAAATTTGTCCCTCAAATCAATTTCAAGAAAATAAATAAATAAATAAATATTTTTTTATATATATTAAATATAGCTAAAACACTACTCGTACTAGTGTTTTTGTATGTTCAAAGGTTAATATTTTCAGTACAATAAATTTTGTTAGAATTATAATTTTAAAAAGTATAATTAACAATTAATCTAGCACTTTACCTACATTCATCTATTTTTTACTCTTAGGTTATGTGGAATACTCGTATGACTGTTATGTAGCTTCTAAAAACCACCATTTCTTTTGAAATAAACCTAATTTCTTGGGACAGAAAAATGAAAATTTTAGGAAGAAAATTTACTATAGAGAACTGAAAATTATACAAACCCAACCCACAAGGATAACGTACAACTGATATTTCATTTTTATCGAGTTCTTAAATAATATAAAGGATTGTCATCTCTCCGTATTTTACTTTATGTGTTCCCTGGCTAGCATTTTAAATTGAACTTCAGAATCCGATTAAAATTAGAAAAATAAATAAATTATTTTTAGTTTTTCAAAGAATATCGGGTTCTTTTTAGAGTCATGTGATTGTTTTGCATAATGTATGGACAGCAAAAGAAGAGAAAAGGATACATGTGGCCCAAATTGAAGTGCAAGTTTATAGGATACAACTTTTTAATGGTTAATGGCTTATATACACATCATTCAAACTACAGGATGGTTTGCTATATTTTAGTTTGAAATTTATAACAAGAAATTGTGTAGTCTTCGGAATCTAAAAATATTCTATGGTTTAAAATATTAACATGGTTAGAGTATTCGTATGTAAAATTTTAATAAGGAATAAAAAATGCATTTATTGACTGAAATTGCATTATTTCCCGGTTTTGAAAAGAAATGAATTGCATCACATCAAATACAAAGCAATGTTTAATTAAGTCTCCTCAAACACTTCCCTTGTGATTACTTGCTTAACTACAAAATCTAATCAAGCATCTAATTTTCTTTCTAAGTCAAAATTTTATTTAAAAGACTGAAAAATCTATCAGGGTTTAAACAGAAACATTCGACTAGTTAAGTTATAAAGAGTCATTTTTATTTATATCATACATGTAACAACTTTTATTATAAATTATTTTAAACTTTTACCCAATTTTTTATCCACTTTAAAATTAAAATTATAGAGGAAGAACTTATTGAAATTTTTAAACACAAACAAAGCATAGAATTGGAGATATAGATAAATCAATTAACACAAACACAATTGTAATGGAATTAAGTTCAAGTCACTAAAAGATGATAGATCTCACAAAAAGTAAGGGAGGCCATTACATCCGATCCTAACAATAATAAAAGATGTTTTAAATACATTATTCACTATATAATTTACAAAGCACAAGAAATCTCTTCAATTGTGGAAGTGTAATTGGACTTTTTGTAAGTATTATTGAAGCAATTCTTTATTGCTCTCTCATGTCTAGATATCCCTAGTTGTCCCACAGAAGATACTATTTTCTATTATTATAAAGTATCATTTTTCTTATCTTTGAAAACTACACAAGGATCCTTGATATTGGTTACCCTAAACAAAAAAGTACTAGGGGCAATGAATGTACATTGTCTAATAATTAATAAATAATATATAGATTTAATTTTTACTTATCATATTTTCTTGGATTCATTTTGATCTCCTTTTCTATCTTTGTGATAAAATAGACTACGAATATAAAATCAATAAGTTTTGATTCTAATTCCTTTAATTTTCGAAGAAGATTTGATCCTATGTAGAGATTAAAGACTACAAATTTTCTAGGTCCAAAGTTGTAAAGTTTCTAGATCAATGGGTTAAACTAAAAGGTTAAAAAAATTTAAATGAACATATTATTCAATGAAATTGCTAACAATTAGATATCTTAAAAAAATTGTTAGGCTAAGTTAGTTAAAAGGAAAAAAAAAACTCAATTTGTGCAAGCATTTGATTAAGAAGAAATGGAGCAAATAATGTAATTTATGGTTGAACTTCAAGTGAAAAGTATGACCAAAATCTCCATTGAAATCATTTGTACCAATGATGATAAGGAATATAGATTTGCCTAGGTCATCACTTAGTTTCTTTTTGGTATTTATCGCTTTTGAGAGATCTCTAATCATAGTTGAGGAGAAGTATCTAAGTTTTTTATCAAATGTCAAACAACCTTTTTGCATGCATAATAAGATATTAGTAAGATTAAAAAAGTTAGGACATGGTTTTGAAATTATTATTGTAGTCATGATTGTAATTACATTGTGATTAATAAAATTAAGGAAAAATATGGAAAAAAAAGCAATCATTGCATAGTGAAATTACAAAAAATTATAATTGTGGACTAAAATGTAAAATCATGATAAGGGAAATAACTTGTAGTGCAACAAACATTTCCAATGAAAAAATAACAAATGAATATCTTCTATAAGTTTTAAGTTTTCTACAAGCTCTAGATCTTCAAAAACTCCACATCCACTTCATGAGTAACTTATTACTATAATCATCTAGGACCTAGCAGCCTTGTCAAGACTCAAATAAGTCAAAGGCATTGGTAAACCCAACATTATTACTATATTGAGAAATAACAAATATATCTTTAAATTATTTATTATAATGCAATGAGACAAAAATTTTCTAATTCCAATTATCCAAGGAAAATTTTTCAACTTATACCAAACTTATCAAAAAAATCTACTACAATTTTACTAATGGTAAATTAACTAGTTCAATTGTTCAAATCCATGCTAGATGGTCAATCTTTTACTTATGTTGTAGTGTTTAGAAGTTTGTTATTTTTGGTATCTGTACTTAAATCACCAAAAATATACAAAGCCGATACCATAAAGTTTTCATCAATGACACCAATTATAGAAACTTCTTGTAAAATGAAAGAGAAAATTAAAAAGAATGAAAATTTTTCCATTTTGTCTTGAGTATGAAAAGTTAATATGAAAGAATCTCAATATCTCCATTAATTTATAAAGGAAGGCATTCGACAAGGTACTCATATGAGTTAACACTAGTTTGGTGTATAACTAAAAACATAGTGAAAAGAGGTGGCAATGTCTAATAAAAGAAAATAATGAATTTGCAATAACAATAAGACATATATATATATACATATAATGAAAATCAATAACCTAAGAAATTGGTTTGGAATTGAACTATAATCTAACATTTTCTATTTGTCAGGAAGTAACACCCATTTATCTAGACGGAATTGAGAGGAATAGAGAATGAAAAAGAGATAAGGGAATGTTAAAAGTAATAAAATGATCATTTTATATACAATTGGGAATGAAATGGTGATTACATTCCATTTTTACATTTACTATAGTAAAATAATGTAAGAATAAAATGAATAAAAAATAGTTAATAATAATATCCTAATAAAAGATAATAAATATATGTATTAAATTTAATATTATATAATGAATATGCAAAAAATAATAAAAAAGTTACATTTATATTCTATTATCATAATTAATATTAAGAAAAAAAATTATTATAAAAACATAATATATGATACTTTATTGAATTTTAATTTGTATTATATAATTTTATATCAACAATTATATTTATTATATGAATAATACAAAATATCTTATTTTAAATTTGGGTGATATACACTGAACCTCCTTAGGGTCATTAACTATAGGACCCCTATTATTTCTTTTAATGAATAAATAAACTAGATATGCTATTAAATTTGTTAAATGAAATAATCAAATAGTTGCAAAAATGATGCCTTAATATTCAAAAGGGTATTAGATTGTATATTTAATGGTGTAATAGTGAAAAATGCCTAGGTTGTTCTTTACTTAATTGAACTTTGGTCAAATCTATTTTTCCACCAATTTTGCATGTTTATTTACTTTGTTTGGAAATGATTTGATCATTATAAAGCATTACTAACAATATTAGTGAAATATTGCTCTTTTACTATAAAAAATTGAAAAAATATTAATTACTATAGGTTGCTCTTTGCTTTCAAGTAGTACTATTTCTATAAAATTTTAATTTTTTGTAAGTCATTTTTTATGGATGACAACTCATGATGAGTTGACATATAAATTCTCATATGTGATTAAATTAAAATAAGCAAGCAAAATATTGCACTTAAAAGTGACATCACACGAAGAAGTTCAAAATTTCTAGAAAAAGCAAGTTGATTGTACTTTTAAATTATACAATGAAAGTAAACTTTCAAGATAGTAAAGGAAAAGGCAAGCATTGCCATTGTACACATGTTGACCTTGAAAGTGATATATCAGTGAAATTTTGGAAAGAGTAAGTAGCAAAAAAGACTTGAAAAAAAAAGAATGAGCCTAGGATGGAAATTGCTTTTTAGGATTTGTGCATTCCTAATGACTAGATCTCTATCCACCACTATAAATAAAAGGCCATACCTCATTAGCAACACACACAAGTATATCCTTTTCTTTCTAAGAAGATTTTACTTCTCTAGATTCTTTATATTTTTTATAGTCTTCTTTCTTGAGCTTAAACTTACAAATTTATATTATTTGGGTGTGATAACTTTGTAGTGTTTTCAAGATACAAACCTTACCTATTACAAGTTTACTAGCTAGGATAGAGTGTAAGAGAAACACATGTAGATGCCTTATAACTAGGTTATAAGAAGAAATCATTAACTATTTAAGATAAGATTGCTTAAGTCCTTAAAAGATCAAGTAAGAAAGCATAATGAGCTTTGAAAAAAGGAAAAGTACTGATGGATAACTATCTAGGTTGAATTAGGCCTTTAGAAAGTCAAATGGATATAAAGGAATGATTTTTTATTTAGACCATCAAACCATTATATATTGGTGTTATCATTTCTTTTCTATACTCTTTAATTTCATGCACTTTATTATTTATATTTACTTATTGTTTACTTAATCTTTATATCTATATTCTAGTTGCTCTTTTAAGGAATCATGAAAAGGAAGCAATTTTTAAAGCTTAAATTGTTTAATTTGTAAAACACCAATTCAACACCTCTTAATATATTTTTATCTTATCAATTGGCATTAAAGCTTGGTCTTTGTTATTAAAGTTTAACTGCTTTTAATTAAAGATCTTATAAGGACATAATATGGAAAATCTTGGATTATCACATGGTCAAAAAAGCTACTTTACATCTAAAATGCCATTATTTGATGGAACCAATTATGACTATTGAAAAAATTGAATAATGATCTTCCTTCAAGTTATTGATGATGAGATATAGGAGTTAATCAAGGTTGGATATACTCTTTTAATAATAAATTAGGGAGATATGGATGTTTCTATAATGAAGAAAGATTGAAGTGAAGATGAAAAGAAAAAGAATAGTCTTCATGCAAAAGTAAAAAATATCATTATATGTGTCATTGCTCCTAAAGAGTACAATAAGATCTTTAAGTGCACATTAGTAAAGGAAATGTGGAGTAAACTCCAAGTCACCTTTAAAAGAATAAAGCCAGTGCATATAACTAGTGTAAATATGTTTATTCAAGACTATGAAATCTTCCAAATTAAGAAAAATGAAAGGATAAAATCTATGTTTGAAAAACACTTTGCAATCTTAAATGTTCTTTGCGCTCTAGGAAGAATTATTCTCAAACAAGATGTTATCTTGGAAATACTTAGATATCTCTTAAGTTTATGGGAATCTAAGTGTAATGCTATTCAAGAAGGTAATAATCTTGATAACACACACCTATTATAAGCTAAAAGACAAACTTATAGCTTATGAGAGAACCAAGATGATGAAGGATTCAACTAGTAGAAAAGAGAGAAATATTACTCTTAAAGCTTTTACATCTTCTCAAAAAGCACTACTATAGAATCATTTATAGATATCAACTATTTAAAGACTTACACATTGATTTTTGATCGATATCTTATTAAAAATTGTTATAAATATGTTATGACATTGATTATACAACAACATGAAATAATAAAATAAGGTCAGCTCCTCTATTAATTAAATTGTCGTTGTTTCTTTAAGAGACATGCAAGCATGTTAGGTAACATGTCAATTATTAAGTTAGAGACATCGATTATTACCAAGTAACTATTATTGAAATGAAATATTTAATACTGGTTTCCTTTAACACTTGACATGCAATGACTTATATACCACATCAATTCTATTAAATAATTGATGTTGTATGACTTCCTTACTCCCGAAAAAAAGTTATTCCTCTCTATACACCCTCTCCATTTAGAATACTTTCTATTATATTACTTCCAATCTAAAATACATACAAAAACTTCAAATAAAACATAAGACTCTAATTTTAAAATATATGCATACCATAAATGAAACAAAAAGTAATGCACAATTTTGTATTATAGTATACAATCTTATATATAGTAAATGCAATACATAATAGCTTAATTAAGATGAAAACCACATTTCTCATTACATTAATTACATATAATTTGGACATAGGATTAAATAATACCGCAAGATTTACACTACTAAACCATTACAAAGTGCAAAGGAAAAAATAATCACATGGCAATTTGATAGTTGTAACAATCACAAAGAAAAAGTTTATTAGTGAAAGCAATATTAAATTCTAATTTATCATATATATTTTTTTGTCCAAGTTGAGTTATTATTGATGTATGTCTCACATATGAAATTTGCATTAACTAAATATTTTTATTAAAAGAAATACAAACTAACAAGTAAGTAATTACTATGTAATTATAACTATAAAAATGAAGACATTAATATCTTGAACTTATGGTAGGAAATTTATTTGGAAGGATTGCTAGGCCATATTATTACAAATAAGCTAATTAATGTTAGGTGTTAGTGATGTTGTATATCAAATTTAATGACTATTGTAAAACAATAGTAAAAAATGATAATAAAGTTGATTATTATTTATAAAAAATTGACATCATGTCATTTGCCAGTGTCATGGAATTTCTTATAAATAACCAATGTTTAATATAGATATATTATCTCAATTTATGTCAATAAAAAACGTGGTATATTTTATACTTCCACTAACCTTTCCTCACTTATCTTGCTTTAGTTCCTCCCTTCTAACCATAATCTCCTTCATTATTTCCTTATTGGTACTAAAGAATACTCTATCTCCTTCATTATTCCAAAATACTATACCTAGAAATAAAAAATAATATCCTCTATGGTACTAAAGAATTCCAATGATAGCAATTTTAAATAATAAATTTTATAATAGAAGATTGAAAACTGTAAGAAGTTATACTAAGTACCCTAATTATAGATAGCTGATGCACTAAATACTATCTTAATCTGTGTTACTTAATATGTAAGATTAGCATTTTTTTAAAAAAGCATAATTGAATATAATCCCTACAAATGTAATAAGCATTCAGTAAATTTTAAGAAAATGATGGTGCATATTTCTTATAAATAAATAGTAGATAATATGACCAAATGCCAAAGAGTACGAATAAAATCAAATTTCTTACCTATACAAACCTATAAAAGTTGTATCAAAATGAAAGGTAATAAAATATTATAGATTATAAAATCAACAACTAAATTGCAAAAATAAAAACAAAATTAAAAAAATCCTTGCTTTTAAATTTTGTGTTTTTCTAGTGAGTGTGCAAACTCACAAATTTAGCGATGAACTAATAAAGATTCATTCCTATAAAAAAATTGGGTGAGCAAAAATATAAAATTAAAGAAAATTATTTTTAAGTTAGAAAGAGAGCATATATTATTAAAAAGAGAGAATATTTTTAAGGATGGAAGACCTTCGTGATAAAATTTACAAATAGCACTATTAATTCACTCTTTTGATTTTTAACTCACGTTGTAAGGTATGGTTTAGACATTAGTTATTTGTAACAATCCAACATGTAAAGTATAATAACATCATCTTATTCACAAACAAAATGATGTTAGTTGGTGTATAAATAACTGATGTTGTAAAATAAAAAAAGATAATTTTAAGTAGAAAATTGACATCTTTTTATACACCAATTTTTTTAAAGTACCTATTAGAAATGTAATGTCCTGAATTTTTAATTCTACTATTTGAATCTCTAAATTCTAAGGCTGTAGAAATGAAGAGCACGTTTGAATTAGCTTGGTGGGTGAATCTCAAGTTGAAAGGAATTAAGAGTGTAAAGGTAAACGAAATTTTGAAGGAAAAAGGGATAGTAGGAAAAGAATTAATTTTCCACTGATCAGAGGAGGTTAGAAAACCCTAAAAAAGGAAGTTGTCTAAGTCTGATAGTGTAAGAAATTTTAAACAGACAGAAACCCTATGGATTAAATTGCAAAAGTGCAAAATCGGTGTGGTTAAAGTGGAAATAACCTAGAATTTGGGATCTACTATGAATAACCAAGAATTTGGGGTGTAATATGTGATTTTATTTAGTGTGACTAATAGACACATGACAAGTGTCATTATTAGAAAAAAAAATGGCAAGAATAGCCTTATTAATTAGTGAAAAAGGACTAAAATACCCTTGAAAATGTCAAAAAGGACCAATATACCCTTGAAGCTTCATGAAAGCTCTTCTTCCTTCTCCTTTCTTCCCCAAGCTGCAAAACACCTCCATGAGAGCACCAAAAACGTGCAAGAGAGAGAAAGGAGAGAGAGAAGACTTCTTTTGACTTTTTCACCCAAATATAGTGAGAATTAGGCTTAGTGGTAGAAGGGAAAGTTGCTCATCTCATCAAGCTCTATCTATTGGTATGTTTAGATTGAAGAAAGCTCAAGTTTGATCAAGATTGGTGAGCTCTAAATAAGGATTCTCAAGTTGCAGCAAGAGGTAAAAATGTTCTCCTCTAAAAGTTCTTTAATGTGCTTTTTTTAATTTTTTGAAATTTTGGTGTTGGTGTGGTCAAAGGTAGTTGACCATGGAGTTTTGGATAATTTGAACATGTCTAATGGTGTTTTGAATATTGTTATGTTGATCTATGGCTTTGGTTTGGTGTAAAAATAACAAGAAACCATGGTGTATACATTAGGATTTTAGAGGCATAATGGTGCATGTGTGGATTTAGCATGATTTGTTTGGAATTTGGCTAAATTGATGAAATTAAGATGATTCTTATGAATTATGAAAGTGTGTATGAAACTTCTCTTTTGAGAAGCTAAAACCAGGAATATGGAAAAGAAGGAAGAAAGGAGATTTAGCCATTTAAACTGTGTTTTTGGAAGATCAGTAATGTACACGGGGTATAACATGGCTCATGTTTTACCCCGTGTTTTACCCCGTGTTCTTCATCGAAGGCTAATCAGTGTGTTACACGGGGTGCGACACTCCCCGTGTTTACATCAGAACTGAAGGGCAGTAAGATACACGGGGTATGACACGGCCCGTGTTTACCACCGTGTTCTTCTCTGAGCAGTCCAGTGAAGCCTCGAAGCAATCCAGTAAGAAACACGGCCCTTAACACGGGGTATGGGAACCCCGTGTTCTTTGTTAAGTGAACATTTTAGTTTGATTTCTTCACGATTTGCACGATTTTGCCTTTGGATCCTTTTCTAAAGCATATATGTGCCATTTCAAAGTCTGAAAATAAAATATAGAGCACCTAAGTAGTGAAGAATACATAAGGTTTAAGGAAAATGATGATGTTCTAATAAGAACTATGATGTGTATTTATGTAGACTAAGGAGTGACAAGTTGAAAAGGCAAGAGGCATTATAAAGAAGTTTTTAAGTAAGGGCAAAGGAAACATCACTATTGGAAGCTTATAAAAGGTAGCTAGCTTTATCCTTAAGCTCTGTTTTCTATTTACATGATTTTCTGTATATTTTGCCATTATATAGAATGTGTATGAAATTGCTGTGTGCGCATTCCGGGAAGACAGTAAAACACTGTGTTAGGCCTATGGCCCGAGTTCCCCGGGATGATAATGCAATTGCTGTGTGCAGTACCTATGGCCCGAGTACCTCGGGAAGACAGCGAAATGCTGTATTAGGCCTTTGGCTCGAGTACCCCGGGAAGATAGTGAATTGCTGTATATAGGCCTAGGTACGATTATCTGTGATGGCCATCTAGATATTTATATAAGTCCTTGAATGGGCTTGATGATTGCTACATGCAGTACATATTTCTTACAATGGTATTGAATGAGATGACAAATGATTAATTGATTTTGAAATATATGTTTTATTTGCTTAAGGATCTGGAATGGCTTGATATATTTACGGTAATAGCTAGCTACTGGGAAACTTTATTTCTTATGTTTTTGTCTTGTTACTAACCATTCCAGGTGATGCTTCCAAAGGCTCTCATGATAGAGGAGAATGATGTTTTGAAATTGTATTAAAAATGATTATATAGTTGGTGATGTAATATGTGGTGGATGTACGAATTGTAAGTTGAATATTTTGTATAATTACATGGCTCTTGCCTATGTTGTATGAAATACTGGAATTTAAGGTACTATGAGCTAATTTAGAGTAAAAGGCAAATTAGTATGCAATGATTACCTATTTAATGAGGATTAAGGCGTTAATAAGTAAGGGAGTTCACAAGAAACAACTAATTGACAACACAATCAAGAATAATCAATTGGCACCTCTAAAAAAATTACAATTCATAATAGTTATAGAATAAGATAGAAATTAACAATAGTGTAACTAATTATAAGAGCTTTTATATAAAGTTTCTAAACTCTCATTTACACATCAAAATACAAGTTATAATAAGTTATTTACAAAAAAGAAAAAAAACCAATTGTTAGGAATTATTTTGTAAGCCTTGGCAACCCACATCCAAAAGGAGGTGAATTAGGTATTTTTAAAATTTTTCTTATTTTTGAAACCTTTTTTAATTTTAGAAAGCCATGAGGATAATCTTAATTCAATCAATTCCAAGAGAGTTCTATGAAAATGTTTATTGCATTTAAGATATGATAATTCTAAGAATTAGTGCAAACTAACTTATTCCATTATACATAAATAAATCATCAAGAAATTAATCCAAGATAATTTAATAAAGAAGTTTGTACATAATATATAACAATTCAATTCACTTGTGCAAAGCAACTCATTCAATTATACATAGATATGAATTAAAAGGCTAATGCATAAATTGATTTCTTTTTCAACTCCCTAACTAACAAAATCAACATTGAAGCCCAATTCATTTAACAAGTTCATCAATTATGCATAGACAAAATAATCAAGAAGCATGTGCATGGATATACACTCCTTTCAAGCATTCAATCATGTAAGCATCAACATAAACATTGAAATATAATATATTCAAAAATTAACAACAATAAAAATAGAGTATACAGTACAATATGTCAGCAAATAGCAATAATAAACAAAGTATGTATAGCAAGAAAAATAGAGCAAAGTGTTGAAAAATAAAGAGTAACGATAGAGAGATCAAATACAAAAATTTATAGTAGTTCCTCCCTCAGATATCCTTACCAAGGTGTATATCCACTCTCCAATCTTTCCAAGCTTATGATTCAATCTACTATCCTTTCAAGTTTTTAATCGATAACTTAAAGAAGCCTTATAAAGTTCTTACTCTTCCTTGAGCAAATTCACTTTTTATAAAGGATTCCTTACCCTCTTAAAGATTTTTTGAGGAATACCTCACCATTTACAATTTTAAAGTGATACAAGATGAATATTAACTCAAATAAATACTGTTAAAGAGTAGATGAAACAAAGGAAGCTCTTAGAATAGAAGAATTTCACAAACTAGAGTTCAAATCATGGTTTGATGAAACAAGATGTAAAATAATGTTTAATTTTAAGGTTCAAGGTCTCTCTTAATTGTATCTTATATAGGAAGCTCATGGAGTAATATAGTTGTTTGGGGTTGTTAGGAATGAAAACTAGCTATTGTTCACACCTCAGGATAGTTAAAATCAATCAAGATGTCTAGGGTGCTCTCTGGATGTGCAAAATCAATAAGTGAATCGATTCACCTAGACAAAATTACAAACTCAAATTTAAAAGGCCATAACTTTTTCATTTTAAATCTATTTTGAGAAAATAATGTATCATTGGAAATCTATTTGAGTCTACTTTCAAAAGACTAGTTTCATACTCATATCTAATGTAATTTTTTAGATATGTTCAAAATAATAAGCAAAGGTTAGAAATAATGAATCTATAAAAATCTGATTTTGAGACTTAACTTGTATAAATCATAACTCTTTCATATCTTAATCACTTCGAATAAAATGACCTATTCATGGAAAGTTATTGGAGTATATTTTCACATAAAAATAATTTCATACTCATATTATTTTTATTTTTCAAGATATGATAAAAAAAATGAGCATAGTTTAGAAAAGGCTAGAATGCAAAAAACTAATTTCTAGACTCAACTTAAAAAGATCGTAAATCTTTCATATGTTAATAATTTTAAACAAATGATATGTCCATGGAAAGCTATTTGAATATATTTTCATATGGAAAAGGTTTGACAATCAAATCATGTGTATTTTATGAGATATGATTAAAAGAGTGACTAAAGGTCAAAATTAAAAATATCATAAACTCATATCTCATTAGTTTTTGAAATGTCCCCATAAGCTATTTTGTAAAAACACATTGTGGGCTATCTTTTAAAATATTTTGATCAAACTAAGATTATGAAAATATGTTTGAGCTCTATATCATAAAATACTCTACTTTACAAGAAAGTTTAAACCTTAAGATGAAAAACTATACCAATCAAGTCATTGGGCTTTTCTTGATGCTTCCAAGCTTTTAAACACTTTAGTCTCTTATCCTTCAATACTTGGATCACATCTTCTTTCTTGCATTTCTTCCTTATTCTAAAGTTAAGCATAATATAATTTTTCATTCTTTTACATTAATACTCACTCTTCTTCATCTTAGACTTTCCTATATAATAGACATAAACTTTGCAAACTATATAGTTAGTCTAATCTAATATATCAAGATATTAATATGCATGATTCATATAAAATAAATTAGCACAAGAACATGTATAATCATTCTTTCATATATCTTGATCGATCATATGCTTAGTAATGCTTGTATAAAATTAAGCATTGCTATTATAATCATAATTTAGCATGTTTATTAAAGATTTTATAATACTTTAATATAAAAACATGCAATTTTATTATAACATTCATTTGTTAACATTTCTATACAAGAACAAACATAATCATCATATTATTTTTATGCATCAACCATAACATAGTATGTTTATTGACATATACTACCTTAACATAAGACATACAATGTTATTACAACATTCATTCATCATCATCAAAACTCTTCATATGAAACTTTAAGGCTAACATAGTTTACAACCAATAATCATATTTAAGAACACCCAAAGCCATTCATTTTGGTTAAGCTTCAACTTTGATGAAATATTATTTTGGGCTTGTTCCCGAAGAGCTACATTCATACACAATTAGCATGTTATTATTAAGATCAATTTAGTTAATTAAGCTAGAATGTAATGAGTTGCAAATAAGCAAATGATTACCTTATTAGGGGTTTTACAAATATAGCACATAATGTATTAGTTTTACTCCATATTTTCTGGTTCTCTTAGGCACTATAATAAAGTAAAAGGTTAGTTTGATTCCATTGATGCATAATCTTTCAAGACAAACATGATCTTAATATTAACAATATATCTTTATTTTTACCATATGAAAGGTTGGTCCACCTTCCTAATAAAGGATGTAATTAAAGATTTTTCTAAGCAAAATTACAACTAGGATCACACCTTTCCTAATAAATGATCTAACTAGTAGATAAGCCTCTTTCTTAGCAATACTATGGCAAGCATCCAATGGTGACTATAATATAATGTCATAACTAAGCTATCAAAATACATTTAAGAAAAAAAATAGATCAATTGACATAAAAGTAAGAATTATCCATCATGGTATGCACAAAGTAGAAAGTTTTCTTAGGCTTATGGAGTAAAGTTTTTATGATGTACTCCTAGTTTCATTTCTTAATCAGTGCAGACTTCTTATGGAGTTGCTATAAGTTTAGGAATCTATATGTAGAATTTATCAATGGCAACAAGTCATAGCAAATCCTATAGAAGGATTAATGTGAGCTAAATATTCATGCAATAGTCCAATTAATTTACATTTGAACAAAAAAACATAGCATAAAATTGCATAATTTAAAGTTAGATCCAACTCACATTAAGCTCCTTTAACCTTAGCTATTGTTGGATGGAAGCTTTGTCAATGAAAATTAAATTTTTTAATATTTCTATTTCCTTCCCATTTTAAAGCAAAGTCATGTCATTATGTTAATAAAAAATCGCTTAATAGTTTGTTAATGAATTGGTATACTACAAAAATGAATTAGTATATTACAGAAATTACTATGTTGAAAAGATAATTATCTTACTTGGAAACATATCTAGGCGGCATTAAATATATGAGGTTACCAGATGTTGAAATAATCATTTATCAACAAGAAGAATATGTGGCTTTTCTATGCTTGATTGCCTTGAGAGCTATTAAGGCATGCTTACAATGCATTTTAATCATGAACAAGAGATTGTTAAAACACAAATAATGATGATTAGTAGTCTCACACAAAAATACTAAAATAACTTCAAAATATATAGAAAAGTTAGTAAGGGAATACAAAAAGATACCTCTATTAGAAATTGAATGAAAGCTGTTAGCCGTGTGATGAAAATTTTTGAATTTCATCCACTATCTAAAGTTTATTATTTAGCATTAACACTTCAACTTTGTGAACCAAGGGCTTTTTAATCACCACCTTAACTTTTGTCTAGTAATGGTTGATGGTGTAGTTTATGTCCCACTAAAATCCACCTATTCATAATCTTTCACAAAGTTGGTCCTAGCACCATTAAAGAGTATCAGGCTCGACCCTGTGCAATATGATCCCCATTATAGGAAACTTAATTCATGTATAAACATATATGAAGGTTTAAGATTAAAGGTGATATTTCTCTCGGGTACAAACTTCAAAAATATTCGTTATCATAGGGGCAACATTATAAATGCTAATGCATCCTTTTTACTAATTGTAAAAAAAGTCAACACCTTTTCCTATTTAGGAGTCCACCTAACTAGCTGGGCATTAGTTATAGTATTCAACTCATCCATTGGAGTAATGGACCTAGAAGCTTGTTGAACAAATGCCATAAAACTTAGATATGCGATTTGTTAGCCAATTATTTGCTACTACATAAGTTACTATGTCTATAAGTGTTGCTTTTCCTTTTACTCTAACTTTAGCTTTCAGTCAACATTGAGTTTTCATGCTATGACTTTGGTGATATTTGTTCTTAAGCTACCAACTTGGCACTCGATTGTCCTATTGGACAACACCTTGATGGGCCACAGAACTCCTAATGGCCAATACCACATTTAATAGCCCAAATACAACTAAAATGCTCCTCAATTCCTAAAATTATGGTTAAGATGTCATTCTTCTTAGCCAGCTTAAACTTACTCTAGGAGGTCTACTGGTGAGATTATCTTGTAGCAATTAATAAAAAATAAATGATTAGAAATTAGAATTAATTCAAGTGAAATGAAAGCTTCAAAATCAAATAAGATATTTTAGTACAAATTTTAATATTTATAATCCTTTCTATTATAGTCCAACTCTCTAAAATCATGTATTGCTTTTACTTGTTTATTCTACCTTACTTCTATACTCTGTATGATAAATGGAAGGTACCTCATCAGCATCCCACCCTTCTTAGCTTTAGCATACCTTTCATCTAATAACTTCTTTTCTAGCTTCTTGTAACCTCCTTAAAAGAGCTTGTATGGATATATATCCTTCCATCACTTCTCCTAGATAGACTTGCTTAACTCCTATTGACCAAAAGATATATTAGTTCATAAGTACAAATGATATATAAATTAGATATTAAGATGCACTAAATGTGATAATGCAAAAATTTTACCTTGAAATTTATATTCTTGCATTATTCTGAGAAAATCTCCCATGATTCTTGGTTAATGTATTTCTATCATTAAGTTAGATTTATTTTTATTATTGTCTTTAGACTAATGTAATCCCACCTCAATATTGTCTTAAAATCCTTCCATAAGGTTGTCACATGTGATAATACTTTATTAAGTATATATAGGGTGTTTGGAATATGGAATGAACTCAATAAGAAAAAACAAACATGAAAGATTAAATTATATACGAATATGTTATAAATATAGTTTTTCTAATTTATAGCATAAAGCTATCTAAATTAAGTGTATATTTTAAAACCTTTTTCTAAATGTTATCCTTCAATGTTAGGGGGAACTTTCTTTCAATAAGGAATAGCTATGAATACTTTGGATTGTACAGTCATTCCAACTCATATATGCCAATCCATTTTCTTTTTTTAGCTATTGTTCCTCCTTAAACTCAATAGGTAATTTCCCACCCTTAGACCATGCTATGTAAATACTCTTCAATGTTATAAAAGCCCTTACATTTCTTTTGGTAGGGGAAACTACCTTTCTAAAAGGATTTGTATTTTAGATATTGCAAAAAAAATTAATTTCGATCATGAACAATGATATATAGGAAAAGTTATTGATTAATATTACTTAATCATGAATAAAGTAATAAAATATAAGATTAGTCCTTATAACAAATGTTGCACTAAATTACATGGTAAAATATATAACATGCATAAGAAGCAACTCAAGTAAAATTACATCAATTATCATACTTTATAAATTCTTCCACTAATCTACATAACCATGGAGCAAATAAGAATTATGAAGTACTATATAATATATTTAGTGGCCTAAAAAACATAATAGGATGCAATAAAAAGGTAATAATGAAAAATGGCAAAGGTATCACCACCGAACAAAGCATAACTATAACCATATATCCCAAAGGTGACAAAACCTTAAAAGCATCACCAAACACTGTTGGGATCAGAAGCCATACAAGCGCAATGGAATAAATCGATTCCAGCCAACGGATCCATGCAAAACGTTAAATCAGAACAAGGATTTGTTCAATACCTTTATGATGACTCTAGAATTCGGTCATTGATCACTTCTTCAGTTTCCTTTTTGGCCGAAGATTCTGAGGTATCCATATAAACCCACAAATCACCAATTAACGTCCACATGAACACCAGTTGGAATCGTTCTCCTTTGCCTCGTAGTGCTAGCTACGCCTCTTCAAGGGTTTTAGTCAAATAGAGGTGCTAGGTTTTTTCTATGCTTGGGATGCATGAATAATAATCTCTATTATTAGCTAACAAGTCTATTTAAATAGGTGCATAGAAAACCCTAACTATTTGGACTTTGTTTCATGTATAGTTATGGGCTTATTATTAGGCCTTATAATTATAACATTAAATTCCTAAATATTAGGCCCAAATAATTTGAACCATTAATTCCAAATTTACTAGGCTTTAAGTGTGCAACCTTACAGGTTCTTATCACGTTGGCAATTATCATTAATCATATTAATGATCATAAACAATGAGCGGTGTCTAGCAACACATCATTGTTACCCAAGTAATGAGAAAATTGATGATTTGACTAATCCTTTACACGTGATCATCATCTATGTCCTTTTGTCCTAAACATCTAGATTGAGCATGAGACATGGATCGTGTCATTCTCGTATAGCCCAATCTTGAGGTTTCTTGATCCCTAAGTAAGCTGACTGAAGTAAATATAATTGACATCCCATATCAATTCATCTAAGTATGGCTATGCATTTCCTCAGTTTTACTTAATTAAGGGGCTTATAGATGTTGCTCCTGTTATATAAGAGGGATAAATTCCGTCTTGATCATACAAATCCCTCTGTATGATATGTGACATATCCAATAACTACCCTTATATTCACTCAACCATGAGTGACATAGAATAGTATCAAAATATGATACTCACATGTAGGGAACCTTAGTGATTTCATGTTAAAGGACAATATTAATAATGATCACTGAGAATCACTCAAGACACTTATATAACAATCCATGTAGTGTTCTTAAGATGGGTCGTTCCAGTATGCAAGTTTTCTAACTTGTACTCACGTGTGTAAACTTAATATCCATTCATGTGTAAACTTAATATCCACTCATGTGTAAACTTAATATCCCATATAAGTCATCACACATACTAGTCTTAACAAATCAAAGCAACTTAATCCACAATAATATATGACTAGAAAATTTTAAAAATATAATTATTCTAAGGTTATTATCATAATTAAATATATTACGCAGCAATATATATAAATATAATAATTGGAATTGCCATTAAAATAATATGATTCAAAATTACAATCACCAATATGATTAGTTTTAGGGCATATACACTAACAAACACAACATATAATACAATCCTAAATGTAATAATGAACACAATTGTCATAATGTCACTATATACATACATACACATGCTAACCAAGTAAACCCAAATTTAATCTTTTAATATTCATAAACACAATGAAAATAAGAGAAGAAAATGTACCTAAAAAATTTATTGATAACTAGAACAATAACAAAGCTAACTCAAAGTGTAGTAGAGAATATGGAAAAGGTTTAAGACTCGTTGGAGAAATTTCAATAGTGGAGGTGATGCTAGGGAAGTGGATTTAAAAAAAAAATAAAAGTGATAAGAAATAAAGGACCAAATGAAACTTATGTAGAAAAACAACTACATATTGGTTTCATAATTGGCAATCAACGTCTTAAATAATTAACACTTCATTATTAGAAAATAAACATATAAAGTTAAGATGATATTTACAAAAATACTACTAAATTAATTTTAACATCATTTTTTTAAATAACTAACATCTTAGTTTCTTTTCCCCTTTCAAACATTAAAGTTCACATTCACCTTCAATGTCGATTATACATATAATTGACAATTATTAAGTTAATCACCATCTTATGTTTTCATGAAATTTCAAAAATGTCACTACATAACAATAGACATTGATTTTTTTTATACAATGATCATTTTATTTACTTTAATAATATCATAAATGCCACTACATTTCTATAAACGTTGGCTTATCCTATAATTAATGTCTACCAATTGACGTAAAATTGCATTTCAATAACAATGTCATATCCCTTCATATGATCTTTTAGTATATAAAACTCTAAATTACCTTCATAATTAATCAAAGATAGTCTAGATAAGAAAGGAGATATATCTTTAATATTAGTGGTCATGTCTTCTTCATTCCTATTACTAATAATTTATCTCTTCATTGACGAACTATAGATCACTTATTATTAATTATGTTTGACACATGGCCACTTATTTTGTGTGGGATGCTATTATAGATAGCTCCCCATTGTGACCTTCTTTGCTAAAATCCAACAAAGTAAATCTTAACTTATCTATTTAGATGTTGTTGTTATTCTTCATCTACTTACATCAAAAGATAAGCTTTTTAAATTAGATGTAATTGAACTCCTATATATTTTTTATGATCCTATAATATGATATCATCACGTAAATGTGATTTTTATCCTTGACACTAGAAACATGCATTATTAAAGCCACTATAATAACCTTACTATTTCATGTAGTGTTCTTATTATCATGTCTCTTTATGTAAAAAGAATATCCATTAATGTCATATCTTTAATAAGATATGACCTTTATGCTAGGCTTATTAACTAACTATTTTATCATCTTAGAAATAATTTTTAGTATTAGCTGTATCATTCATCCCATCTAATTATAGAACCATGTAATGAATGAGTGATTATATTTAACTTATATCTACTACTCATTCCTACCATAATAGAGCTTTTTAATGAAGGCAACATTCTTATCTATGTAAGGTTCAACCTTTTCATTATATTAGAAGATGTAAAGGTATGCTTGCACTTACATTTCACAATTTATGCTCTTCACTTAGGTCTCTAATGTACCCTTCCTTAAAATTCTTCCTTTCTAAAAAGGCTTGGAAAGCTTGATAATGTTCAAATTTAACAACTATTCAATGCAAAACTCTACTACTTCTTTAGTAATGCACATTCTAATGATAAATCCTTTAGGTTTATTCCAGTTATGGGGATATCTTTTTAAGATTTTTATATATCACTAAAATAGGTGCATCCACCTTCAGTAAACCAATCCATAAAGTCTTATCTCTCACATAAATACACTATGATGTCAAAGAATAAAGGTGTAAAATACATCTCCAATTGATACTATGTAACAATAACATCTTGCTGCAACTTGTCTAATCCTTTAGGTCAATAACCTTAGTATATATTGTATTGAAGAAGAAATAAAGTCTTACAATAACTTGTTTCATGTGTTTTAGCAATATTCTTCTATAGTAACTAGTAAAAGTTGCCATATCAAAGCATGATAATTGTGAGACTTCAAAGATTAATTTCAAATCTTTCATAGAAATAAAGCTTTTGATGATGGAAGAATAGCCCTAAAGCAGTTTAACCTTATGTAGAAACTTACAAGAACTTGATTTCTCCTTCCTATACAAGATATGATAAGTTAAAAGTAAATATATATGTTAAACCCTTCTTTTTTGTGCTAATTCCTCCTATATAGCTATCTCTTACAAGTCTAGTTTAGCCTTGATAACATCCTTTATCTTGCTTGACGTGTTTAAGAATATTTTAACGAGACTATCACATATATTTTCCTTCATATACATGACATTTATATTAAGTTTAACAAATATGAAAGATTAAATGATATGGATGTTTTCTTCCACATAGTGTCACCACTTGCAATTACATTTAGTATGTAAAAAATAACATCAATATTTTTTTTACCCTTACATAACCCTTATCCCTAGTTAAAGGCTTTAGAGCCATTATTTTCTCTAGAAAACCATTGAAAGCTTATCTTAGTCTATAATAATTATGGAAACAAAGGAAAAAATTTTCGTGATCAAGATACACTATTTTCTACTAATGATTAAGTTGATAAAAGTAAGTGGCATTTTCATAAATAGGGATTAATTTACATCCTTTAACATTATAACCTAATAAGTTTATATAAATTAGAAAGTCATCGATTATACAAAAAACATGACATGCAACTTGAAAGACTTTTAATGGAATGCATTAAACTCTAACATACCTTCATTCCATGTAAGTCTCAAGTCTTCAATTTGGTGCGAAGAAAAAATTTGTCATTTTTAAGTTTTTTAAGCATTGATATCAATAATATTTCATTTCATACATAACCAAGGAGAGAGATTATAAATTATTAACATTATAAGTCATGTGCTATGTTTGATCTTCATGGTATTGTGAGGGGTTTATTCCATCAATATACACTATAAGTCTAGGATTTCTTATTTTTCCATTGAACTTAAGGAATAATTAGTTAATCATTCTCTATTAAGAAGAATCTATAGGACAATAAAGCTTGCTAGTAAGAATTATCACCGTCACATGCCATATTAAGTTCTTAACATTTCCTACATTAGTAAACATGCATTTAAACCTTGGTATTATAAGAAGATACCATAACAACTTAACATAGCCTATTCATTGATGCTGGCATCATGCCTTTTCAATTTGCAATGAGATTCCCCACATTTTGGATAGTCATGTAGTATTTTATAATCCTTTCAATACACTATATAGTTATTAAGAAAGGTATGAATCTTCTTATACTCCATCAAGCACATAATTTTTTTTACATTATAAGTATGAGTCAATAGTACATTACTTTTAAAAAGCATATCTTTCAATAATTATAGTAATATAATAAATATTTTGTCATATCACCTATTTCCCATTTTCAAGTTAAACAATATCAATGCAATAGATAAATGTGTGAATTTAGTACAACTTAGATATAATAGCTTCTTTGCATCACTCAATAAGTTATTAAGGACTTATGAATGCTTAATAAAATCATTTGTAACATCATGAACCATATCCTCTAGGTGAGCATCACAACTTCATTTTCACAATCAATATAGGTGCTACCTAATTTACTTTCATCATACATATACCTAATGTCATTATCATAAACATATAGATGATCTTGTAGTTGCATAATTGTCACCTTCTTAACATAGCAACATTTAAAGTTAGGGAACTTTATGATATTATCACTAAATTCTTTCCTCCCTTAAGCAATTGCAAATTTAATAAATTTATTAACTTCATTTTCATATTCAATACTATGTTAATTAGTATACATCTATCTTTAATCCATTAATAGCTAATCTAGTGAGAACCATACACACTAGAATATTAAGCAAACCCTATATAATCACAAACTCTAAATATTCTCAACTATGTGTCCAAAACCTAAATATATCTATACATTTATATACATAAAAAATGCAACTCAAGTCATCTAGAGTTGAACATTTTTCAAACACATAACCAAAATAAAATATTTTCATATATTTATAAAGGCAATCTTTTATATGTAAATTATTTCATGCATAAGGTTATGGTGCATATTCATGAGCTAATAAAAAATAAAAAATATTTTCGTATGACATCATAATCTTAACCCTAATCATCCTAAAGTGAAGATATTAAGATAGAGCATAAACAAACAAAACCACATATTGACACCAAATGTGTTAAGACACATACAAAATGAAAACTTCAAGATATTTGGTGAATGTATTTTATTTATGCAAAAGAGTAGAAGAGCAATTTATGTTTCACAATTCTATAAAAATTCTAGTATTTCATGAGATAAAGCTTTATGTTAGAGGAATCTTGATTTTGTAAAAGGTGTCATAGTGTTTTAGTCATGTATTTTGTTCTTCAACCAATGTTTTTGTATTTTTTAAGAGCTTTTCACATTGATTACTAAGAAATATTGATGTGTAATGTAAGATTAGAATCATTAGATAAACCATATCAATTATTAGATGTTAATTTTATCATAATATTTGTTATCTATATAAATGCAACATCATTGTAATAAATATAATTTAACATTAGTTATATAATAAAACAACTACTGTGATAATACTTTTAAACATTAGTTATTTATAGATAACTAACATTCTTTAATTGAAGAATATTTCTTTGCAAATTATTTTATAGTAACATAAAATTTCTTTGACTATAAAAAAATATGGTGACAATTTTACAAATTTATGTCAAATATGATAATCACTAGTACCTTTTTTCTAATTTATAAAATTTGATGCCATATTTAAATTGATTTTTTATACAAGTTAACATTACTTTACATAATAGTTACAACATTATTTATTTGTAATAACCTCAAGATCATTTCTTTATGCATATTTTTATTATTATACAAATTGATATAAATATCAATAAATTAAATGTGAATTTACAAAAAAAATGACAAATAAGACATCTAATTAGGAAAATATATTTTACATATTCATTAATTTTCATATATCGTTATATTAACAAATATAATGAGCAACCTTATACAGTAATATTATATAAATTAAAAAAAGGAGACTATATGTTGTTCCACCTTTATTGTCATCCTTGTTGTCAATCTTTGCCATTAATTCTTTTTGCCATTATAAAAAAAATATTTTTGCATATTAGTAAATCATAGGTTTAAATTATACATTTGCCTCTATCAGTAATGCTAGAATTTGTGTAAGGAAGAAAAACAACTCCCCTACCATTTCATTCAACACATTAAAAAACTTGCTAATGTAGGAAAATAGAATATATCAGAGCAAACAATTCTTTGGAAAGATTTTTTGACATCTCTAAAGGTGTTGCTCCACATAAACATTAGAGTTGGATAATAAAGGATAAAGCATCAACGATATCTTTGAAATGGAAAGTGACACCAAAATTTTTAGGCAATATCAAAAAACTTAAATATCGATTATTAACAAACAACTATTGTTTTAGGTTTCTCTTTCTTAAAAGAAATGATGGTTGTCATACCTTTAGACATTAGTCAAATCCAAAATTAACACGATAAAGTTTTACATTTATGAGAGAAACACATGAGATTCTTTTTAGATAATAATTTTCTAAAGCACTAACATCCTAAGTTTCATGAATTCTCATAACATTATAAATGTTATAATGTTAGACATTGATTAAGTCATAAATCAACATGTTAAAGATACACATTTATTCACGATAGAATTTTGGAATATCTTTAGATATCGATTTTGTTAACTAACAATGTCTTATTCCACAATTATATTGCAAACTTCTATAGAAAAGTTATTTGTATTTTGATTTCTTATATTTGGTTCACTTTGAAGACCAAATGTCAGATATGAAAATTAATGGTAAAATTTAATTATCATTGAATAATTTATTATGAAAGTACAATTAAATAAAAAAGATTAATAATTCTATAAATTAATTTTGACATTTTCTTTCTTTCTGAAACATTACATCTATATGTATTCTACCAAATAATATACATAAAAATATAATAAATCATCAATGCATGTTTACAACAAAATTACTATGTAACTAAATTTACACCTTAATCATATAAAATCCTCATCCTTGTTACAAATTATCATGTGTTGATGAAATTGTTGTTTCTCTCAATTGGAACCCAATAGTCTCTTAGTCATGCTAAAGCAAAGAATAAGAGGAAGTACTTCTCAAGATTTTGCAAAATTAACCTTTATTACTAATTCTAAAGTACTAGATGGAACATAAGGGCAACTCACCCATTTTTACTTTTAATATATAAATTCTTCAAATTTTATGGAAGTATCCCATTTAGGAATTTAATGACTTATGCTATTTAAGAGTAAAAGACATTAAAGTCTTGGATAGAATGCTTTTCATTAAATTGATGCATTTTCAAGAATGAGTAAGATGTGCTCAAATTCCATCTAAACATAAAAAAATGCATGCAAAGTTTATAAGCACTATGAAAAACAATGAATGTTAGTTATTAACATAAGATCAATATCCTGTCTTTCACATTTTCAAAGTAAGTATGTGATTGTCATGCCTTAAGATGTCAATTAGGTTTAAAATTGGCATATGAAATTTTCATGTTTCTATCACGATGCTTCAAATGCATTTTTACAAAATGTTATGCAAGAAATTAATGTTCTAAGTTTTTATGCTTTCCTATTGTAGCAAAAAAGCCTCTCTTTAGAGACCTATTAATTCTAAAATCAACTTCACAAGTTTCTTACTAATTTAAAATTTGCCATCATATTAAAATAGATGTTGGATATAATGGTAATTGATGTTTGTCTACTAATGTCTGTTAAGAATTCTTTAATAATGAGTATGAGAAAGAAGATGATGAAGAAATGGTTTACTTTGTTAAGACATTGACCAAGATGTTTAGAAGAAAAAGGCAAGATATACCTCAAAAACTAAAAAATAAACAAGCAATCAAATGTTTACTTGCTATGAATGCAAGAAACTAGGCTATATCAAAGAAGATTACTCAAATATAAATAGGAGGTTCTCTAAAAGGATAACAAAGAAGAAAGCAATAGTGGCTACGTAGGATGAAAAACACATTCCCTCAGATGATTATAATAAAAAAAGATGAAGTGGAAGAAGTTGTCAACCTTTGCTTTATGGTAAAAGAAGATTACATTGAAGTAATGGATCTTGAGTCACTTATTCCATATGAAAAGTTACATAGAGCTTTTAAAAGTTTATTGGAGGATTTCTAAAAGATCATGAAAAAATACCCTTTTCTTTGTAAATAAAAATCATTTTTACAAAATGAAAATTAAGAAATTTAATAAAGTTTTGAAATTTAAAAAAATGATTTTGATGATTAAAAATAAATTTAAGTAATTTAAAAAGTAAGAATCAAGGATTAAAAAATGATCTTGATTCTTTAAAACATGAAAATAATCTTTTAAGAAAAGAAAATGAAGTTTTTGAGCAAATAGATGTGTTTTCTGAAAATCATTTATAAAAAAAATATTCTATCAAGTAAAGTAATTTTCTTAAAAAAGAAAATAAAGTATTTAATAAAAGAAAATAAGGTTTTAAAAATGGTTCTTCCTTCAAAAAGCAATCAAAATTTTGGAATGCAAGTAGTTACTGATTTTGAGAATAGTGATCAACAAATTTCAAATACCAAAGAGAAAGTTATTTTTGAAAAGAAAAATAATTTTTAGAGAAATAAAAATCGATTACTCATTCCTTAAAGAAATAAGAACCAACATTTGAAAAAGAAAGTAAATAATTTAAAAAAGAATATTTTTCGGCCTATAAAAAGATAGAGAAAGTTGAATGTTATTTTAAGAAAAAGAACATTCTTTTAACAAAGAAGGAGTTAATTATATTTAAGAAAAGAATGAGAAATGTCATAAGAATTTCTTTGTTAAAGTAACTTAGAATTCCACCCTTAATTTATCATGTAACTTTTATAGGAAAATGGACATATATCCTAATCTTATGTTCATAAAAAAGGACCACTTGTTCATAAGGCACAAGGAGGGATGCCTAAGGGTTAATGTCCAAAAGAGTAAGAAACTAATCCGAAAGGACCTAAGATGATTTAGGTAGCTAAAACACAATAGTTGCTCTTTGCAGGTAGATTTGGCAAGTGTTAGAAAAGACTGTTAGTTTATTTATAGTAGTTGCTCAAAGCATAAAATAGGAGATATAAGTAAGTTTATCTATTTCAAGTCAATTCAATAAGGTGATGTATTTCATGGTGATGACATAAGATGCAAGATATTAGGATTGGTAAGAATGATACAAATTCTTCATTTCATCTTAATAATATTAGAATTGTTCAATGGACTTAAACATAACCTTTTAAGCATAAGTCAACTTTGAGAAAAAGGCTATAGAATTATATTTGAATCTTCTCATTATTATATACAAAACATCTTTAATAACAAAGCATCTTTTATAGGCTAGAGAATAAATAACTTTTATGTTATCTCCTTATTCTTCCAAAGGAAGCTAAATGTTTTATTTTAAAAAGCAATCAAGATTGGCTTTGGCATAGAAGCTTAAACCATGTTGACATGTGTCTTATTTCAAAATTTTACAAAAATGATTTAGTTCCAGACTTTCCTCAAATTAATGTTGAGAAAAACCATATTCGTAATGTTTGCTAACAAGGGAAATAAGTAAAATCTTCTTTTCAATCTAAAAATTTTATTTCCATTTCAAGACTTTTAGAGTTATTGCATGTGAATCTTATTAGTTTTACCAAAACCCAAAGCTTTGAAGGTAAAAGATATAGTCTAGTTATTGTTGATGATTTCTCAAGATATATTTGAATGCTCTTTCTATCTCATAAAGATGAAACTTTCAATGAATTTGAAAGATTTTACAAAAAGGTTTAAAATAAGAAATGTGTGTATATATCAAGCATTAGAAGTGATTATGATGGAGAATTTAAAAATTATCTTTTTGAAAAATTTTGCAAAGAAAATAGTATGAGTTATAATTTTTCATATCCAAAAACACATCAGCAAAATAGGGTTATTGAAAAGAAAAATAGAACTTTCATTAATATAGTTAGAATTATGTTTTATGAAAATAATCTTCTAAAATATTTTTGTTTAAAAACCTTAAACATTTCCTGTTATTATCACAAATAGATGCTTAATATGTCTTATCTTGAAAAAGATTTCTTATGAAGTTTGGAATGGAAGAAAACCCAATATTGGCTACTTCCACGCATTTGGATGTAAATGTTATATTTTGAATAATAGGGAAGACTAACTAGCTAAGTTTGATTCAAAATCTAATGAAGGTATCTTTTCAGGTTACTTTATCATAAGAAAGGCTTATAAAGTTTGCAACAAAAAAACTCTTATAATAAAAGAATCCATGCATATTATGTTTAATGAGAACAATGATGATCAAATCAGCAATCCTTCAGATGAGGATATTAATTTCATCTCAAAAGGTAAATCATCAAAGGGTAAACATGACATAAGAATCTTAATAGGAAAACTATTCAGATTAAGCAAGCAAATCAAAATAAGCAAAAAGTTCCTAATAAGCAAGATGGATCAAAGTAGCAAACTAGACCAAATAAGCAAAAAGATTAGAACAAGTAACCCAAGGAGCAAACTCCTACGTTTCAACATTATAGGCTTATAAAAGAATAAAGGAACATGATGTACGACCCATCCATAGGGCATATAACTAGCAAAGGAAATTACCTTTGGTGACCACTTGCAAACCTTTCTTAAAGTATATTTATTATCATATTTCATGTGTGAGTGTGTTATGCTTTCAAAGACTATGTAGTTTACAAATTTAGGTATAAAATGTGTGGATGGACTCTTATGCAAGCCTATTCTTATCCTATTTAACAATAGCTGGACACTTGAGGGAAAATGATTCTCCCAAGAAAAAGGAAGAAAAGAAAACATAAGTTTCTTTAAAACTCAATGGGTGAACATTTAAGAATGTACAAATAATAATCAAATAGAGTTGCAACAAAGCAATTCATTTTACCATTACTTATTTGTATTCCTGGGAATCAACCTTATCCCCTTACAAATGAGTATACAAATCTTGTGCAATATAGCCATATCAAGAGTATAGTCATTTCCCTTATCATCATTAATTTCATGATCTTAATTCATTCCATATTTGACTTTATCACAATAGCAAATGCTTTAATTAGCACTTTAATTTTTGTATTTCATTAACAATATTCATACTTTCTAATTCCAAATATTCTATGGCTTATTACATGGTCATATAATTCAATTTATCTCTTTGATACCATAACAATTCAATTTATAACATGATTTATAAGTCACAACATAACCATGTCTCTTTACATGGTCACATGAGGTGTATTTAATCCTTACTTATCATATAATAACTTATCTTAAAGTTAGAAAACATCAAAATATACCTTGACCCCCTATATATCATGATATCATAGGTTAAATAGGGTGTAATTGACTATATACTTGATTATAGGAGCCCTAGGAGCAATTCTAAGGGGTCTATAGTCAGCTACAAGGGTTTAGAAAATAACTCCAGTGCTCAAAGAGACTACTAGAGAAAAATTCTGGTTAACTAAGTAGTCAATTATTCCTGCCTAGACTGCTTGTTCTAGGGTATAGTTGACTACAGTCTAATTTCCAATAGGTTTTTCATGATTTTTCACTATTCACTTGACAATTTCATCATTCTAATGCATTTATCATGTTACGAATCCATACTAAATCATAAATACACATGAAGGATGCCACATTTATGCCATTTTTAACACTGAATTCAAATCAAACATATTAATCATCATGTTTTAAATAATCAAATCAAATCTTTTAACCTAAATCAACCAAAACCATTTTTTATCTTCTAAATAGGGATAAAATGTTTACTCACCTAGTTTAAGATTTAGGAGGTTAGATTTGTCATCCTTTGGCCTTAACCATCAAAATTCTAATAATTCTTCATTAAGGTCAAATTTATCCCTGTTTTCAATTTAGTTCTCGAATTCTCGCAAATCCAAAAAGAATTATTAAGAATCTAGTTACAATAAAGTCCCTACCTTGCTTGAATAAAGATTTTGTAGAAGATTTACTCCTTAATTTCTTGATTAAAGAAGGATGGTGGAAGAAAGAAAAAGGAAGAAAAAGAAAATAAAGAGAAGGAGGGCCAGGGTTTAAAGTTAGGATGAAATAAGGGAATTAGAGGCTAAAATTAGGCTTTAAAGAGGTAGGAGTACTTTTATCATTTTGCTTTAATTTTCTTATACACTCATATTCTTACTTCTAATTATTTATAACCTTTATTTCCTATATTCAATACGTTTCTCCTAACTAGATCATCTAAGTACCTTATTTTAAACATACTCAAATTATTTATTCTTATGTACCTAAAAGTTCTATTTAAAATCCTTTTATCATTTTTTTTATTTTCTATAATTTCCCATTCACACTTATGTAACGAGATCAATCCCCTTTGCATAAAATTTTCATTTTGAATTTTCACTATAATAATTAATTAATTAATCATCCTTTTTATAACTTTAAAATTCTAAGTAAAATATGCCAGAAAAGTAAATAATTAAAATCTAAATTCTTAGAATGTAACACATGCCAGCCTCTCTAAATGAGTATATAATTTGGTGATCCTTCTCAAGAAATCCAAATAAGGTCCTTATTTAGAAACAAAAATAACTTGATTCTTCTCTTTCATATTGAATTAAAGAATATTGACAAAGCACTTTTTAATGAGATTTTAATCCATGCAATGCAAAAGTAACTTAATCAATTTGAAAAGAATGAAGTATGGACATTTGTACCTAAGCCTCTAAACTATTCAATCATTGGCACCAAATAGGTATTTCACCACAAAATTGATAAATTTGGCAAAGTGATAAGAAATAAAACAAGATTAGCAGCACACGGATATAATCAATGAAAAGTTATTGATTGTAATGACACTTATGCATCTATTACTTGATAGAATCCATTACAATGCTTATTTGGTTTTGCATCCCATAGAAATTTTAAACTTTATCAAATGGATGTCAAATGTTCTTTCTTCAATGGTTTCTTAATAAGGAAGTTTATATTAAACAACCTCCTAAATTTGAAAAATTTTAAAAATAAAGTCATATTTTCAAAATCACCAAGGCTTTATGTGGTTTTAAGCAAGCTTCTAGAGCTTAGTATGAAAGACTTAGTAAATTCTTTATTGAAAATGATTTTAAAAGAGAAAAAGTAGACATTACTTTGTTTATCAAAATTATTCAGCATGATATTTTAATTTCACAAATATATGTTTATCCTATTATATTTGGATCTACTAATAAGATTTTTTTACAAGGAATTTTCTAATTTTATGAAAGGAAAGTATGAAAGGAATGCTTAAATTCTTCCTTAGACTTTAAGTGAAATAAACTAAAGATGGAATTTTCATTAACCAAGTATACTAAAGATCTTTTGAAGAGATTTGGGATGGAGAATACAAAGATCTTTGGTACATCTTGAGCCCCTCCATTAAACTTGATAAGGATGAAAATAGTAAGCTAATAAATAAGAAGCAACATAGAGATATGATTAGTTCATTTCTTTATTTGATTATTAGTAGACTAGATATCATGTTTAATGCATGCTAATGTGCAATATTAATCTAATCTCAAAGAATCACACCACTAGTTAGGGAAAGAATCCTTAAATAATTACTTGGTACTAAAGAACTTAGTTTATGGTGTCTTAAAAATAATTAATTTGAATTTATTAAATACTTTAATGCTAACTTTGCTAGATATAAGCTAGATAGAAGAAGTATTAGTGGAACATATTATTTCCTAAGCTAATCCTTTGTTTTATAGCAAAAGGAAAAAGCAAGCTTTAGTTGTTTTTTCTATAATTGAAGCCAAATGCATGGCAACTAAAAGTTGTTATGCTTAAGTATTGGAGATGAAGCAATAACCTAGAAATTATGATTTGAATCTTGATCACATCTTAATATTTTGTGATAATACCAATGTTATTAATTTAACTAAAAATCCTATTCAACATTTAAAAACTAAACGTATTGAGATTAAGCATCATTTTATAAAATATCATGTTCATAAATAGGATATTAAATTTAATTTTATAAATATTAAAAATTAATTAGCAGATATTTTTACAAAATCCCTCCATGAAGATAGATTTTATTTTATAAAAAAATGAGTTTGGAATGATTAATCTCAATTAATTTAGTTTAAAATCTTTTAATTAATTTTTTAAAAAAATTTAAAAATTATGTGATACATTTTCTCATGTCATATTGTAAAAACATTTGTGCATAAATCATTTAGGTAATCATTTTTTTAATAAAAAGTTATTTAGGATGTATTACATATGTATTATATTGGAAGAAGTTAGGAAAATGGCAAATTAATTATATTTTCTCTGACATTAAAGCTTTCTAATGGATCTATAAGGAGAAGTAAGTTTTCAAATTTTTTTTCTTTTAACACACTTGCATGGATCCCAATAAAAATTCAATTTTCTTTTAGTCAATCGATCTTCCTGATAAACTCCAATACTTATTACTTAGCAACCATCTTGCCTATTATCTAACCTTTTCAAAAACTTTCATTATTTTAGTAAAAATATCTTTTTAAAAAACCTTTAAAAAAATTTTTAATATTTTCTTTTTCAAATAAATTGCCAAAAATCACTCCATGTAAAACTGCTTTTTCATTTTATAAAACTACATTTTCATAAAAATCCAAAAATCTTTCATTCTTCTTTACCCAAACACTCTGCAACTGCTACCTATTCTTTGCTAATCTTCTATTTCAACAATCACAGAAGCATGGTAAGCAGTTTTCCTAGTTTTTCATAAATTGGTACTAAGTTTTCTCATTTTCTCTCTTCTAACAATGAATATTTCTCCAATTATAACTTACTTTTTCAAATTTTTCACATTTTCATTCTCTGCTTTTCAAAACCTATTTCTATTTCAAAGCTTTTCATTTCATCATTTTTAGCAAAACCTTTCTTACTTTTCCATACATTGTCTATTTCACACATTTCTTCATTTTTCTTGCCCTAAAATCATTTTAGAACTTTCTGCTTTATTTAAACTTGAAGCTTTTGTCTTTCTTTTCAACCCCAAAACCAAAATTTCATTCTTTTATTTTTCACTTAAAAATGACTTTCCAATCCTCTTTTGTGAAGTTTCCCAACATTCTCTTCCAAAACCCTCTAACTAAAAACAAATATTCAACCTTTAGCATAAAAAATTGTATGCCTCTAGAAAAGTTGGCTTGCAATTCTTAGCTTCTAAAAAAATTAAATATGTTAATTACATTAGAAACTTAAAATAGAAACCACTAGTAAAGATGAATAAGTTATCATATGAAAGCTACACTAGGGTTTTTATGCTAAAATAGAGGTATCCAAAAAATATACTATGCTCAAATTCTTTATAAAAGGCAAGGTTCATTTCATTAATACTAAGAGACTTAGCCAAATTCTTAGGGTTCTAAATGAAGGAGCATTGGTCATTATCAAGAAAAGGAACATCAAATTTCCCTAGAACAATGCTACCTAATGAATTCTTGAAAATTTTGGTGGAGAAGATCACGTCCAAAGAGAAATGTTAAGCAAAGATAGAAAGATACTTCTATACATTGCTACTCAATATTTTTCTAAAATAAAGAGGTATTAGTAATATTAGCGTCTTTAAAGCATTCTTAGTATAGTTTATTGAAAGGGGAGTTAATATAAATTTAAAGCATTTGATTATATAACATATAGTTCAAGAGCTTAACAAAAAAAAGCTCTTTTACCATATAGGATGGTTATAGCTCAAATTTACTAAGACCTTGTTATGGATTTATCTTATGAAGAAAGAAAAGAAATATTTGATAAAAATATTTTAAATACAAAATGGAGGGCAACAATACCACTATAAAGTTTAAAAGTTCTCTAAATTTATCGAGTACAAAAGGGAAGTTGGAAATAACTTTTAAGTTAAAAGAGTAAGCTTCATCCAACACTAAAGATGAAGCTACTGAGTCTAATTCAAAAAGAGTAACTAAGTCCTTTTTATTAACTGACCAAGATGAAAAGTTAGCTCCAAAGAGAAAAGGAATCTTATTTTTTAACAAACCTATTCCTAAGACATCTAAAAATTCAAAATCAACTATTAATTTAAAAGGAAAAAGAATTGTAAAGCCTTTTCTAGAAGCCCAACATAAGCATAAACTAAAAGAGTATGCCAAACTACTAGGAAAAGCTAGTTTAAGAGCCATATTGAAGGACCTCCCTTTCTATAGAGATCAAATAGCTTAGCCAACCTAAATGACCTTATGTTTGGCTCAACCAACAACCCATTTGACCTTCCTTTTGTTCCCATTAACCCTTCTAGACCAACCATAGCTATACTTATCAATAATATGTAATTACCATTAACCATTAAATTATTGATGAGTAATCCTCTGAAGTTATTCAATTAATGAGTGCTCAAGCTTATGTTAGAATTAAGCCAATTGCCATTTATTATGCAAAGATGGTTAATTTTGTGCCTACTATAAATGAATTAGTTACTACATTACTGCATCTAATGGTAAACTAGCAAATTTAAGAAAATCCTTTAATTACAAGGGTTGAAATGTTAAAAGTTCAAATGGATATGGTGATTAGAAAGCTAACTCAATTGAGAAAATTAGTTCAATAACTATCCAAAATGTTCATGGTGCATCATTATTACACCCTCTTTGAAATATAATAATATAGAATTTTATTTTATAATGAGAATAATTAAAATGATTAGTATGCCCCTGTTTAAAATGAAACTTGTGTAAATAAAGGAGAAACTTTGATGAATAAATGTGGTTGAAATATTTTAATGAGTTTGGAATAAGGAATTTTATAAGGAATAGATAAGGTAAAGTAATTAGAATAAAAAGATTTAAGCTTTTAAGTTACTTCTAGTAAATATGTGAGTATAAAGGAAATTTAAGGCATATTCTCGACAATGTTCCTACACTATTTCTTATTTTTATGACTAAGTTAACCATTTCCCATCTCATTTTCCTAATTCTCCTAAAACTTGACCTTCACTCCTCATATATCCTTGTCTTCTTCTTTTTCTTCCTCTTTTTATCAAATTAAGGCAAGGAAACACTAATCTTCTTTAAATTTTTCATCTAATCAAGATAGAAAAATCTCTATTATTGGATTACTTTCTTATTCTATTGTTAATTTGATATAAGTTAGGATTATTTTGGCTTTAATGTGAAATTAAAACCCTAACTTTAGGAATTCTTGATTTTTAGTGTAACTAGGATCAAGGAGTACTAAATCCATCTCTTGGTGTTCTTCTTCATATGAAGTGAGTAAAAATTTTAGCATTAGTATTTATAAATGTGATCATTTTGATTTTGATAACTACTTTTAGGTTTTTCTTATATTTATACACGATAAAAATTGAAGTAATGCTAAATGGTAATGTTTGACTTGGTTTACTATTGGATTTGAAGTATATGTCATGTATTTATGGAACATATATGATTAGGAGTTAGTAAAGAATAAACATTAATAATTTTTCTAGAAACTGCAAATACTTCTACATAAAGCACTTCTAGTGCCAAAATTTTGCTAGGCTCAGAAGAAAAATGTTACTAGAAGTTTCAAGGGTCTCACAAAAAGTTTCAAAAGGCTTCACAAAAAGTTTCATTTCTTCTAAAACAATATTGAAAGTCCTGAAGGGCTTCGCGAAGTGTTTGGCTCATTTTTTTTGCAAATTGATTCTAATATTAAGTAGAATTGCTCATTTAAGGATTACTTAAGCATAGGACTAAAATATAAACATCATTAATGACATTTTTCCTTTTTCTAACATGTGTATAAATTATGTGATTAAATTACTAAGGGCTTTATAAAAAGGTTTCATTTCTTCTTAAAAGTTTCTAAAAGTCTTGAAGGGCTTCGCGAAATGTTTAGCTTGCCTTTTTTTGCAAATTGATCCTAGTATTAGCTAGAATTACTCATTTAAGGATTGCTTAAGCATAGGACTAACATGTAAACATCATTAATGATATTTTTCCTTTCTCTAACATGTGTATGAATAATGTGATTAAATTACCAAAGGCTTCGTAAAAAGTTTCATTTCTTCTAAAATGTTATTAAAAGTCTTAAAGGGCTTTGCAAAGTGTTTGACTTGCCTTTTTTACAAATTAATCCTAGTATTAACTAGAACTACTCATTTAAGGATTGCTTAAGCATAGGATTAACATGTAAACATCATTAATGATATTTTTTTCTATTCTTTAACATGTTTATGAAAAATTTAATTAAATTACCAAACTCCTATGTGTATAGAATGGATAGTGAATGATGTGATAATCATTCTAAGCCAAGTGGAAAAGAACATGAGAAAAGGAAAAATTTATGCAATCAATCTAGTAACTCATAGTTCTCTTTCTAGACAAAAAATGAGAGAATACTTTAAAGATAATCGTGGGAAGTCTTTAAATGATGGTAAGAAAGAGAAGACTAATGATTTTTTAAAACCCAAAAAAGCCTGGTTTAAAGGCAAGTGTTAATTTTTTAAGAAATTTAAGCACAAGAAAACAGATTGCTTCAAATTTAAGAGATGGTTGTAGAAGAAAAAGAAAGAGTCTAAGAAATATGAAGAAGAAGCTCACTAATTAGATATAGTTATTTTTATTGAAATTGTACTCAAAAGACTTTTTAGATTTTTTATTTTATTTTTTAATTACGAACTTATCTTATTTATGTTTGATGGGTATTTCATCTTGTTTTATGAAATTAAATAAAGTACTTGTTTAGTATATAGCTTAATTATTTTCATATTTATGAATTTTTTGAAATCATTTCTAAATTTTAAATTATTTTAAGATATTTTTTTTATAGTGGAAGCTATCAAAATACCCAAATAATAGGAATGAAAGATAATATGTGTTAGCTCCATTATTGACTAATTAGCTACTTCCCATGGTTTGATCAAATATGAACATATAATTTTGACTAAAAAAAGGATGTTGAATAAAGATGTAGGTTCTAGGTTAGGTTGGTAGTCAAGGACTACATTTAATTGAAACATGTAAAATGTAAAGACTCTGTGATATGAACCAATCTAACACTTTGCATGATCAAGCTCAAGTAGAGAATGACTTAACTCTAAGTGAAGGCCCATTGACAAGGGGAAGGCTTAAAAGAATACAAAAAGCAATTGGAGCCCATGTAAATGCGATTCTAATCCAAGGAGCTAAGTAAAAGAAACAAATAGCATTAAAGTGCTGCTCATCCAAGCCTAAGAAATCTTAAGATAATTGGAGTGCAACGAATCTAGACACATTTTTTTGATATGGAGTATTATAAATTAGGAGATAATTTCCTATTATGGAATGTAACAAATATGGACATATTTTCCTAATATGGAGTGCAACAAAATTGAAGATATTCTCTAAATATAGAGTTCAATAAATCTGGACATATTTCCAATATGGAGTGCAATAAATTCGGAGACATTTTCTTAATCGGGAGTGTAACAAATAAGGAAAATAGGAGGTAATGTAACTCAGAATCAAACAATTCATGAATAATATACAAAATTAAGTGTTTCTTTTCCAAAGTGTGAGAAATTTATCTTCTTTTGCTCTTGTGAAATATTACTTTGTCAATTTTCCATTATAAGATTGGTTATTCAAATTCAAAAAAATGCCCAATTTGTGCTTCAACCCAAGTGCATTGTCATATGGATTAGTCAATTCATGTTCATGGTTGGACAAGTGGTCTAAGTAGTAAGTCATATTCCTTATAGCGTCAGTTGGCTGCTTGCATTCGTCAAATCATCAGACCACTCAAATCAGAGCCTATCACTCCCAATTCCCCTTCCTCAATTCTAGAGTGTGGTGCTCATATCCTTCTTTCAAATTTGTTTTGATTTACTTTATATGTCTATGCCGTAAAGATCGGGCCACCCCCATCGAATTCCCTATCACTTTGCTCTTTAGAAGTGTTTAAAACTTGCTTATGGTCTAAAGCAATTCATTTTAATAGGAGTGATGTTAACTAAAAAGAAAATGTAGTATTATAACTTGACAAGATGTGTGAGAAATATTGAAATGAGGAAAGCAAAACAAATCAGAATATGTGGGCATGTTTATAATTTTGGATTTGTGTGGCATGGATATGCATGTTAATTAAAATAAAATAATTTGTACAAATTTAATTAAAAGTTTAGGAATAAAATGCGATAAGTCCAATATTATTTATATGGTGGATCCATCATACATAGGTCCCAAGAATTAAAAGAGTTTAATGCATTAGTTTGCTATCATGTTTGTTGATTTGACAAAATCAAAATTTAGAAGGCCCATATATTTTACTGAGTGATAAAGACTATCCTATATGCATCAATCGTATATAACTTTCTGTGTGAAAAGTGGTTTTGGACTACAATGTCTTATATTCGAGTGATACAATTAATTTCACATTAACTTAAAGGAGATCAGGAGATCTCATATGTACAGATTACTTAAACTTACTTTATCAGTTATCCAAGTAATAATGAAATTATAACTAGACATAAATCAAGAGGTATTATATTGTGAAATTATTATACAGTAAACTTTAGTAACCTCTATAAAAGGGTAGGACATGTCATGTGTTATAATTTCCTTATCAAGTTAATAAGTTAGGTGTTTCCTGGTTTTAACTAGATTTATGTTGTGACGATGTTGTTGCTATGGATTTTCTCTTAGCAATGATGAATTTATCCATGAAAAGGACTTCAAATTGAAGTATCTATTTGTAAGAGAGAAAATACATGAGTATATTACAAATTGTATACTCATGGATCCATTAACCAAAAGGGCTTAATGTTAACTATGAAAGCATGATCATATATAAAAAAATATGACTTCACCTAAGCCTTTTTTGGTGTCTTAGGTTAATGGGAGTTTTGATAATGTGAGCTCATTAATGTCTTTTGACATGTTTAAAGGAAATACTTATAATGAGATATTCATGTTGTCACCATACATTTTATGTACATCCTAGGGTATAGCATGTAATTAGAGGCATTTAAACTCTATCTCATTGTTGTAGTCATATGTGATTAAGCATCTTGGGTAGATGATTGTGCATAGATTTACACGTAATCATATGAAATTATATAAATTTTATTCTACATATTTTAATAGCATTAGTTAATAAGGTGTAAGTGTTTGATATGTGTTATTGCTAATATCCCTTTAGATATAGCATTTATGTTATCAAATATACATGACCTCAATTGGACTAATAAGTGTAAAAGTACCATTTTTGTATCAACATTAATCCATTTGTGGCTACATTAATAGATTATGTATGTGCAAGTGGAAGATTGTTAAATAATTTGTGGACTATACATAATTTATTAATGAAATAGGATAATTATTGATTAGGCCCTATGTGACTTAATTAATGGGTAATTGGATATTTAGCGTAATATTGACAACATGTGTATAGATCTTACAATGGATAGGATCCATAACCTAAATTAATTTATAAATTAAAAGCCCCTATCTCATATCTTTATGGTCTAGGGTTTGAATGCTCAATCGATCTATCTTATTATGCAAACACGATACTACTAAAGAAGGTAATTCCCTATTCTAATTTTGTGGTACTAATACTAAAAGATAGATTTACATAACTTAGGTATGTCATCCTTCTCAATTATCTTTAAACAATTTATTATAAACTTTCTCATGTCATAATATAAAAGTTAAGATCAGGTGATATTTAAAAATTATAATTATAATTTCCTTCAAAATGGTTAATAAAGAGTGAAGGCCAAATGCCATTCTACCATTTCTAGTTCAAGTTCATTATCATCATTATCACCTTTACTTAAAAAACCCATAACTCAAATTCTAATTATGCCAATATGGGCACCTATTAAACATCTTTCATAATTCTTAGAAGTCAGAGATTTTAGAAATGAAGTTTCATAACCATAATCATGTATTGTTTGGCATGTAACATTTCTAGAATTAATTTCCTTTCATTTTAATAGAAATGATTTTAATGCATTTATGAATGAATTCTATTGTTTAAAAATTTTATCATAAATAATGATTTCAATTCATTTGCAAATAAATTATTTTGTTTAAAATGTATTAAAAAATATATAAAATTTAATTAAAAAGTAATTTTTGATCATATTATAGTAAATAAAATGTTAGAAAAAGGGGTAAATTTTTCATATAATATATTTTTAAAGCTAAATTAAATGAATTTTAGTAAAATTTTTGCTAAATTTGATGGATATCATTATAATATAAATTAATTATAAATAAAAATTATAAATAAAATAAAATAAAATAAAATCCTTTTTTACTTAAGGTCAAATACTATTTTAAAAAGACACTTATTTGGAAATTAAATGAAATCATATTCTTGGCTATATCAAACATGGGGATAATATATTATGATTTTCTCTCCTACCATATCCATATAATTACTTAACTAACCTGAGTATATCTTTGTGCTAATGATGGTGCATAAATATTCGAATTATTTTTATTACAACAATGATATCAATATTCCAATTAGATTACATATACTTGATTATTCATAAACCAACTAACCGATCACAATACACTTCCCCACTAGGCCAACAAAAGGCTAATTGATAAGACAATTACAACTATGAACCTAAGTTACTACACAAATTTTACCCTATCAGCTGATAGAGCATACCACTTCATTTGCATGGACTTACAACATGCCTTTGGCATAAGACTAACTACCCTAGACATGTGTTCTATCCTCACTCAGTGATCAAACAAAACAATCATGTGTTCTATCCTCACTCAGTGATCAAACAAAATAATCCATGTGACAAAGTCGAGAACATTCCTATAGCTCTTACTCTTACATTTTCATTTACCAACCCTAGACTATAAATAGCATTGAGACTTCCTATTGTAATGTTAGACATCTCCTACTAGGCCCTTATTAGGGATTAGTTATAAAGAATTTTATCATCGGTAGCCATTATGGCTGACCCAACCAAAATTTTCTCCTTTCCTAACTATTGTTACTACACGGCGAAAGGGAGAATTCACCATTACAAATTAGAAATCCATCAAGTTTTCCTCTAATTGTAAATAGTTATAATTTGAATTTCTTTTGTTGACTAATCTTTATTTTTAATGATTAGTAGGAAGATTGTTATTTATTACTAAGAATAGTACTTTATTCACCTATATTGTTTGGAATTTTAAAGATCCTCGAAGAATTTCTAATTTTCCTTATTCCTTTACAAAATTTAAGCAACAATAATTTATGAACAATATGGATCACTAATTTTTCTACTTTTTTATGTAGGTAGTGATGATAATGGCATCATGGTAGAAGAAGGCTTCGTTCACATCTAACCTTTATTGAAACAAAGCCTTAACAATGGCAATATTAAAGGGAAAGAATATGTAATGGTGATAATAGTGGTATCAAGGGAAAAAGGATATTCCTAGGACTTAAGAATTGAATTTCTCCTATGAAATTATTCGATTAAAGTTCATGAGATCCCAAATGGAATAACAGATCTACATCCTAAACCTTTTGATGCTAACAATAATCATTAGGCTCAATAAATTGCCATCACTATTTAAGCTATCAACACTAAAGGTGAAACATAATGCAGTCTTGTGATTCTTGTTAGTTTGCTCATTCTATGAAAAATGTAAAATCCATTGGATTTTAAAACTTCTTTGTCAAAAACCTTTACAATGGTAGCTTCACTCGAAAAGATGCATTAATAAGCATAGTAGTTATATTCTTAAAATTAAGGTAGCGGTCTCTAGAGGGAAAAAATCAAATTTGACCAAATTATGATATTCTTAGTTTCAACTCATCAATATTTTGCTCTATAATTAATTTAAGCTAATTCTCTACTAATATTATGAGCTTTTAATTTATATAGAACTCTGTATTAGAAACATTAAGTTTAAGTCGCATAAAACAACTTGTAAAATCTAGTTGGTTTTGTTATACTATAATATAAAAAAGCTTAAAATTTTTTAATCATTCATTATAACATAATCATTGATTAACAAAATAATATGTGTATTTACAGTATCCATTAACTACTTTATTTCATACTTATTAAACTTAAATCACACTCTTGCTAATCTAGTTTTATGTTTATCAAATAAGATTTTGCCATTGCCTTTAATATCTATATTCTTGAACATTTGTTTCAAGCCTTTTATTTCTTCTTCTAAAGGGTATTCTGGTATGACCTTTTCAAAAAATTATTAAAAAATTCTAGTTATAGAAGTAGTAAGCTCCTAAATATAGAAAACAAACTAAGTTCCTCCAGGCGCCTTAAAATCAAGTCTCTTTATCCTATTTTACCTTAACTAGGTTTACTAGAATATATTATAAGAAACTTATACATTAAACTTAGGAAGAGGGTAAAAGCTTTCTTTATGAGCTTAAAATTATTATTCTTATAAGTATGTAAAAACCATATTCAAGTAGAGGGTTGTTCACATACCCCATCTCTATGTTATTTATAATCTTAGTCATAAGTTATAACCTTTAAGCTCCAATTTCAATCCTTTTTTTCCCTTACCTTTGCATTACACTTAGCCTTTTGCTAAAAGCTTATTGTTTGAAATTATTTATACTTTATTACTTCTTTCATTAGTTGATAACTATATGACTTTTTTAAAACCTCCTTTTATGTTCAAAACTTTTTAGCCTAAGCTCATATTGAAAGCATTTAGCCTTTCACACTATAAAATTACAAGTGAAGATACAAAAGAATGGTATTTCAACATTTAGATCACCCTCAAAATATATTTCATATCTAAAAGTACCTTCAAAGCATAATAAGCAAAGCCAATTAAGTAAGTCTAAGTTATGATAGATGAAAAGCAATAAGCATTTCTAGGAAAAAAAATCCAATTATAGATAAAAGACATAGGCACTACTAAAGAATATATAAAAATGTTTATGAAGAATTATGAGAAGCAAAACCTAAAAGCATAGGAGTCTTAAGCAACTAAAGAAAGAACAAGTTATCACCAACTTCTACATGTCAACCATTAGAAAGTTATATAAATATGGAGTATACTTTAACCAAAACAAGGTATATATCCCTCAATTCAATCTAGAGGGCTTAATTTATGAAACCTTATTAATTTAGTAAAAGACAAAGTATGTTTTACTCATATAGAGCAAAAGTTATTGCCATTTAGGTTTAAAATTGCTCTACTCATGATGGACTTATGTATAACAATTTCTTTACAATGTTTTAAGTGGATCAATCATATAAGAAATAAACAAACTATGCTACATGGTTAGATAAAAATGAATAAATGACAAATTTAGAATAAGACTTTCAAATATCACACTAACCACCCTATTTCCTTTTAAAAGCTTTTCAAGGAGCAATTAAAAAATATATGAGGCTTATCATAAACTCTATTCACCAACATCTTATGGAATGGTAAAAAACTATTTATCAATCCAAAACAAGGCGAACATTATTTGTATAGATATTGACATTTCTTTAAACATGCCTTACTTTCGACACACTTAGAATAGATTACATGCCTTGAGTTATTAAATCAAACATAATAGTATTAAAACCAAATCATGATTATTCAAATCTTATGAAAAGTGACTATATGCCTCACTAATTTTCACTATATACATGCTTGACATGCTTTAGATTGAAACATCACATATTAACTATTATGACATCTAAAATTTTTATGAAAACTTTCTAAATTATGTAACATGGACTCTTGTTGATTTGATAATGCCACCTTTAAGTTTTAAATCTTCTAGAATCTTGGAATCTTATAACAAGAACTTGAGATATAATCTAGTATTAAAAAAAATATATTTAGAATTTTTTTTTGTTTACACATATTGTTGGCCTATCCTTCTAACAGCATGAATCACTTGGTATACTCCCATCATATTATTTACACTTTAAATGTTTTATATACACTTTCTAAATGATTTATAGGCTACACATTAAATATAGTTGTCATAACTCTTTAATGAAATACAACACCAATAGGAGGCAATTATTCATAAACCTCTATATTGTTATTAAAGGTAAACATTATGGCTTATTATATATGCATGACATAACTGTTTATGGCCATCTATTGGCTTATTAAAAAATAAGTTTAACAAATAGAATTCTAAAATAGTGCTTAGTAGTGTTTAAAGGAAGGAGTAAAACATTTCCTTCAAAGTTTATTTTCTACTCATTTATACTATGCAATTCACTACTAAAAATTAATTCAAAAGTACATATTTTTCTACTAATGGTTAGTTATCTTTTTATTGTGAGGTGACAAAACATAGGTTGATCAGTTATAAAAGATGATTAAGCATCTAATGCATAAGGAAATGACAAAGAATCTATAAAATAAATAACATCCATTATTCTTAAATACATAATTTTCTTAAATGAATATTAACTTTGGCGTCAAAACATGCATAATCTTTTAGCAATGATTGATCGACATATATGCCAATTAACTCCTAATTCATAAAAAAGGCTTCCCAAGACATACATAAAACATGGTATATGATCTTCCATGTAGATATGGAAAAAGATAACTTAATATGTACTATACATCACTTAACTCACTCTTAAACTTACATCAAAGTACACCTTTCTTGAAATAGTCACTTACTTTGCCATCATAGTGTGTAGGATCTCTTGACCATGACCTATTAACTTGATAAAGGAAAGCTAATACAAGTTAAATAGTTAGATAGAAAATAGTAATGTGGGGTTTTGATAAATGAATCATAAACTTACACTTAAAGCCCAAGACCCTTGGCCATTCCACCAAGCCTAAGTAGATCCTTAGCCACTCTTTCAAGCTCAAGTAGGACCTCAGCATATGAATACCCCAAAAATATCAATTATTAGCTATCCAATAGCATTTATTGATATGCTTTGGAAGGTAATCCTAACAAGTCATGCCCCAAAATCTCAAAACTTGTTAACTAACCTTGAGCTACACAAATCAAATCATTCCAAACAATTATAATGTCCAAATAGCCATAACATGGTCTAAATCACATATTATCATAATAACTCAATTATTATCTCACTACACTCATAATTAATTTAGGTATACACTATATACATGGACATCAACACTAACATCTATTTCCACTTGATACTTTGTGCTTTTTATTCCTTTTTTATGATATATAATAACCTGATCAATAGAGGCCTCTTCAGGGCTCCATCTTTAGTTCCTTATGTCTTTATTCAATAAATAATAAAATCTCCTTTTTAAAATAGCAAGAGGAAAGGGGCTAATGATATCAATATTCCAATCGGAAAACATATACCTAATTAAGCATAAGCCAACTAACCTGTCATAATATCTTTCCCCATCAAACTAATAAAGGGCCAATTGACAAGATGATTGCAATTATGAACCTAAGTTATTGCACAAATTTTACCTCATTAGCCAATCAAGCATACCACCTTATTCATATGGACCAACAACATGCCTTTAGTATTGGACTAATTACCTTGAACACATGCCCTATCCTCATTGGGCAATTTACTTGAACAATTCGTGTGATGAAGTCTAAAATATTCCTATAGATCCCACTCTCACATTTTCTATCTACCAAACCCAAACTATAAATAGTATTGAGACTTCTCATTGTAATGTTAGACAATTATTGTAATATATCGGACCTCCACTAGGTATTGCCTATAAAGAATTTTTATCAAACAACTATCATAGTGGGATGTTATTTTTCTTTCATTTGCAACTTTTGAGTTCTACAACGTCAATGGAGAAGAAATTTTAAGGTTCAAATTCTTCTTGCCCTTTATTAGAAGAGCATCTTTTAATTTAGCTACCATGCTTAAAAATTAGTGCTAATTTGGTAACTCTATTGAGTTGGTTTGACCAAGTTGACCTTATGGCTAAATTGATTCAAATTTAAAATGTGTAGGCTTAATTAATATAAAACTTTTTTAAAGAACAAAATTAAGACACTTAACTTTTGTTGAAGATGATATAATTAATTTATGATTAATTTACTCTATATAATCATGAGTCTCTTAACTCACAACCTAACTAGACAAGTAAAATGATTAAGCGAAATTTCTAGAAGATTAAATGGTTGCAAGCATTTTCTAATTATTTTTTGGCTCACTTTCAAATCTGGATATGAGAAGATCACATTTTTATTATTGTATGTCAACTTCATAGTGGGATTTAATTTTTTGTGAAAAAATGTGCAAATAAATAGAAAAATATAATATGAAAATAAGAGTAATGGGGATTTTCAACCAAATGATAGTTGGCACTTTAATAAAAACTTAACTTCAAAATGTAATATAGGGTTATTTACTGTACCCATAAGATAATATAATTTCATAATTATTTATTATATAAAATTTATTTTTTTAAGATTTTATATTTTCCATTGTATCTATAATTTAATTTTTGACTTTTACTTGTATACATCCAATGGTTTAATCATTCTTATCATTAACCAAAAAAGAATATTCTTTGTTCATTAACATTTTTTGATACTTCATTATCAATAATCTATTTTTATTTCATTTATTGTAATAGATTAGTTAAAATAACAATAAAGATAAAGAAAGAGGAAATAATTGCAGATTTTTTTTTATTGTTAGAATGAAATAATGAAAATAAAAGAAAATAATGGGATCAATATGAGCACAAATTTTAATATTTTTTAGGATTATTGCCATAATTGATTGATCAAAATTTTAATAGTATGACAAAAAAAATTTAAAAAGGGGATAATTAGATTATTAAATTTATAATTAATTATTGAAAATCTGCAGGACAAAGCAAATTCGATCAGAAAATATGCGAGGAAAGTGGATTATTATAGGGGGGGGGGGGGATGGAAACAAATGGATAATTGGATATCATTTTTCTCAATTTTTGTATTTGCTTACTCAACTGGCTTCTACATATCCCCATTTAATCATTTTTCTCCCAAACATAATGGCCTCGTTGTTCGCGAAAGCAGCTATAGCAAGTGGCAGAGATGAAGTCTACGTAGCTTCAATGCCTCTCAGAGCCACAAAAGGACCAGCCCAGTTGGTGATGTCTGCTGCCTACTCTCTCAACTTCGGGGATTTGCAGCATTTCATGGTCATTCTCAAACCCTCTTTACGACCTCCTCTTTCTCAGGTTCTCTTTTTTGTAATTTTGCCTTGGACTTTGACATTTACATCTTTAATTTTGTTGGCTAATTTGATAGAATCGAAGTTTGTGTAGATGTATTTTTTTTTATTCCTGATAATTTTAGAAGAATTTTTTTTAGAAAGATAATGCTCTTCCTGTTGTGAAGTTTGGGTCATTTCAAATATTCTACTTCTCTTGTAATTTCTAAGTATTAGAGGGGAAATATGTCTCTCTATTTTTTAAAAACGCATATGGCTGGCTGGCTGTGATCTTGAGAAACTTATAACTGCAATTTGAGCTATCTGTTGCAAAACTGCATTATTCTAATTATCTTAAAAGATGATTACTTAGGTCCTGGTTTATGATTTTCAACCCAAAGATCCTGAGGATATATTTGTGGCACTTGCAGTTCTCTCCGGTAGAGCAGTACCAGGTAACCAATTATTTGTCAAAATCATAAACTGTCTTCAAATACTTCATAAAGCATGCCTCTAAGTAGTATTAATTACCAATAATATGCTTGACAGTAAATAGTCACAAAAGGTGCAGATCCATTGTAAAGACTTATTTTTTTGAGGGCGTCTCTGTGGAATGTATGAACTTGTTTGAATTGCCATACATGCTGATATGGTTCTACACACTACCATGAGTATAGCTTTAAGGCAGTTACGGCTTGGTGTTCCTAATGAATGATTGATACCTGTTTCTATTTTCATCTTATATGTGATTTTTGCGTTATTTATCTTCAATTTCATGCTCACATGTGAAGTTTAGCATGCCATTCTGACATTATACTATGATTTGTTGATGCTATTTATAATATATATTATACATCAATTGACTATTGTTGAATATATAAATGCATAGAATGTCATTATGCTGAAAGGTGGTTTCTGCGGATGTTCTCAATAGTTTACTTAATACTGAGGGTTTTTATGTTATGCTACTAGTGTTCATCTATTCCTCTATTACCATCAGTCAGAAGGTCTGTTGCAAGAATGAAAAGGAGGACAGTCCTCCCAGAAATGAATTAAGAGTTGGGAAGATAACCCTTCATTTCCTCTACTCTTGAACAAATAATAAGTGTATTTGGTTTGCTATCATGATTTGAGTTCAAAATAGGAAAAAATATCAATCTGCGCTGTTATTGAACGAATTACAGCTTTGGAATGTGGACTTTCTTTTGATGTTTGGTGAATTAATTTCTTTCTAGGTGAAATTGGAACAGTCAACACATATAATGGCAAGAAAAGAAAAGAGAGGGAGTCAGCATGTCATGTTGGCATATATGCAAAATAGAAATTTATAACTTTTGAACATAGCAGCTGGTTTCCGTCTTCGCAAATGCTCATTTTTACTGCTGTTTACTTTTCCTTTGTCCTCCACTGATCCAATCACAAACTCTAATAGGAGCTGTTCTTGTAAGGAGTTTGAAATCCTTGCCCAGAAGAAAATGTTGGTTTGTTGGATACTCAGAAAGGGATGCTGTGGAAATAGCAACAGAGTTCAATGAAAAGTGGGATAGAAATCTGCTTGTTGGTCTTCATGATTGTCGAGATTATACAAATGGTAATAATTTATTAAACTACACATTATGTTACATAAGTACTTCTACAGACAGAATTCAGAATATTAATCTTCATATATGCAGATGTGCACCTATGTTATTGATAGGTACATAAAGCACTATTGGATGAACAGAATCACTATTCAATTTGCCACAATGCTATTTACATAGATCATAGATGAGATTAGGTGGTCTGCTTAGAAATCCAATTATCATAGTTTCTTAATTCTTTTTGTAAACACCTTCTTACCCATTTGATGTGGAATTTTTCTGGACAATTTAAAGGCTTGGTCATGCAACTCACTGGTGAAAAAGACATATTGAAACGTTTGAGAAGCACTGGTAGTTAGAGGTACCTCAGTGACTTGCTGGACCTTATGGAAATTATATATTTTTTCATTTATTTGGCAAAAATGTGTTGATAATGTAATTTGGGCCAGATAGCTGGTTATTTAAAGTATATATCTGTCTAGAAAACCTCACCTCTACATATTCCTTCCTTTACTATGGAGATGCTTTGATGTAAATGTATTAGAGATATCAGGGTTTAAATTTGGCCATGTTAAAGGTTACTAATCTGTATGACAGTTATCAAGGGTCATATTTTGAAAGCACATGTTTCACTTTTTACCATTTTGTTTTAATTCCATTTTAAGTGCCATATAGCAGAGCAGAGAAAGATTACCAGAGTGAGTTTATTAGTCCAAAGCATAGTGAAGGTGCAGTCATCAATGACAAATCTTAGCCCTTGTGCAAAGGGAAGTAACTGGTTTTGCTTATGTAAATATCAAATCCCCTTGAAATATGTTGGTAGATTAAGCATTGCTGAATTTTGACGAGGACTACACCAGAGCACTGCATATTTGTTCATAGAAAATCTTAACTCAGAAGAATCGACCATAAATCTTTGAATTAATGTAATTTTATTATGTTCTTATTTTTGTTCCCCAAAATCCAAAAAGCGAAGTGTCCATCGTTGCATAAACACACAAACTCCCCCCCCCCTTTTTTTGGTCTTTTTTTGGTACATTTCTCTGCCTTTTTCTTTTTGTTTTTAAATTATTCCTTGTGAAATTCTATCAGCCATTTTGACTACCTGCATCTTTGGGGTGAGATTTGACTAAAGACTACTTGAAGTTGTAGCGGCCTGGAAAAAGAATTTTGTACGCGTTTTCTCATGTGTGGCTGAAGATATAGATCATAACCTGCTGCAATAATTGGCATTATAGTCTGTTCTAGACTCGTATTTGCTGCTACTTACTAGTCTGTTTGAAATCCTATTAAAAAATTTCTATGGACCACCCTCCCCCCCCCCCAAAAAAAAAGAAAAAAAAAGAATGAAAAAATTTCCAAAGATGAATACAAGATTATGAAATAGATTAGGAGTATTCAGTATCAACCCATTTAAAATACTTCATTTTTTTCCTTCATGTGTTGTATTGTCGACAATCTAGGTATAGATCATTGTTATATTATGTTGCAGAGCTCTGAAAGATCATATATAAAGAATCTTATTCATATTTAATAGAGTATTTTTCTTATCTATTTTTTTACCATTTATAGTGAGACCACCTATTTATTCATTTTATATAGAAATATTTGATCATAAATATTTTATTCGATAATCTTATTAAAAACATGTTATGCATTGCAAAATTAAACATACATAAGCATAAAAAATTTCATCAATAAGAAATATTTTCATTTAAATCTTACTTCATATATACATTATAATAAATTTCATACTCGTATCATATTTAATTATATGATTTATTTTTATATATCTCTGCGTAAATAAATACATAAATTATTATAATTTTCATTTTTAAAATAATTAACCAAAGCTATTGAACTATAAAATTATGTTAATATGCAGTTTATAAGTAGTATATGAATAAAAAATATTGAGGAATATTATTTCAATATTATTTAATATTTTCATTTCAAGCATATTTTATTTATTTTTCAAAAAATCATTTAATCTAATAAGTAATTTTTCAAAATATGAAATATTATTAAAGTGAAGAAGTATTAAAATAAATCATAAAATATATTTATATCCTTTTATGTTATTTTATATATAAACAATTAATAATAAATTGTTAATTTTATTAAATATTTTTGTACAAACGACTAATACTAACAGCTATTAATAAATTGCCAACACAAGTTGTAAAAGAGTGAACTTGAGATTTTTTTTTTTCTTGGTTATAGATAATTCATATAATGACTGGCTGATCATTTGAACTTTGTAGTGTGTTATGATTTTGTGCATTAGATTATGTAGGAAATAATTAGAAGATTTAGGGGGGAAAAAATTTGAACCATTTCTTGTGTAGAGATCATGTTAATCTTCTCTATAACGTTCCAATTTCTTGGTTATAGATATAAAGCCTTGGTGAGACATTTTTTGTCTGTGTAATATCATCATTGAGTAGTCACGACCTGACAGTTTTGGTGAACCTGAGGGATTTTACAGGTTTTTTTCTTCTCGATTATCTGCATCTGAGTTAGTATTAATTGCACAATAAGAAATTAGGAAGAAGTAAAATACCTATGCTCTTATTACAAGTTATTAAAATCTTGCAAACTGCCTTGCAGCATTTGCTTGTGTACACATGCATTATTCTGAATCACTTATTTAGAAATTCATTTCTGATCCCTAGAAGTTCCCTAAGCCATGGTTTCCTAGAGTCTCCATTGATTATATAGACAGAAATTGTCATATCCAAGCACAACCAGGTGTATCTGCACTGGCCTCTGACAAACAGCAGCATCTACCTCATCCCTGACCCCTTAAACTTTTCCCTTACCTGAAACAAACTTCACGCAAACTCAACAAAAGAAAGAATTTTGCAAATAAAAATATAAACTAAATCCTAACATTCTTCTTAGACCCATAAACTGGTAAAAGGAATATAATCATAGGACTATACAACATACTTCTTATCGACTGGTGCTAACACTTTGAGACAGTTTCATTCTATAATTGGCTTTTTCCATTATTATTTGTTTAGTTGTAAATGTTTCTAAGACACAATATATTTGGCCCTATTAAGGGCTAGTAACCTATATCACATTTAAGTATCAAGGGTCATAATTTTGAAAGTACATGTTTTTCTTTTTACCTTTTTGCTTTAATTTCATCTAAGTGCTATATAGGAGAGAAGAGAAAAATTATGGGATTGAGCTTATCAGTCCAAAGCAGTGCGAACGTCCAGTTGGACTGCAAATCTTGGCCCTTTTGCAAAGGGATGTAAACTAGTTTTAACAAATTGCCTTGAGATATGTGGGTGTACTACACATTACTGAATTTTGATGGGAAAACACACCGAGCAGTAAATATTTGTTGATGGGAAATCCTTAGCTCAGAAAAATCTGCCATAAATCTTTGAATTCTGTGATTTTGCTATGTTCATGTTTTTGGTTCATCAAAATCCAAACACTGAAAGATATCACTGCATAAACGCAAGGAAACTTTCCTTTCTCTCTCTGTTTCTTGTTGTAGACGTCTCTATCTCTTTATTGGGATGAAATTTAACTAAAGATTAGACGTTGTGGTGGTCTGGAAAATGAATTGTTATATGCATTTTTTCTTGTGTAATTGTCTGAGGTCTGAAGCTATAGGTCATAACCTGTTAGAATGTTTAACATTTTAGTCTGTTCTTAACTTGCATTTGCTGCATTAATTCTTGCTACTTGCTAGGCTGTTGGGACTCTTAAAAAATTCGATTTAACTCCCCCCTCCCCCTCTTCCAAAGTAGTGACAGAATTTTAAAAGATGAACCTAAGATCATGAAATAGATTTGGAGCATTTATTGGCAACCCATTTAAAATATAGTATTCTGTTCGTCCTTATGTTGCTTGTTGGTAATATAGGTAATGATAGTCTTACTCCTATGTTATGTTATAGAGCTCTGGAAAGTCATATAAAAATGAATGTAAGAATGAGAAGTAGGGTCCAGTTTAGTAACAGGTCATGTATTTGATTGGCTTTTAAATGTTGCGTTCATTTCTTGTATCGTATCAAAAAAAATTGTGTAGTGATTAGCATAACGTTTTGTTGCATGAATCTTCTAATAAATTCTTGTATGGCGTTATATAAAATTTTGATAATGGTTGGTAGATGATTGCAATGTAAATGGGTGGTATTCGCACATCTAATTTTGACAACCGTTTTCATAATTGCACAAAGGGCACAATAAGAATAGAAAGCTGGTCACAGTTGCTCTACAATAGGTAGGTCCAAAATGATTTTGGTTTTGCACGACTGGATATAGATCTGTGAAAAGATCGATATGAGAGTAGCGTTCTCTGTTATAGATAATTCTAACGATTGGCAGAGCATTTAAATTTGTTTTATGGTTTTGGGCATTATCTTGGAGATGATTAGAACATATAGGAAAAATAATTTGGACCAGTTCTCAATTCATACATGTCATCCTTGCGCAGATAGATGCTAATATAATCTTTATTGTATCATTTCAATTTCATCATATATCTTGGGAAAATATTCTTAATTCAATTGTAAGATCTCGATATCACTTTCATTAGTTTCTGAGTATTTTAACAACTGAAATGTTTTGTCATTATAATGGAGTAGGCAAGTTAGATGTAGCCACTAAAATTTAGATATTGTTTCCTTGCTTGTCAAAATACTAGAGGAAACAGTACTAAAATTGTGAGGCTACAAAAAATTCCCCCGGCCCCTCCCTCATGGGACGCTCATCCACTTATCCATAAGTCTCGGTGACTGACTTCTTTTGTCCTTGTGGGATGTTATCGGTGAGTTGCCATGACCCGGCAGTTTTGGGGTGAACCTGAGGCCCATTTTTCAGGCCCTTTTCTTCTCCATTGTCTGCATCAAGTTAGCATCATTAAGTAAAAGAAAATTCTCTATGCTCATACTACGATGTCATAAAATTTTGATTTTCAAGTGTTTGCCCGTATACAGTATACTAATCTGAGAAATTCATTTCTCGATTCATCACTGCAACTAAAACCTATATCAGATCCCTATAAGTTTCCTAAGCCATAGAGTCCTTACAGTCTCCATTGAATCATTCATTGTATCGGCAGAAACCGTCATATCCAAGCTCAACCAGGCAAATCTGCCCTGGCCCTTGACAAACAGCAGCACCTACCCCTCAGCCTTGACCACTTCAGCACTTCTCCTGTACCTGTAACAAACATCACACATACTCAACAAAAGAAAAAAATTTTGCAGATATAAATTAAAAGATATAAAGTAAATCCTAGCCTCCTACTGAGGTCCATACACTTGTAAAAGAAGGAATATAATAGTTTGCAACATTCTTCTATCGACTGACCCTAGACACAACGAGCCAGTTTCATTCTGTCAGTAACTTTTTCCATTGGTATCTGCTTGACATAGTAGGCCAATATTTTGTGAGCTAGACTGGGTAAGTATACAGATATTCTCAATCTCAAATAAATTTGCCATGGGAAACGCTTAAAATATCTCAGCTGTGAACCTCTGTTTAGGATCAGAGTTCTGAGATGTCACAGATGTAAAATTTCAGATTGTATTCTCTAAACTGTTATAAATGAAGTTGAGCATGGATTCAATCAGTTAAGAAGTCCCTTTAGAAATATGATCATGAGTAGAAAACACCTAACTGCACTGGGATTTAATGAGAAGAATGCGAGTGATTCTGTTGTTCTTATGAGCTTAGTACAGTCAGTATGATATGGTTAAACCACAGAATTCTGAGATTTAAGAAATGAGGTAAATTGATTTCATGACCTCCGCTGATATAATATCCTAAACAACTTAAGAAGCTTCATTAAATATACTAATTTTAACACAGCAAGAACTTTAAGATGTTAATAAATTCATATGATCTCCAAATGTAGATTCATATGAAATGCTTAAAAACTAGACAACATCCAAGCAAGCCAATCAACTTCATTTATGTGGATGTTCCTTATATACAATACGCCATTCCTGTCCTTGCAATATGTGATGATGAGTTACATTTCTCCAAATTGAAAGTGAATGATATTTGGTGAATTCTCTGAACTATTTCTATCTCTGCTTCTCCCACTTCATCAGTTTTGGAAGCTTAGCCTGAAGATTTTAGGTATAACCCCTTGGCCCCTTCTCTTAACCTATTTTGCACTTTCAACAGTTCTCTGTTCTTGTTTTCTTATGTAGCTTATTGTTTCATTATGTTCTCCTAAAAACCATATTTTTCTATATCCAAACGAAATGTCTGGAATTTTCTGTTGGTCAAACTCTTTCTTGCTTCTATGTCGTAATATCCAGAGAAGGCTAATTTAAATTACCATAATACCCAACCCAATCATAGTTAGCCGTCTGATCACTAAAAATTGCCTTGGTATCATAAACATAACCTATATTTTTTTCCCATGTAGTTCCCAAGTCAACTCATTAGCTATACAACAAAGTTTTCAGCTAAGATCGCAACCTTCTGAAAATTAAATTAAGATCCAACCAAAATTTTACAAATCCTCTTCCTAATGAACAATCTTGGGGTCATTCATCTAGAGAGAGAAAAACAAGACAGTGCTTTACTTTTTCCTGGGGTAATGCTGTACTTACTACCGTCACACAACCACTATAAGAATATGATGGCTCTGCAGAAAAAGATTTAGTTCTTAATAGTTGTGTGTGTGTGTGTGTGTTGGCGCCGGGGGGGGGGGGGGGGGAGTTGGAAGTGAAAGGAGCACTACTCTAAGTTTGTAGTTTGCGCACCAATATTTATTCAAGGTTCTGTAATCTTTGAGGGCAAAATTTAACTGATAACTAAGCAGAGGCAAGAACAAGAGTGTGGGCACACATTACTAAGAAGCACATAATCTTCACATCTTGAGAACATGCCACGTATATGACCTACATGTCCTTCCAATGTTTGAAAGCTGCGTGCAGGTACTATAGCGTGCATGCAACATTTTCCCAAACTTATTCTCCACACATTCTTTGACTCCGAGAGGTGATCTCTACAGACTGTATGGGGGCCAACTTTTGTGAGGGTATAGGTATGTGTAAGTGCAAATCTTAAAATCGTAGTAGAACGCTGATATCATTTCTCTGCTCTAAAATGATGTATCCACAGATGATCATGATGGCAAAAGCTTCAATTAAATAATAACAAACCACCAAAATGGTATTCACTTACATATTCCAATGCATTATCTATCAAATCTGGAGAGAGGACAGTCCCAACTGAAGTTGCCTGCGTGAACCACTTGAAACAGCTTAGGAGTCCCACGAATTTGAATATTCTTGAACTCTTTACTTATGGGTTCATAAGTAGCCAGAGCATTGCCTTCATACTGCAACAATATCTCCCCATTCTTCAAAACGCACAAAACCCTAACATTTCTGGTTCTTGCATATGTCTTTAGAACTATGATGTCCGAATTCCCATTTGGGATTCTCAGCCCAAAAGGGACATACTTTCTGATGCTATATTCCTTGCTCCAAGACTCCTTCACACCATAATTCTTCATAACCCATATCTCCAATCTCCCAGACCGTCGATGAGATGCTGCAGATAGGCATCCCCTTATGAGAAGCAAATGGTAATCAAATTTGTTGAGGGCCTTAGAATAAGGTTTTGGGACTACTCCAAATTCCTCGTTTTCAAGATCAAATGACACAATATTACCGGAATGACGCTGGGAACCTTCGAGTGCTTGACTTACCCAGTGAAGCCTTCCGTCAACAAGAACTTGTGAAGTGCACTGAACAAACTTAGAATTTGCAGAGCCAATATCTCTCCAATTTGAGTGTCCCAGAGTTAAAATCAAAACTTTTGAAGATGGGCAATTTCTAAAGCTCTCTCTTTGGTAATGCACAATCTGAATGACCTTATATTCATTGGTTCTCTGAAGGAAACCAAACCCTATCAAAACCTCTGAATTTGGGTATTCCACAGATTTAGGCAAAATTTTCATACAATTTGTAAGAGGGTTGTAAAGATAGAGTCTATTACCAAACAGAGTGTCGCATATACAGAGAATGCCATCAGACGAAGCCACAACATCAAACTCAGGCATAGAAGAAAACAAATTCGGATAGAAATTATAAACCCTGTCTTGATCTGCAGTTGGTGGGTATTCCACACAGCAAAGGTCACTTCTCAAAGGAGAATCACAGTGAAAAATCAGACACTGACTGTTCTGTGTGATTAGAGAGAAACGCTGAAGAATAACACGTTCTTGTGCCAGCGAACGCCATGATCGACAAACGTAGCTGAAACTAACCAGAGAGTAAATGGGTAGCCTCGAAATTATGTCTTCGATGAGATCAGGTGCCAATTTTGCCATTATCGTTCCTTGTGAATCTTCAACCTTGGCTTTCTTCTTCTTTACCTGTTTTTCAGAGTCCGAATCCATGACGGATTGGGTGAAAGCTAGAGGGGTGCAAGAGGAAAGGCTGATGCTAAGAGTAGCAGAGGGAGTAGGAAGGACGATGGAATTTCTGTGCCGTTGACAAAAATTGGATAAATATGAAATTCTCTGGGAGAGAGTTTTATTCCAATCTGCTCCTTTTGTTTGATTTTTTGTTTTTACTACTTGAGGGAAACTGAGAGGGAAAGGCCTTGAAGATCACTAGACTATTCAATTTTGTCTGAATATTTGGAAAGGCCACGGAATATTAGAATAAAAAAGGGAAAATTCAATGACTAGATAGAAAGGTTTGATTTCCTTGTCAAGGATGGAATTTCTTTTAAATATATTCCATATTTCCATGTTTAAAATAGTTTTAAAAATTTAATACGAAAAAGAATGCAAATTTTTAAATTTGGAAAGTGTACAAAAAATAAATCGAACAGAATCCACCACGATAATATGTATCCCAAAATTGGATTAAGATTATCTAAACTTGATTCAGAATTTTATTTATTTGTTTTTTTGGTGATTAGAATTATATTTATTTGTTAAAAATAACAATAAATTTAAAATTTAATTACACATACCATAATTGGTACGAGTAGCAATTTTTATTCACTTGTCACGTCATGCTTGTATCATATCAAAAGTTTAGAACAATTCAAATAAATTGGGCTCTAATCTAACTCAAACAATAATCTTAGTGAGTCCAATTAATCTATTTATTAAAAATATTGAGACGGATCTACTTATTTAATCTATTTAATAATTTTACTTAATAAAATTTATATTATACTCACTTATCAAATTTGATTACTAATTATTTTTTACTAAAAGTATCTTTAATCATTAATTAAATACTATGTTGAATTTTTATTATCATTTAATTAAAACATGAATTTTATCTTTTCATCATACATTTTTTATAATTTAATTATTAATTATTTCTCAAATAATATTTTTAAATTTTGAATATAAATTTCTAAACAAGTTGCTATATCAATCCATTTAATTTTGAATTAATCTTAATTCGACCTATGTATTATTCATATTAAATATCTAAATTCTTATTAGCTCAACTTGACCTTGTGTAATACATCTTGTATTCATATCAAATTATCATTTTTTTAAAAAAAAATTACCACACTTAAGAACAGACTAACCTAATTGTACAAGGTTATTGCAATAAGCAAAAATTGTACATCCAGTAAGTTCCAAGTTAAACTTATTTTTTATCGAATTGAGACTAACTTGGGTTGATACAGTATTAATCCTAATCTCAAATTGACATTTATCAAACAATCATAAATGGATTAAACAAACTATAAACGTTTTAATTATTCATTTCATATCATTATTAATTGAAATAAATAATAATCTACAAATTTATTTATATGTTTTTATTATATAATGTATTTTTATAATAATATAATGTAATTATAATTTATCATCATCATTAATTCAATCTAAACATTGAATTATGAGATGCGTTCAATCCTTGATAATTTGTTTTTTTAAACTTGTAACTAAGTATGAAATATTAATTTTTTAAAAAAATATTTTAAATTCAATTTAAATGGATGGAATTATATATTCTTCATTTAGCATTAATTTTAGATAGGATTAATAGTAAAAAGAAATAAATAAATTAAGACAATCTACCTTTAACATGAAAATGACGAAGTAATGAGGTAGAAACCATGAGATTTGGTATAATCTAGAAAATTTTCATTCTTTTCAAATAGAATGAGTATATATTTTGATTTTTCCTAATTTCTTTGTTCAACCTTACGAAGATAGTTGATTGATCTATTAGCTTGTACAAATAGCAAAGGCATATGCATACAATAAAGGGTGTGTTTGTTAGGTATACTTCAATGCTTAAGTCAGTATATGAAGAAATACTAATAAGAATTGTTTAAAGAAAAAAGGTATTTGCCTTGGCTTTTTATAGGCCTTTATAGGGTTTCAAAATGATATTTGGTATAACTTTGAAAGCTAACAAAGAGTGTACATATGGATTAGAATTTTAAGAAAATCTTGCTATTAAGCTTATTGCTCAAAAACGTGAATTGTCACCTTTTTAGTATGATTTTAACAAGAATAGTGTGCACGAGTGAACATATTATAATGGATTGTACTACTTAGGGCTATATTAATTGGTTTAGGTTATAGAAGGCCTATTAATCTATGTTTTAAGGACTTGTATGGTAGGGCTCGTTGGATTGAACCAATCAGACTAAGGTCATTCAACCATTTTTAATAATATCACTTGTTCCTTTTTTCCAATTCGTTCAACTTTATAGTGTAAACCTTTTAAACTTCTTTTGTTTTGTATCTTTAATATTTCATATACTTATCTATTGTGGAGGGATTGTTCCTTATAAGGCCATTAATGATGCAGGGTTGAAATCTCTATTATCTTTAATGCTTCATGTATACACGATTATGGTAATGTTGATGCATATATAACCTTTGGTGGTGGTATCTAGGATCCTTATTGTGACTATTAATGTTATTTGATGCTATCATCCATAGTTGAAGTTATGTTTTTACTAAGCCATTACATTTGTCTAACTAAGATCTTGGCTATTGAGTTAGATTAAATATATTTCTCCCTTCCCAATTTCTTATTTCTTTCCTTTTTTTTTTTCATTTTCGTAGAGAAAATTCTAAAGTTTTATATTCTTTTTCAAGGGTACTTTTTCTAGTGCTTCTCTTGCATTTTTTTCTTGAAGTAAATTTATGTTTTTATTACCTTACTTTTTCTTATTTCACTATTTATACCATGTTTTCATGACTTTTGTGTGCATTCCCTTTCCTTTTAATGAAATGATGTAACAGTTTACAATGTTATATTTCCCTAAATAGTTCTATTGAACTTGATAAATTTGTAATGATGAATTTGACTTTGAGATGAATTTGACCTGTTGGTATGTTTATGAGGTTGTGATTCTGTTCTTTCATATTTCCTTTCTTATCTTCCATTCAAACTTATTTTGTTTTTGGTTTTTCATTCAAACATTTACCTTATCATCCTATTTTATTACAAACTCATATTTCCTCCTCTTAAAGGCATTTCCAATTTTCCTTCCGTTGATCTTGAGTATTCAAACTTTTTTCAAACTTAAATTTTAATTCTATATCCTCCTCCTTTTCTTCTTTAACTTTTATTGAGATTTTTGCTTTTTTATGTTATTTTTGCTATCCTTAAGATTGTGGTTATGGCATATCAATATTATAATGCTAACAATATTAAACAAGCTTTTAACTTAGAGCAAGACCATATTATCTTAACTGGTTAGCTTAAATGTCAATAATGTTAAACCTTCAGCTCTATGAATGAACCTAGAAGTTATTCATTTCCTTCATATGAATTATTTTCTTGTTGATGAGGATGAGGTTGAATTTTCTCCAACTATCCTAAATGAGTGAATTTATAGTTTTGAATATTTTAATCTTAATTTGTTGCACATGTTTTACAATGAGGTAGTACAATGAGTAATTATTGCCTTGCCTTTTACAAAATTTCAACAAGATGTTATAAGGTGGTTAAACGTCTATCCTTCTTAGTTGACTTTGAAATATTAGTACTTTCTAGCATCTTTTTAGGAACTGAGTGATAAAATTAAAAAGAAGTTAGTATATACCAAAGTGTTTTTATACTTTTTTATGTTTGCCTAACAATGGACTAATGACCAAACTTGCCTATCCCAATGCTTAAGTCTTATTTTATTTCATAATCTTTATTTTCACACCAAAGGTTAGAAGGATAGCTTATTTAAAGTCCACACTATGAAAAGTTATAAGCCCTATTAGATGGCTAGGGAATTTCAACTTTATCTTGTAAATTAGGTGGAGTTTATAAAGTAACTAACCATCTTTATTTTGTTTAATGTTAACAAAAAGGATTAAGATGGTTGTTTGTTTGTTATTTATCATGATTGACCATTTAGTAGACATCTATAAAGTTTTTAATATGCTATTTTACCTTTCTTTTTATTTCATATATAGGTTGTTATTCTTTTGAATCTTATTTATTTTGCAGAGCTTTAGACTAAGGAAAAAGATTTTCTCATTGATTTGTTCATCATGACCATATTCATTTTACTTAGGTCTGTGCCATAACTTTAGCAAAAGAAGAAGGGAAGGTTGCAAATTCTCTTTCGTTAGATCTAACATCTAAGTCTTCTTAACTTACTTTAGAAAATGCTTCAATTCCTTATGATATCTTTATGATAATGATAGTTACTTTTATATTTGAGGCAGTAACTGAATCTCTTAGTTCCTTTCCAAGTGAAAGGTGTCATGAAGAAAGGAATGAAAAATATAGAGTTGATGTTTCTAAGAATTACATAAGAAAAGTTCAAGTGAAGATAAAGAAAAAAATGACCATTTTGAATACTGATGATATTTCTTACTTTAAGATACTATCAATCTTTACATGTCTTAATGCCAGCATTGTTGAAAATATTTATTATAGGGATGTAAGTTGATCTTCATCTTTAAAGGCAAGGGTTCTTTCTTTTATTGATTAAAAGAAAAATAAAGCTTGCATTGTTAAACATAGAACTAGGTAAATGCTTTGTTTCACCTTTGTCCCTCTTTAGAAGGCATAACATTTTATCTAGAATTTCAAAGGTTGAGAATAATTCTTTGCATGAAACTTTGGATCAAGCAAAGAAAAATTTAGCTAATCAAGCTAAATTTAAAGAAAGTCTTTAGTTAAAATTAACATGATTGAAAAAAAAACTAGAAGATAAGTCTTTAGAAATCTCATAATTGAATTAAGGTAAAGATGGATTTGTAGAAGAAATTGCAATGTAAACAACATGCTCATCTAGAAGCTAAAAAAAGGAAGAGCTAAAGTTGGATCTTTTGTTAAGACTCTAAAATAGAAAGTGAAAAATTAGAAGAAAGAGCTTCATGAGAAAGATGAAGCTATCATGAATCTAATTTCTCAAGTTAAAGAGTTTAATGGGAAATTATTGGATGCTCAAGTTAAAGCTTTTCCCATATTCATTTATTGATTTGTAAAGGTTGTTCGGTAAATTTAACATTTCAACTTCAATTTAAAGATTGAGCTTTTTATGACTAATAAAGAGTTGGCTTTGAAAAAGTTAATTAAGAAATATGAGTCAATGTACTTTATTCTCTTATTTGTTACTTACAATGAATAATTTGTATTATTATTTTTGTATCCTTTTTAAATATTGCTTTATTTTTCTAGAGTTTTATAATTTTTTTATTAGATTCATATGAGCTTTAATATGTGTAAGCTTTTTATTTTAGCATGGCTTTAAATGACCATAGTTTTTAAATTTTATAGCAACTTTTGATAAGCTTTTACTTTACTTTAGAATGGTCTAACAAGCCTTTATTTTTTTAATTTTCAAGCAGTCTCCAATAAGCTTTTTCTTTATCTTAGAATAGCTTTAACAAGCCTATTAATTTTTGAATTTTTGAGAGGTTTCTACCTCAAGGTTTTAATAGTGTTAAGGGTTGCTTTAGTTATGATAATGGCAAAGGTTACTAGGGCTTTGAAAGTGCCAAAGGTTGCTTGGGCATTGATGATAATTTACTAAAAAATAAGTCTTCTTTATTAATTTAAGTCATTACATATAATATTTTCTCAAGTAAATAATGTTCTAAGTTTGAAGGATTGGGCTTCTCTCTAACATCTCTAATTTATAGGCTTTATTTGTTAGGTTTTCTTTGATTCTATATTGTCTTTCCCAGTTTAAGGCCATTTTTCTAGCCTCTATTTGTTTTCAAGGTTCATCCATCATTCTCAGCACTGATGTTCTAGGTGGTAACTTAATTTTTTTAACCTTTTTATTGAAATATGTTGATATTTTTCCCTTATATCACTTGATATTAAGTTAAGTGATTTTTTGTGTTTCCATGAGCATAGCTAACTCCTCTTCTTGGTGTTATTTATTTTTATCTTGCCTATATTTTTTATGGTCATTGCTAGATTAACTGAGCTTAATTGGCAATATTGCTTTATGATTATAAATTAGTATAAAATATGCTTCTTTTATTGTAAAATGAATAGTTATTTAGTATTCTTATAAAACTTACAAAAGCTCTTCCATCCATCTTCCTTTTACCTTAATAAGCCTCCTTTTTAAGCCTTCCAAAGTAATTCTATTCACAAACTCTGCTTGTCTATTGTCTTATGGATATTTTATTGAAGCAAACTTTTGCTTGATGCCAAACCTTTGATGTAAAATAATAATGGTTCATAGATGTTATAATCATATAAAGGTATGGTAATCATGGGAACTCAACCTTTGGTGAAATTCTATTATGCTATTATTGGCAAATTAGGTTCTATTATTTGAGATAATTTCTTTAAGTAGCCCAAATATACAAGGAATAATCTTAATATTTTTTCAAAGATAAAATCATTTAAAATGATTATCATGATATGCCATTTGTGTATAATAGATTTTCATAAGAATTTTTTAATTGGCTTTATTATGATAGGTGCGAGAGGTTTAACCTTAATCCGCTTTGTAAAATAGTCAATTACTACCACTAAACACTTCATTTGTTCTAAGGAAATAGGGAAAGGGTCAACATATTGATACCCAATTTAACAAATGACCATGGATGGGTGATTGTTTACATATGTAAAGTTAGTTAATATCGTATTTTAGCAAATTGATGGCATTTATAATAATATTTTTACTAATTTATGAGCTTCTTTCTTCATTTAGGGCTAAAAATATCATGATTAGGTGGCTTTTAAGGCTAGTATAGTCCTTGTTATATGGCTTCCAAATATTCCTTCATGTAGCTTTGTTAACACAGTTTGCTTTGTTAGATGGTAGACATTTAAGTGATGGAAAGAAAAGCCTATTTTATACATTTACCCTTTCTCAATGAAAAAGTAGTGACTTGTTTTTATAATTACTTTTCTTCATTTCTTTCTTTCAATGAATTTTTTATCTCTATGTAGGTTCTAATCAGCATTATCCATGTTTCCATTTATTGATTGCTATGGTTTCCTCTTACTTTATGGATGATGTATACACTAACTCCTAGATAACTTTTATTATTAACGGCTACTTTAGTATTAAGTAGTTTAGCTAATATGTCTGTCATTTTTTCTTTAATTAGGAAATTCTAACCGACTTGTGCTAAAAGTCTACTAGAATTAGCTTACTTTTCCTACTTGCTTGTGCACGATGGGTTCTTTGACTTTATATTCACCATTTAACTAAGCTATTTCTAACTATGAATCTAGTCTTAGTTACCACCTCTTCTACCACTCTTAACCCTGCTATGATTGCCTTATATTTAGCTTGATAATTTGTACCTTTGAAATCAAACTTTAGCAAATATCAATCCTTTTAAGATAATACATGTTCCATTGCCTTTTCTGTTTAATGAACTATCTACATACAATGTTTATTATCTCCTACAACTTTCCTTTTCTTATTTTTTTATCATTTTTATGAGAAAGTTTGTTAAAACTTGTAACTTAATGGCTTGTTTAGGTTCATATCAAATGCTATATCGAAGAGTTCAACCAACCATGCAACTAGTTAGCTAAATGAAATTTGTAGAGGACTTATTTAATAGGTATGTTTATCCAAATAATGATTTAATAGGATCAGAAACATGACTTTAGTTTGTTCAAGGCTACTATAATGCAAATGCTACTTTTTCTATTTTTTGATATCTTTTTTTAGTCTATGAAGTGTTCAATTAATGTTTAGTCTGCATCCCTTTGTTAGATTAGAACTTAGCTAACTACAATATTGATTATTATTAAAGTAAAGGCATAATGTTTCACTAAGTTTTAGTCATGATATAATTAATGGGAAAAGGAGATAACTTTTAAGTTTTAAAGGATTTTTGGCATTCATTAGTCCAAAAAATATTTTTTTACATGTTTAAATAATTGATAGAAAGGAAAATGTTTATTGCCTAACATAAGGAAAAAAATCTTAACAATATAACTAGTTTGCAATTGAATGTATGCATTTATTTAATGGTAAGTGGGTTTTCATTTGAATGATTGCTCAACATTTAGTGAAGTTAGTTTTTGTTACTGTGTATCCTAGGAGCCAATCATAAAGATGATTGTAATAATGCATAATGTATTATGTTTTATTTTAGGTAATGTAATTATTATACTTTGTTTTCATATATATATATATATATATATATATATATATATATATATATATATATATATATATATTAAGTTATAAATTGTACATATATATATAAGGCTAAGGTTCATCATTTTTTGTGCATTCCTATTTGGAAGGCTAAATCCTTTTCCTAATGTCTGATTCATGGGATTTAGTTAATCTATATGTAGAATGAATGTAAAATTATATCATGTTTACAAGTGTCAACTTGATTGTCTAAAAAAATGGTAAGGAATGCATAGTATATGAAATGATTACTTCTAGTTTGCTTTGGTTAGATTAACCAATGATGTTAGTAGGAGCAACGAATGTATAGTTCATATCATTATTTTTTTTGAAAATATTATTTATTTGTAATTTGGTTGAACACTATTTTATCTTTTTCATATTTAGCATGTTTGAGTATAATCATCCATCAAAACAATAATTGTCAAAATACTAGAATTTCAGGTCACTACAATTCAATTCCTTACATTTTAAATTCTATCAATTTCTGAGATTCCTTATCCAAACATAATATTAGATTCATGGTAGTGCAAAAAGTAAATTCCTTTTTAAAATAAAGAAAACTTCTTTTTCTCTTTATATTTAAATTTAAATATATTTTTATTTTAATATTTTATAACTTTATTATGTATAAAACATTTTCTATTAAAACAACGTGCCCTCAGGATGCTTATGATGTAATGTGTTCTCTTTTATTTGTTAGGGAATGCTCCACCTACACCTTTCTTGTTTTTTAATTTTTTATGAAACATTTTTTAATTTTTACATTTTTAAAATATTACAATTATTCTATTTAATAATTTTAATGTATTGTTTGATCACTTTTATATATTATTGTATTATTAAACCTTTTATTTATATTCTTTTATCTTTTTTGGCATGTATTCAAAAACATTTACACTATATAAACTTTTAACATTAAAGTTGAAGGTTTTCCTACTTTTCTTAATATTACAAAAAATGGTCAAATGATCTTAATCCAATTGACTCAATCTAATAAGTTTCACCATGTAAGTCTTTAAAACCTAGAGTAATAAGCCTTATATAGTATAAAAAAATTAATATAGCCTTAAGCAACCCGATCCATCATAATATGTTCATTTATGCACACCATTCTTGCAAAAGTTATATAAAAAAAGGTATAGTTCATGCTTTTGAGTAATTAGCTCACTAGCAAGATTCTCTTAAACTGTTGGTCCATGTGTACACTTCAAATTGGCTATTAAAGTTGCATCAAATGTCACTTTAAGACCCCATATAGACTTATAAAAAGTTAAAGTACACACTATTTTTCTCCAAGTAATTATCATTATTATTACTTTGCTCAAACATATACTAATTTAAGCATTAGAGTGTGTCCATCTATTTTTTGCTAATTGTGTGAGCTAACATATTAGTTGACCATCTTTAGAAAGTCAAATGAATATAATGGGATGAATCATTAGCATTATCTACAACTTATTCCACTATGTCTTGTTATATACACTTTGCCTTAATGTGTCCCTTTGCTTATCCTTGAACCTATTACCGCTTTGTACAATTGGTAAACTCCTAGTTAGCCTTGAAAATAGAGCAATGGCTATTTTTCGCTACTGCATGTCATTATACATTACACATTTAGAAGCCTATTGTGTGTCTATGTTATTGTCTAGTTCCTTGGATGTCATTATACATTACACTTTTTCCACTACCTTTAAAAAAGCTAGCTTACAATGGTTCACCTTCTTACCATTTAATTTTAACACTAACTTTAGCATGTTAGTAGAAGATTTCATGACTCATTTTGCCATTAGTCAAGTACTAAAAAAGAGCAACACAAAGGTTATCAACTTTTCACAAGGATGAAGTGAAATGCTAAAGGAATATTTAACTCATCTTAATGTACTACTTTTAGAAATTAAGGACTTACATAAAGGTGTTGTAGTTCACTAAATAACCTTTGGACTATGATTTGGATATTTTTCAATCGCTCACCAAGAAGCCACCAAAGGATTTAATTAATATACTTTTTAAGTCTAAAAAATTCATAAACATAGAAGAATTAGAATTTACTTGGTGAGAATTTGAATGAAGTCATAATGTTTCCTAATTCTAAGAGCATAATCTTTAAGAAAAATCTTACCTAAAAAGGTGATATTGGAATTATAAAACATTATACACACCTTCAACACTATAAGTCATGATGTCAGAGCAATAAAATTGATGAAATTTCTAACATCTAAGCCTAAAAGATTACTTCCATCCGATTAGATAAAATTTTATGTTTCATTATAATTATGACCATAACATTGATGATTGTGTCACTTTGAAGGATAAAATAGAATAATTGATTTGGAAATGATAACTTTTGAAGCATAGAAAGTATGATAAAGAAGACACTCAAGACAAGCCGAATGAGGACTAGGAAAGGGATTGATCCTCTAGGGTTGTTTAATTGGATCCAAAAGAAAAGGAACTAAAAACCATAGAAATAATAATTGAAAGATTCCTTAAAGGAGGTTCATTAAATAATGTTAGTAAAAGGCATTTGTAAAAAGTTAAAATGGTATAAACAAAAATGAAAGAGGAAGATTATAAGCCAATTTGCTCCACAAAAGAAGACTTTATGGACATTGACATAAACCATGATAGCCCTATAGTTATTAATGCATTGATCTACAATTATGTAGTGAAATCAATTTTGATATATCAAGGAAGTTTTATTAACATATTATACTTTTACACTGCTAATTCCATGAACATTCTAAAAAGTATGTATAAATCTTACAATGGCATACTAATTAGGTTTGTAGGTAATCTAGTACAAGTAGAAGGAATAATCATATTGAGATTAACACTTAATACAAATGCCAATACTAAGATTGTTGACGTTGATTTTTTTATAATAGTAACCCATAACATGGCTTACAATGCCATGCTTGGCAAATCGTTATTGAACTTAGCCAGAGCAATAATGTCAACCCTCTACTTATTAATAAAATTAAACATCATAAGTAAATTGAACATGTAAGAAGTAATCAACAAATGGCACATAATTGCTACATGACTAATCTAAGAAGCTTGATGCCAAATATGGGTGGGATGAAATCGATTGTCATTAATCCCTTAAAAGTGAAGCTAGTTTAGTAGATGAAAACAAATAGGATCTTGTCAATTTCTTGAGGAAAAATAATATCATTTTTGCATGGTCACCTATGATGTGTCAATAATTGGTCCAAAGATGGCTTGTCATAAACTTTTGATTAACCTATCTATTCGATCGATTCAACAAAAGAAAAGAAACTTAAAGAGCTGAAAGAAAACAAGCAATAAAAGAATAAATGAATAAGTCATTGGAAATAGGATTTATTAAAGAGGTCTTGTACATAACTTGCCTAATAATATTATCATAGTGAAGAAGGCAAATGACAACTAGAAAATGTGCATAGATTATACAAACTTTAACAAAGCATGTCTAAAAAACTTAGATCCTTTCTCAAGCATGGATAACTTGTAGATAATTCTTCAAGATTTAAGATGATAAGCTTTATTGATGCTTGTTTAGGATATAATAAGATGAAAATGCATCCAAACAATAAAGAAAAAAATAGTGTTCATTACAGACTAAGGGGTGTATTGCTTTAAAGTCATGCCATTCAGTTTAAAGAATGTTGGTACGTCATACCAATAGATGATGAATGGAGTTTTCGAAGATTAAATTGGTTGTAACATAGAGGCATACGTAGATGACATGATTATCAAGTTATAAAGCAAAAAGCAATATTAGGAATATTTGGAAAAGGCATTTAGAATATTACAAAAGTACTATATGAGGCTAAATCCAAAGAACTGAACTTTTAGAGTAAAAATGGGTAAATTTCTAAGGTTCATGTTAAACAAATAAGGGATTAAAACTGTTGGATTTTGCATCAACATACGTAACAAAAAATAAATAATTTTTAATCTGAAACTTACCAAGGATCCATGCAAAAGGGCATAAATCAATGATAGGGTTTTACCTTTTGTGCGCTTGTGTTCTTTTTTAGCAGAACTTTGAAAGATCGAGATAAATCATGAATTAAACACTGGCTAGAAAGTACAGCATCTCTATAATATATACACGGAGTAAACAAAGATTTCTCACCCTCCACGAATTTATTAGGATACGTCTCTCTCTCTATGATTAGGATTAGTGCATTTTTTTCTGAGTGATTTAGGGTTTGATGACAGCTAATGTGTATTTCTAAAGTGTTGCTTTCAAGTTCCTTTTTATATAACTAAGGCAAACCACATTTCTAGTCCTATTAAGATAATACTTCTAAAAAATTCTAATCACACTTGATAATTATTACCTTATTCTTATCATAGAGAGAGTGAGGAGAGATATGACTTATCCATTATCTAATATTAGATAATAATATTATCTCATAATATAATTATCTAATATTAAAAAAAGCATATACTTATCTTATATTAGAAAATAATATTATTTCATAATATAATTATCTAATATTATTTTCTAATATCTAATAACGTAATTATCTAATATTACTTTAATATCAAATAATGTCACATAATATATCATATATTATGTGAAAATATATTATTATTTTAATAATATATATATGCATAAAAATAAGCTCAATTAATTGAATTTTAATCTAACTAAAGTCTAATTAATTGTTGTCTCATTCCTACTCCTCTTTGTATGACCCTGTAGGTTCTTACTATGTTGGTAATAGTTTATTTGTAGACCATAAATAGTGAGTGGTATCTAGCAATATATCACTGCCACCTAAGTAGTAAAAATGTCTTTGACTCAATATTCACTCAATGTGTGAATAACACTTTGCAACATAATCCTTTGTGTAATGATATCTAAATCGAACCAGAGGCATGGAATACATTATCCTCGTTGACGTTCAATTTATGTTTCTTGATACTGAGTAAACTAACTTAAGCAAATGATCAATATCTCATATTGATCCATTTAAATATAGTCATGCATTTCTTAATGTCACTCAATCAAATGGCCTATGAATATCACTCTTACTATGTAATAAGAACAAAATTCTCTTCTACATCACTCATATTGCTTTGCATGATTCATGACACACCCAATTAACGTCTTAAAACATATCCCGGTTAAAGATGATACAGAACGATATCAAAGTGTGTGACTCCTCATATAGGGAACCGTAGTGACTTCAGGTCAAAGGACTACGTGCATTGTGGTCTCATAAGAATAATTAATGACATATGATAATCCATGTAGTTTTCTTATTATAGGTCAGTCCAGCACATCTATTTATTAACAATGTGCTCATGTATTGACTTGATATCACATATCCATAATTCATAATCATCATTAATTATACATACTAGTCTCGATATATTATTCCTAATATTGCTTTTTGCTTTATAACTTGATAATCATGTCATCTACGTATGCCTCTATGTTACAACCAATTTAATCTTCGAAAACTCCATTCATCATCTATTGGTATGACGTACCAACATTCTTTAAACTGAATGGCATGACTTTAAAGCAATACACCCCTTAGTCTGTAATGAACACTATTTTTTTCTTTATTGTTTGGATGCATTTTCATCTTATTATATCCTAAACAAGCATCAATAAAGCTTATCATCTTAAATCTTGAAGAATTATCTACAAGTTATCCATGCTTGAGAAAGGATCTAAGTTTTTTAGACATGCTTTGTTAAAGTTTGTATAATCTATGCACATTTTCTAGTTGTCATTTGCCTTCTTCACTATGATAATATTATTAGGCAAGTTATGTACAAGACCTCTTTAATAAATCCTATTTCCAATGACTTATTCATTTATTCTTTTATTGCTTGTTTTCTTTCAGCTCTTTAAGTTTCTTTTCTTTTGTTGAATCGATCGAATAGATAGGTTAATCAAAAGTTTATGACAAGCCATCTTTGGACCAATTATTGACACATCATAGGTGACCATGCAAAAATGATATTATTTTTCCTCAAGAAATTGACAAGATCCTATTTGTTTTCATCTACTAAACTAGCTTCACTTTTAAGGGATTAATGACAATCGATTTCATCCCACCCATATTTGGCATCAAGCTTCTTAGATTAGTCATGTAGCAATTATGTGCCATTTGTTGATTACTTCTTACATGTTCAATTTTACTTATGATGTTTAATTTTATTAATAAGTAGAGGGTTGACATTATTGCTCTGGCTAAGTTCAATAACGATTTGCCAAGCATGGCATTGTAAGCCATGTTATGGGTTACTATTATAAAAAAAATCAACGTCAACAATCTTAGTATTGGCATTTGTATTAAGTGTTAATCTCAATATGATTATTCCTTCTACTTGTACTAGATTACCTACAAACCTAATTAGTATGCCATTGTAAGATTTATACATACTTTTTAGAATGTTCATGGAATTAGCAGTGTAAAAGTATAATATGTTAATAAAACTTCCTTGATATATCAAAATTGATTTCACTACATAATTGTAGATCAATGCATTAATAACTATAGGGCTATCATGGTTTATGTCAATGTCCATAAAGTCTTCTTTTGTGGAGCAAATTGGCTTATAATCTTCCTCTTTCATTTTTGTTTATACCATTTTAACTTTTTACAAATGCCTTTTACTAACATTATTTAATGAACCTCCTTTAAGGAATCTTTCAATTATTATTTCTATGGTTTTTTAGTTCCTTTTCTTTTGGATCCAATTAAACAACCCTAGAGGATCAATCCCTTTCCTAGTCCTCATTCGGCTTGTCTTGAGTGTCTTCTTTATCATACTTTCTATGCTTCAAAAGTTATCATTTCCAAATCAATTATTCTATTTTATCCTTCAAAGTGACACAATCATCAATGTTATGGTCATAATTATAATGAAACATAAAATTTTATCTAATCGGATGGAAGTAATCTTTTAGGCTTAGATGTTAGAAATTTCATCAATTTTATTGCTCTGACATCATGACTTATAGTGTTGAAGGTGTGTATAATGTTTTATAATTCCAATATCACCTTTTTAGGTAAGATTTTTCTTAAAGATTATGCTCTTAGAATTAGGAAACATTATGACTTCATTCAAATTCTCACCAAGTAAATTCTAATTCTTCTATGTTTATGAATTTTTTAGACTTAAAAAGTATATTAATTAAATCCTTTGGTGGCTTCTTGGTGAGCGATTGAAAAATATCCAAATCATAGTCCAAAGGTTATTTAGTGAACTACAACACCTTTATGTAAGTCCTTAATTTCTAAAAGTAGTACATTAAGATGAGTTAAATATTCCTTTAGCATTTCACTTCATCCTTGTGAAAAGTTGATAACCTTTGTGTTGCTCTTTTTTAGTACTTGACTAATGGCAAAATGAGTCATGAAATCTTCTACTAACATGCTAAAGTTAGTGTTAAAATTAAATGGTAAGAAGGTGAACCATTGTAAGCTAGCTTTTTAAAGGTAGTGGAAAAAGTGTAATGTATAATGACATCCAAGGAACTAGACAATAACATAGACACACAATAGGCTTCTAAATGTGTAATGTATAATGACATGCAGTAGCGAAAAATAGCCATTGCTCTATTTTCAAGGCTAACTAGGAGTTTACCAATTGTACAAAGCGGTAATAGGTTCAAGGATAAGCAAAGGGACACATTAAGGCAAAGTGTATATAACAAGACATAGTGGAATAAGTTGTAGATAATGCTAATGATTCATCCCATTATATTCATTTGACTTTCTAAAGATGGTCAACTAATATGTTAGCTCACACAATTAGCAAAAAATAGATGGACACACTCTAATGCTTAAATTAGTATATGTTTGAGCAAAGTAATAATAATGATAATTACTTGGAGAAAAATAGTGTGTACTTTAACTTTTTATAAGTCTATATGGGGTCTTAAAGTGACATTTGATGCAACTTTAATAGCCAATTTGAAGTGTACACATGGACCAACAGTTTAAGAGAATCTTGCTAGTGAGCTAATTACTCAAAAGCATGAACTATACCTTTTTTTATATAACTTTTGCAAGAATGGTGTGCATAAATGAACATATTATGATGGATCGGGTTGCTTAAGGCTATATTAATTTTTTTATACTATATAAGGCTTATTACTCTAGGTTTTAAAGACTTACATGGTGAAACTTATTAGATTGAGTCAATTGGATTAAGATCATTTGACCATTTTTTGTAATATTAAGAAAAGTAGGAAAACCTTCAACTTTAATGTTAAAAGTTTATATAGTGTAAATGTTTTGAATACATGCCAAAAAAGATAAAAGAATATAAATAAAGGTTTAATAATACAATAATATATAAAAGTGATCAAACAATACATTAAAATTATTAAATAGAATAATTGTAATATTTTAAAAATGTAAAAATTAAAAAATGTTTCATAAAAAATTAAAAAACAAGAAAGGTGTAGGTGGAGCATTCCCTAACAAATAAAAGAGAACACATTACATCATAAGCATCCTGAGGGCACGTTGTTTTAATAGAAAATGTTTTATACATAATAAAGTTATAAAATATTAAAATAAAAATATATTTAAATTTAAATATAAAGAGAAAAAAGAAGTTTTCTTTATTTTAAAAAGGAATTTACTTTTTGCACTACCATGAATCTAATATTATGTTTGGATAAGGAATCTCAGAAATTTATAGAATTTAAAATGTAAGGAATTGAATTGTAGTGACCTGAAATTCTAGTATTTTGACAATTATTGTTTTGATGGATGATTATACTCAAACATGCTAAATATGAAAAACATAAAATAGTGTTCAACCAAATCACAAATAAATAATATTTTCAAAAAAAATAATGATATGAACTATACATTCGTTGCTCCTACTAATATGATTGGTTAATCTAACCAAAGCAAACTAGAAGTAATCATTTCATATACTATGCATTCCTTACCATTTTTTTAGACAATCAAGTTGACACTTGTAAACATGATATAATTTTACATTCATTCTACATATAGATTAACTAAATCCCATGAATCAGACATTAGCAAAAGGATTTAGCCTTCCAAATAGGAATGCACAAAAAATGATGAACCTTAGGAAAGGCTATCCTAGGAGCCTTATCCATGTGAACAACTATACAAATCCTTGCACAATGATTACTAACTTTTTATTCCAAACACTAAATCATAGTAGCCAAAGCTTTTGGAATAATTTGCAAAGCTAGTCAAGCAATAGGACATGTTATTCTAACTTTAATGCCAACAGATCCAAATTTTTTTTCTTTTAAGTCTAACTTAATTTCTTTGTGAGTATAATTCAATCTAATTTGCCATTTGTACCATTCCACAATTTGTTGTATTGAATAAACCCATAAACAAACACATATTATATAAAATATTACAAATCTAATTTGATCATCTCAACTAAAATAGTTCTCAATGAGCTATTTTACCAAACACAAAATAAGCAATTAGATTCATTAAATTTCAAATAGAGAAAAATGCAAAACTAGTGAAAATAAGTTGAACAAAATTCTTTAGGTGTAGAGAAAATTATAGTTTATCATAATCAAGAAAGAAAGTTTTAACATATGCCTTTGAAATTTATCAAAAAGAGATAAAAGAAAAGGAAAAGTCTGTTAGAATGAAAAAATATTAAATTTAGCTTTGTACTTTGGGAAGAAAAGGACTAGTATTGATGTGGGTAGCTCAACAAGAGGAATAATAAAGTAGTGGCATAGTAGTAGAGGTATAGAAAGTGATACTATATCTTTATCTTCAACAATAAAGAGATGATGATGGTTGAGATAGAAAGTTAATGGTACCTAACTCTCGTTTGAAAGTTAACAAAGAGATTGAGATTTCAAATTCCATCTATTAAAGAGGAAATTCAAATCCTCAAAATTATAAAGCCAATTTTTTTATTTTTTTGTTTCTTGAACTACATTACTTAGCTCATTAAGAAAGTTCACCTCCTATATGTGCTAATCCACTTACTATACTACTAATTAGAATAACATGCAAATAGGGATGAAAAATATACATGTAAAATAAGCCCTATAACGATGGGCAATGTGGGCAACCCGTGATCACATGGCAGTGTGGGCATTTTAGCATGAAACTTGCATTTAGTGTAGGCTTATACGACAAGCTTGCATAGGAAAAATCCCATACAGTCATGAGTTTGACCATAGGCAAAAATTAATTTTTTAATTATTTTTTCTCCATACATTTAGGCCTAACCTATGTAAAAAAAATTTAACTTAATTACTTCTTAACAAACCTAACCCAATTTCTATATTCTAATTCAAATTTTTTTATCTAAATAATTTAATAAATATTAAAATATTAAAATATATTTTATAAATTATAAAATAAAATAATTAATAAAAATATAAAAATAAGTGAGCTACCTGCATGCAAGCCTGTATCACATGCAAAGTAATGCAAGCAATATTTTTACTGTCTATTTTTGTATACGAGCTTATGCAGGCAAGCTTGTGTGGCCTAAGCCTATATAAGCCCCTTATTTTACATGCCTAATGAAAAGTTAGATTGAGCAGTAGAAGAAGAGTTCTCTGACAACATATCATGAAAATTTGAAAAGTTAACTTAAGTTAATTTATCTCTTAGATGATGTTACATATTTGAGACAAAATTGAGTATGCTTTAGTGTGTAGCATCTAATCAATAAGCTTGCTGTCGATGAATAAGGAAATGATTTAGTGGTGCTAGCTGTGAAATAAAAGGAGTAAATCATAGATGGCAAGAATTATTCCTTGAATCTCAGGTTCATTTTTTGTAAATTGGAATATGCCTTTAACTTTGCATTAATTATTAAGAATTAAAATGCATTTTGCAGTTCATGTTTGTATACTTGCAGATTTAATTTTTTTGAATTGCTAGGAAATTTGAACTTCTACTTTAAAAAGGAATGATGCTTGAGTCTTAAATGTGATGTAGCTTTCATTGATAGCTAAAGGATGTACTTATGTTGTTTGTATATCTTGATACTTGTTGTGAATGTATTCCATGGCCCATTATTTAAGGAGCTGTATGCAAGCAAGCTCGTGTGGGTTAAGCCATATAAGCCCCTTATTTTATATGCTTAATGAAAAGTTAGATTGAGTAATAAAGGAAGAAGTCCTTTGACAACATGTTGTGAAAATTTGAAAATTGAACTTAAGTTAATTTATCTCTTAGATGATATTACATATTTGAGATATAATTGAGTATGCTTTGGTGCATAGCATCTAATCAATGAGCTTGTTGTCGATGAATAAGGAAATGGTTTAGTGGTGCTGGTTGTGAAATAAAAGAAGTAGACCATAGATGGCAAGAATTATTCCTTGAATCTTAGGTTCATTTTTTGTTAAATTGGAACATACCTTTAACTTTGCATTAATTATTAAGAATCAAAATGCATTTTGCAATCCATGTTTGTATACCTGCAGATTTAATTTTTTTTGAATTATAAGAAAATTTGAACATTTGCTTCAAAGAGGAATGATACTTGAGTCTTGAATGTGTTACATCTTTCATTGATAGCCAAAGGATGCATTTGTGTTATCTGTATGTCTTGATACTTATTGTGAATATATTCCACAATCCATTGTTTAAGGAGCTATATGTAAGCAAGCTCATATGGGTTAAGCCTACATAAGCCCCCTATTTTATATGCTTAATGAAAAGTTAGATTGAGCAATGAAGAAAGAGTTCTTTGATAATATATCATGAAAATCTGAAAAGTTAGTTAATTTATCTCTTAGGTGATGTTATATATTTGAGATAGAATTGAGCATGCTTTGGTGTGTAGCATCTAATCAATGAGCTTGCTGTTGGTGAATAAGGAAATGGTATAGTAGTGCTGGTTGTGAAATAAAAGAAGTAGATCACAGATGGTAAGAATTATTCCTTAAATCTTAGGTTCATTTTTTATGAAATTGGAAAATGCCTTTAACTTTGCATTAATTATTGAGAATCAAAATGCATTTTGCAGTCCATGTTTATGTACCTACAAATTTAATTTTTTTGAATTACAAGAAAATTTGAACTTCTGCTTCAAAGAGGAATGATGCTTGAGTCTTGAATGTACTATAGCTTTCATTGATAGCCAAAGGATGCACTTCTGTTATCTGTAAGTCTTGATACCTGTTGTGAATGTATTCCATGATCCATTGTTTAAGGAGTTGTATTTAGGCAAGCTCACATGGGCTAAGCCTACATAAGCCCCCTATTTTACATGCCTAATGAAAAGTTAGATTGAGCAGTAAAGGAAGAGTTCTCTAACAACATATCGTGAAAATCTAAAAAGTTTACTTAAGTTAATTTATCTCTTAGATGATGTTACAAATTTAAGACAAAATCAAGTATGCTTTGGTGCATAGCATCTAATCAATGAGCTTGTTATCGATGAATAAAGAAATGGTTTAGTGGTGCTGGCTATGAAATAAAAGGAGTATATCATAGATAACAAGAATTATTCCTTCAATCTTAGGTTCATTTTTTGTGAAATTGGAATATGCCTTTAACTTTGCATCAATTATTGAGAATCAAAATGCATTTTGCAGTCCATGTTTATGTACTTGTAGATTCAATTTTTTTGAATTGTAGGAAAATTTGAACTTTTGCTTCAGAAAGGAATGATGCTTCAGTCTTGAATGTGCTGCAGCTTTCATTGATAGCCAAAGGATGTACTTGTATTATATGTAAGTCTCAATACCTATTGTGAATGTATTCCATAGTCCATTATTTAAGGACTTGTATAATATGTTCAATATTTGGTTCATTTAATTTGAAGATTACTTGATCTTGGACAAACCATATTGTGTAAAGAGTTATAGCAATTTTACATGGGAAAGAAATTTTTATTTCTTCCAAAATGCTTATTTCATGTATAAGATTGTGCAACCATGATTTGAGTCTACTTGTTGAATTGCATGTATGTATATGCCTAAATTAGACCTAAACCATACTGTTTTGGTGAAAAGGCATAAAAAAAATAAGCGAGTTAATGATTCTACATCAGAATTACAAAAGATACAAGTGGAATCTTGTTAAACGTTTCTTTAAACTAGAACAGGCTTTCTAAAAAAATAATGATATTCTATCTAGGATTAGAAGATTCTATAATGTATTCTATAGGATTTTTTTTTGTTGGGAAATATTACTATGCTATGAAGTTAGTATATGGTAGCCTTGTTTGATTGTGTAGTGTCAAGTATTAGAATATTTCCAAGCTAACCAATCATCAACTTCTGATATAATCATTAGTATATATGAAAGATTTTATCCTAATATTGTTTATTGAAATTAGCTTGTATTTTATTTTTTCATGATTTGAAGGTTTGAAATAATTTCAAGTCCTGAACATACTTAAATGTTGTTCAACTAGACCATAATTGGCCATTAGAATTTGTTGCCTATTTGAACTTTGTCTCCTTTGCCTATTTGCCAACATAAATTTTTTGTTATTATGTTTCTTGTACCTTGTATGTCCCTCCATTGCCAAGATCCTATACTTTTGGGTTTATCAAGTTCCTCAATTTTTCCTTTTACAAAACCTTGGATGTAAATTTTACTTATTAATAGTGAAGGATAATGTATAATTCTCCATATTTGTTTTGTTAGTAATGCTTCATTAAAGGCTTTCAAGTTTAGGAATCCAAGTCCACTTGTAGCTATAGGTTGTTTCAATTTTTCCTATGCAATTATATGAACTCTTGTACGTCCATGTTATCCTTCCCACTAAAAATTTCTTATGATAGCTTTAGTTTATTGAAGATCTTTATTTTTAAATCTTGTAGTAGTCATATGGTAACAAGGGATTGCTTAGATTATAACTTTGTAGAAAACTTGTCTGCTAACTTGTGATAAAAAAAATGAGCTTTCCATCTTTGTAACTTCCTTTGAATTTTTTCTAAGATTTTTTTTGCAATTAAGTTTTTTCTCATGGAATTATCAATCCAAGAGCCTAAATGTTAACCTATCTATGTTGTTAACTTTACGCTAAAAGATTATGCTAACAATTCTTGAATTGTATGTGGAGTGCTAGATCTGAACCATATTTCCAATTTAAGTTTGTTAATATGAAGTCCTGACCATTCTCAAAATTTGAACAGCAACTCACTAATAGTACCACAAGATTGTGAATTAGCTTGGAAAAAGATAATTAAATCATTAGCATAGAATAAATGGCTGATAGTTGTAGAATGGGTGAAAGGCTTGATACCTTGGATGTTATGATTATTCTCTACATTAATTATTGTAGCTAAAAGCACATTAGCACATAGTAGAAAAATATAAAGTGAAATGAGGTTACCTTAATAGAGCCCTTTATTGGGTTTAACTTATTTTGTCTTATCTTCATTAAAAATAATTTGATAAGATATTGTTGTAACACAGTTCATCAAACATTGAATCCATTTCTAAGGGAAGCTCATCATTATAACACTTATTAAATGGCATGTCAGAGTAGTTTATCATATGCTTTATGGAAGTTTACCTTCAAAACTACCTAGAAATACTTTTTATTTTTAGTCTTTCTTATAAAATTTATTATTTCTATAGCCATAAGTATATTGTTTGAAATAAGCTTGCCTTTGATTAATGCATTTTAATGGGGGAAGATAATGTCATCTATTATTTGTTATAGTCAATTAATGAAAACTTTATATATAATTTTGTAAGCAACATTACATAAGGTCATAAGCCAAAAATCTGCCATTGATTTTTGTTCCTTGCCTTTTAGAATGAGACATAAGATAGTTCTATTTAAGGATTTTAGCAAGTGACCCTTCTTTAAAAATGATAAAACCATAGTCTGAACCAAAAAGCCAACTGTCCCAATAGTGTTGATAAAATCTAGCAGTGAAACTATTTATTCCTAGTGCTTTCTCTGGATTCATTTTAAAGATTGCATTTTGTACTTCAATGACAGTAAAAAGAGCATTAAGTATGTTTATATGCTTATTTTCTAATAAAGGTAAATGTATTTGTTGGAAATCTATGATTTAACCAGTAGTTGGTGATTGTTCATAATGTTTAGAGAATTATACCACAACTAATTGTTTGAGTTTCAAATGGTCTGTATGCCAAAAACCATTTTCATCTTGCAAAGCTTTAATTTTTTGTTTGGTACATTTGTTATTTACTACTAGGTGGAAATATTTTGTGTTTGTTGTCTCCATTGATACCATTATCGTTGAGTTTTTTATGTTAATTTATTTTGTTAATAGTAAAGATAAAATTCTAATTGCTTCTTAGTTACTTTTTTTCCATATCATGATTTGTCAAATATGGATCCTATTGAAGCAGAAGTAATTTATGTTGTAGTTCTTAAATTTTGCAATTGATATGGCTAAAAGAAGTTTTTATCCTATTTAGATAAGACTTTCTATGTTTCATCTAGTATTTGAGTTAATTAAACTAATATGGATCCTTGTTATTTTATGAGCCAGGCATTAGTGATTACCTTTTTACAAGAAGGATGTTGTATCCATATATTTTGAAATCTAAAAACATGATATCAGTACTAATGTTTTTATTAGGTAGAAATTATAAAGGTAAAATGGTCTAAGGTAACTATGAGGAAAGCATAAATAGTGGTATAAGGGAAAGATATTATCCATTTTTCATTACATAAGCTTTAATCAAGCTTTTCCCATACAACATGAAGATCTAATCTATTTTTAGTCCATGTATACCATATTCCTTTATTTTTCAATTCTATCAAACTAATTTGAAACATAACTTCTTGAAAAGATAAAGCTCTTCCCATGTTGGAGCTAGAACTTAACTTGTTTATTAAATACATTACTTAGTTAAAATGTCTAACTAACAACCAAAGATGTTAGAGTTGAGTGCTTATCTAATGTAGAAATGTCCATAGTATGTTTTGGTCTTGCAATCTTAGAGGTTCATATACACCTATAATAAAAATTGAACTAAAAGATGGATGAGCCATCTTTAAGTGTACCCACTGAAAGGTGACTTGAAGTGGCTCAACCAGTGGGCATTCATTCCAACCATTTAGGATACCATCACTTTGTCTTTTTGCATGTAGGCTAACTATACGAGTGAACCCCATATTATTTAGTATTATTTTGGCCTTTCCCAAAGGTAGCAGTGTTTCCATTAAAAAGATGAGATCAAGATAGTATTGATTCACAAGTTGTTTAAGTTAGTAAATTGTATAAGTACAGCTTAAACCTCTATAATTTCATACTAGTTTTTTCATTTTTACTGAGGAGGCTGATGTGGGATAACCCCCTAAGAACCTATATCACAATATGCAAAGTTATCAATCCACAAATCTAAATGTTCATTCATTAACAAATCAAATCAAGGGTGTGTAGTTTGGATTTAAGAGGATATCCTTGCATTTGGAGGGTGTGTAGTTTGGATTTAAGAGGATATCCTTGCATTTGGTAAAAATGGTTGAGTCATTTATCTCTTGTTACGATTATTGTCAGATAGAGTATCTTGTTTTCTTTTATAATGCATTTCTTCCATTATGCATAGTAATGGAAGGTTAGAGCCAACACGGTGCTTAGTAGTAAATTCTTAGGTAGAATGATCAATTTCAGAACTTTCTAGCATGAGGTTGAAGTTTGAAATGTCCATAGGATTTGGAGTAGTTGTATGTTACAATACTTAAGTTTATGAATCAGAAATTTCATATCATTATGATTAAAAAGTTCTAAATTCCTATTTTGAAATTTCTATTATGATAACTTGTCTTTCATTCATATAGCTTTCATTGAAGTCATGTAAATGTTTGCATGTCACTTCAATTCGGGTGATATTTGTATAATCAGTAGTAGAATTGCAAGCTTAAGCAGGTACTAGCTAGCAAGGAAAGATATCCACTAAAGAGAAAGTTTAATTGATTAGCAAAATAGGCAATACCATTATAGTTATTCTAATTTGGTATCAAGGCCAATGAGATAGAGTGGATAAGATTTGGTTGAATAGCATCATTAACATGCAAATTAGCTAACTCTTCCTTAGTTTCCCATATTACAAGTAATTTGAAACTCAGTAGATTGGAGGTTTATATGGATTTGAGCTATCAATCTTCAAGGTTACTAATTGTGAATTCTTCTTCTCATATTTCTTATCATTCTACGTGATAGGTGAGAAGTAGATAAGACATGTATTGATTATGATTAAGTTTTATTGAACAAGGGAAAAGTGTTAACTATTATATTATTTTCATCAAGTTCCATGGTAAAATTTAAAGCATTTGCTCTTAGTGCTACAACATTACTAGATTCACCTTCATTAGAGATTTAGTGAATGTATTGAGCATTAACAAGGAATGGTATTCCTTTAAGGAGAATTAGATTGAAAAGAGCTTGATGATATGCTAACTAGAAACCTTCATCTATTAGAGCGTGTACTATAGGGAAGGATAGATGAATAGGACCATAATTCACAGCTGCTCTTGGATATTAGTAATACGTTACAATTTAGATTCTTGCTTGCAATCTATGTATTAGTTAAGTCCTTTATTTATTATCTGGCTTAGTTTATAAGGTGATGGATTAATGTTTACTAGATTGGCTAAGTTTTCAAGTTCTATATCAATTTCTTGGAATGATTGCTCAAATTGTTCTTCCTCTGTAGGAGAATCATCAAATTGTATGCATTGAAGATTATCAATAGATATAACTTGTTCTTAATGATCATTTGAATGTGCATGTGCTATATTAATAGGAAAATAATGTAACCTAGTTGCTTTAAATCTTAGTTAAATCTTAATGGTGAGTCTCTAGGGATTAGTACCAAAGGCTCTAGCGTCTACAACAAAATGTGTCCTATCTAATATGACTCTAGTGTTAACTTGAAAATGATTACATATATAAGTCATCTATCTCTTAATGTATATAGTGACCTCATCAAAAGTATGAATACACTGATCAGAAAAGTGTTCAATTCTTCCACATACAAAGTATAGGTTGAAGATGCATCCATATTTACATTGAACCCAAATGAAGGAGTCATCATCTAAGCATAAATGGAAGCCCATGAAAAGAGGATCATGGACCTTGATTCAAATTCGCATTTGGACAAATCATAAATTTCGATGATATCTTAAAGGCTAATCAATCCGATCCACTTCACCTATCATCTAACTCACATATTCTGCAAAGTGAACAATTTAATTTTTTAAAAGTAGATCCCAAATTTGTACCCGAATTGGGAAAGTATCAATATAGACAAGCTTGATGCTGGATTCCTACCAATCTGGTATGAATAATGCACCTCTGACAAGCCATGGCCCATTCCTAAAAGCATAATCCCTATCATTTTCTCATTGAAATTGAATAATATAAGCTTTACCAACATGGTCCATTACTTTGGAAAGGCCTTGAAGTAGAAGATTAAGCAAAATCTCCATCTGTTGTAATTAGATTAGACCATCTCTAGGTTGAATTAAAGTACAAGACCTCAACATGAACAAAAAAGAATATGGTCCTATAGATGTTCTAGAAACACTACATTTCTATCTTTTGATAGCTTATTTCCCTAATACAAAACATATTAATAGAGTATAATTTCATATAGGATAGGATGTAAGGAGAATAGATGATTAAAAGTAGAAAATTGAACAGGTTGAAGTTGCAAAGAAAGAAATTTTAAGTTGGTCATCAAGGTTTAGGATTGTCTAAAGTATTCCAAGCATAAATAGTCATACGATAAGTTTTCACTAAAATTCTAATTTAAAATACCTTCAATTTTAAATTTTTTCTATTAATTTATTCAAACAGATAATTTCATGATATGATATTTCAAATCCTTTGACAAATTACATTTTCTCTTTAAAGTTCTTCATCCAAACACATTCTAAATATCATTTTCTTAATGACAAGCTATATATAAATGGTATTTCACTTCTTTAGCAATATAAATAAATGATACTTTTTCGAAAAATACTTTTGAACAAAATAAATGGAGCTAAATTAGGATTCAAATTTCAAGAGTTTGATCATAATTTATTATTTACTTATTAAGAACAAAATTAAGGATAATTTTACGGTACTCATATTAAAATTTTGAGTATAGATACTTTAATTGACAACAATTATAATCATTTGTTATTTATACTAGTTTGTAAGGCCTACAGTAAAATAAAATTCTTTTTTTATCCCTTATTTTTTATATTTGCTAATCACACCTTAACAAATTAGATATAATATTTTTTATATTCCCCAAACAATTCACACAAATTTTTTTCTTAATTTATATTTTACCAAATGTTAGTTGGTTTGTGACATAAAAAAATTATAAAAATGCAATTATTTGGTAATATTAACATTAGAATTTCATATATTCTATTATTAATGAAAAATTTTATATAAAAGTTATCATGTTATTAAAAAAAGTAAACATGATCATAAATTATTATTGTAGAAAAAAATAATTTAATAATTTTTAATAATGTAAAAATACTTGATAAATAATGGTGTAAAATTATGTTCTTCATAATACCAATAAATAAATTTAAATTTTGGAAAAATCAATTTACTCAACAAAATTTTTTATTTTAACATGTTAAAATAATGTAACAAAATTTTGTAATATTACTTATCATGTTATTGAAATCTAATACAATATTTCTATATTTAATAAAATTTTTAGTTATTTTTATTTTTTAATGACTTAACTTCTTATTCATTAATAACATTAAAAATATATTATATGGTTAATGTAAAATTTATAAAAATAAGTTAAAAAAATAACTAAAATATAGGACAAAAAGTAAAAATGAGAACCTAGGCTTATTATATCTATATGATATTTAAAGCTTAATTGACAGACTATTAGTAGTGATTGACGATGTAAAATTTTATTAAAGAAATTAAGATTAAATTTCACTTACAATAATTATTAAAAAGTATTATTCTAATATAAGGATTTATATAATATCTATTTAATTAAATTTAATTTTTCTTAAATTTATATTTCATTAAATATTTTTATTTGCATTTTTAAATGATTGTGATATTTATTAAATATTTGATTACAAAAGAACTTGTTTAGTAAATAAATAAATAAATTTGAAACTAAATAAAATTAAAATAAAGTTTAATCATGTCTCATTAATTGTCCCATTATTATCAATAAATTATGAAAATATATGTAATAATTTAATTTAATTTAATTAATACTAATTAATTTATTTACAATTACTTTTATATATTGATAATGTATTTCATAAAATAAGTCATTTTTGTTATATAATATGATAATCATATGATAATTCATGATTATATAATAAAATATAAAATATGTGTGAACTTTAGTGTTTATAGAAATCAATTCAATTTAAAATAAAGTTTAATCATTTCTCATTCATTGTCCCATTATTATCAATAAATTATGAAAATATACGTAATAATTTTATTTAATTTAATTAATGCTAATTAATTTATTTACAATTATTTTTATATATCGATAATATATTTCATAAAATAAATCATTTTTGTTAATATAATATGATAATCATATGATTATTCATTATTATATAATAAAATATAAAATATTTGTGAACTTTAATGTTTATATAAATCAATTCAATTTAATTTTTTTAGTGTGTTGGATAATTTTTTTATGTATTGAATAAAATTAAAATTATATACTAAATAATCAAGTTAAATGGAGATAAAAATAATTACTTCTAATTTTTATTAAAAATAATAAAAATAAAAAAATAAATGATGCTAGTTATAAAACTTAAAAAATATAATAATTATCACTTTTAAATATAATAATTAATTATTGTATTTACTCAAAATATAATTTATCCTTCTTAATTTCTTAAGAAGAAATGGGATTTGAGGAAGGGTTGATATATGAAAAATAAAATATAAGATTCCTTTACCAAATTCTACTCATCTTAAAATTGTTATAAGAATTAATTATATTTATAAAAATGATAAATATTTCATTTTATATTTACTAATATTTTAAAAAGTATATTTTATTTTTAATTATATTAATATTTGATTCAAATATAACAAAAAATGTAAAATTTTTATTTAATCTTAATAAATAAAGCAAAGATTTGAACAGATAAACAACATATAATAAAAAATAAAAAAATTATTAATGGTAAGATATCATGGATATTTTTATGATATATATAGTTAACTAATTAAATAAATTATTAAATAAATTGTTGCAATCCTTGAATTTAGTGATAAAAAATTAAATAGTTCAAAAATTATTATTTACTAAAGATATCCATATGTTAACTTCTAAAGAAACTATCCTAAAATTAATAGTTTTACTTAATTTTTAATTAAATTTTCATAATTTAAAATTTTAAAATTAAATATCTATATTTATTTTTTCTAGTACTTCCGATTATTTTCACCTTAAATGAACTTCTCGATATTGAGGACATATTTGGCACCAACTTATTATTATAGCTTAATAATTATTAATGTAAAACTTAGTATTATTTTTATTTGTATTTAAGTATCAAATAGTTTAGAAAAAGTAAAATATTTCATGAATTTATTTTTTTAAATGTTCTAGGGATTTATCCATTTTTAAAGGAAGACAATGGATCATGCGCCTCTGACCTCAGACATTGTTGTCAACGGGTCCCAGTAGCCAACAAAATGTAATATCTATACTGATACAAGGGACATCGGCGTTTTTTGAACTTCACTTTTCTTTTGCCCAAAAAATTAAATATAAATTACATATATTTAATAACAGGGATAATATAGTAATTTTACTTATTTTAAATAAAATAATTATGCATTAAATAAGAAGTAATGAATAGTTACTTTGTTTAAATATATAAATTATTTTATATATATCTTACTATTAGAAATAATAATTGAATTGATGTTGAAAAATCATTTAAATATAATAATGGAAAATAAATAAAATTACAACGATGTTTAGAAAATCAAATTTAACTAGAAGTATAAGAAGTTTGTTTTAAACTTATCTCTTAATTTTAGACATAGAAATAATTAATATTTACAGAATTAATTTTTTTAAATATTATAATTTTAAATTTATTTTAGATTTATTCTAATAATTTTTATAAATAATAGATAAAATATAAAGATAAAATATTTTTAATTTCTCCGACACTATGTGCAAAACCAAACATAACAATGCCTGTTTAATTATATTTTCTCATTTCATTATAAAAAAAAAGATATTTTCTCGTTTAAGAAATTGTATACTTTAACTAAAATAATTTATTTTTCATTCATTAATAATAAACACATGTAGCATTAAACAAATTATATTGTGTTCATTGTAATAAAAATTAATCATATATTTAATTACATATTTAAATATGATTTAAAATAATTTAAAATTGAAATCATAATTATGTACATTTGAATTATAGGTTTTGTCTTAAAATCATAATTTAAAAAGAATTTAAAATTAAAATCATAAACTAACTAATGACTTATGACTCTGTTTTCGAACAAATAACTGATAAATTAGTTGATAACTAATAAGTAATAAATTAATTGATTATATAAGAAGTATTTTATAAAATTAATTATTGAACTATCTAAAATTAAAAAATAATATAAAAAGATATATTAATAAAAATAGATATATAATTTAAAATAATTCATATTAATAAAGATACAAGTTATAAATTTATAAAAAAAAATAGGAATAGATTTAAAAAAAATAAAGAATTAGTAACTTATAAATTATAAACTGTTCAAGATAATTTATTAAATTAAATCTCATTTTTTCTTAATAAGTTAGTATGCAAAATATTTTTTAAGGTTAGTTTATAATTTAATTACTTGATTAATAAGTTATAAGTTAATTTATATATTATATAAAATAGAGCCTATAATTGATAACTGATAAGTTAAATTAATTATATAAGAAGTATTTCATAAAATTAATTATTAAAGTAGTTAAAATTGTAAAATGATATAAAAGAATATATTAATATAAAAAGATATATAAATTATAATAGTTCATATTTATCTAAATATTAAATTATATCAACATAATTAACATATTCAAAATAAAAATATAATATCTAATATTTAATTAATTATTTTTATGATATCATGGATTTATTTATATATGTATTTTTATAAAATATTTAGATTTGTATTATTGGAAAAAAATTATTTAGATTTGTTGTAAAGAGCATAAATTATAAATTAATAAAGAGAATAAAGATATATTTTAAAAAAATTAAAGACTTAATGACTTATAAGTTATTAGTTATTCAAGATAACTTATTAAATCAGAATTTATTTTCTTTTTAATAAGTTAGTGTATGAAATACATTTAAAGATTAATTTATAATTTATTAACCTTATAACTTATTAATTAAGTTAATAAATTATAAGTCAATTTATTTATTGCATAAAATGAAGCCATAATCACAACATTTTTATCAAAAAAAAATTATAAATATGATTTCATACTATACAATTTAAGAAAAAAATAAAATATATTTGAAATATTTATAAATCTCATTTATGAAAATTAAAGTTAGAAACAAATTATAATATTAAGTGTTTTTATATAAAGGAAGCTGATAAATAATACAAAATCTAAAGGAGAAAGAGAATAAAATAAAAAAGTTGTAAAAAATTGTGGTCGGAGAAGAAGTATAAAGCAAATATATTGAATGTAGTTTGAATAAAATAATAAATGATAAAATTGTAAAAAAAACATTTTTAAATTGAGTAAAAAAATTCTATAAATATACACGGGAGTAGATATGAAAAGGCTAATATATGTGAAAGTGATATGTACTTAGGATTAATTGAGTCACTACCTCTTAATTCAAATAAATTTGACAATAACATTTAAGTGAGCCTCTGTTAACAAGCTTTGTATATTATTGATGCCCTATCTATAAAATTGAAAAAATCTCTCCTTGTAACCATTCTTCCCTACCCTCCCAAAAAAAAGGGTGATGTGAAGTGTTCAATGAGAATAAAAATAATAAATACAAATATTGAATTAAAAAGATTTAATTTAATTTTATAAATTTTAATAATCAAAATATAAATTAATTAAAACTATATGGAGTAGCAAAATAATTTATTTTATAAATCATCTTGAATTTATATTTTCTCCAGCATAATTAAATATATCACTTCATAATATTTCAGTTAATTAGATTTGGCTGCCTTCTGGTAATTGACAATAAATAACTTTTCTTTTCAGATATATGATTCACATGAGAGAATCCATATCTTTCTCAGTATTACGAGATTCTCCTTTTCCCGTTATCCTTGTCAAGAGTTCTATAATCGACCCGTGCCTTTTCGCAAGCTGGTTTCTACTTTCTAATGACGACCGTCCGTTTGTTTTGTATAATATATATATATATATATATATATATATTATAGAAAAAAATTCTCTGGTTAAAAAATTATGCTTATAAAAATGTTCAATTTACATAAAGTAAAAGGTATTTTCTCAATATCGTAACACCATTATTGGTTATCTTATATTAGCGATGGATCCAAAATATGAACATTGGGAAGATCAATTTCAATGTGCGCAAGATAGTAAAAAAAATGAAACTATAATATCAAATTATTTTTTTAATGATATCATTAAAAAATTATTAGAGATAAAGAATTACAAATGAAGAGTGTAAAATCATAACGATATATAAATTTACGTTGAGAAATATATTAAAATTACAAAATGGTATAATTTTATTCTAGAAAAATATATTAGTTTATCTATGAATATTATATTATAATGACTTATAAATTTTAAAACAATAAAGTTAATAACTTTTAAGATTTTTTTATCATCATTCAATTATATCTTAAATTTAATTCTCAAATCTTAAAGAATTAAGTAATTTATATTACGCATTTAATTGAATTTAAAACTAAGCAACCTATTATAATGCTGAAATAAGCTGTAAAAATAGCATTTAACTTTTGGATTCCAAGGACAACCCCAACGGCACATGATTCTCAAACTGAGGGAATATAATAAAGGCAATTGATGTTTGGTATCATCCGTGAGATGCATGACCAATGAGAAGCCCACTGGGTGGGGCAAGTGGCTTTCGCAAGCTAAATGGGCCCTAACGCCACTTGTCAACGAGAAACACATACACACTACTTGTGAGGGACAACCTACACCGTTGCATGTTGCTTGCTGGCCGAGAGATTTTGGCGTGGATATCGTTGATGGGAGTTGGCAGTAAAATGGGAAATTTGAAACACCATCCTTTTTCCTTTTGGGTCCCTTTCAGCTAAAAATATTACTATTTTTGACGAAAAATTTTGTCAAAACATAGTTATTTTTTGACAAATTTTTGATAGATTTTATTGGCAAAGTTCAGGTCGGAATTTTTTTTCCCGATGGGATTTTAAATTAAAAGAAAGTTTCATAAAATATTATTTTTGGATTGATTCTGTCATAAATTTCCGTTAGAAATCAATTTTTTTTCAAAAATCTATTGAAAATTCATTGGAAATTTATTATTTTTAAAATTTCAATGTATATGTAATTACATTTACCTGAATTCAAAAATTTACTTATTATATTTGCTTGAATTCAAAAATTTATAAATAACAGTAAATATATAAAATAAAATAAATAATTCATAATATGCATTACAAATAAGAAGATAAATCCACTATTCAAAATTTAAACGAGATCATCCATTGTATTCCTCCTCTTTGTCTTCTTGTAAGTCATTTTCATCATCTTCTCCATGTCCCTCCTCATCAATTCCATTTTCATCTTCTCTTTCCTTATCTTATACAAGCTGAATTGGCCCATTAATCTTTTCAAAGGTTGCTATATATATCATACAAACTAAAAATTGAGTCATTAGCATCAATCAAATGATGTGCATAAGACATATGATTATCTTGATATACATTTTCAACCATGTATTTTTCCTCTACTGATCCTCGAAGCTTGGTCTTTATAATTACAAATCAATCTTGCCATTGTCCTTTTGTACATGGATATACAATTAGGTTGCTTGTTGTGCAATGATGACATGATTGTACTTGGTGTATTAAGCTCGCACATTTTTGGCATGACCTAACATAGGATCAAACCAATTACAATGGAAAACAACCACTTTTTTGACTGGTGGACCAAGATAATCTAGTTGCATTAATTCCTTAAGAACACCATAGCAGTCATTTTCCCTTATTGTGACATTCCCTGTGCCCTTAACACATACTCCACTATTTTAAGTTATTTTGCCTTAACTCTATTGATGTATGTGAAACATATACCCATCAATGAAATAAATTGATCATGTTATCACAATCCTTAGAGGATCCTAAGCTAGATCTCAGGGATATTGGTTAAGCACAAAATTAGATACATTGTAAATCCAATCATTAAAAAAATAGTTTCACATCATAATTGAGCTTACCATCAAACTCATTATTAAATAAGACAAGTAATTATTATCTTTACTTACAAATGCTTGAAACCACCTAGCAAATCTAGCCTTGATCATTGCTTTGATGTCTAGTTCCTAAATATATGGGTGAATGGTCTTCAATTAATGAACACATATACTATGATAGGAAATAGTTAAAATAAATTAGTGTCATATTTGAAAGTTAAATAAATACGATGATTCATTAAGATAAAAGGCACTCATTTATTGTATGAATTTACTTTTTCACAATTTAATAGCATGCATATTATGGCTAACATCAAGTTGTAGTCTAAATATCTATCTTGACAGAAACCAAATGGATGACATAAAAGGTTGAAGATCAAAAGAATAGGCTCTAAGTTTTATCACCACCCTTAATAATCATTTCCAATGAGTGTTGTGCTTCAGGATTGCACATTAAGATCAAAGTAATATTGACAAAATGAGATATATTCTTAGTTAAATAAGCTTCACAAATACTTCCTTCTAGCCAAGCTACATTGCAAACTATCATTTCAATTTTTTGAGAAATCTCTTGAATGTATATCAGTACTGCATATGGCTGCTTACCTATGCTTTAAATGGCAAATGAATAGGCAAATGCTCCATTGAATTAAAAATGGCCAGTGGGAAAATATTTTAAAGGTTGCATAGTATTAAAGGAATATTTTGTTCCATTTAGAATAATTCTGCTTCTTTTAGAATATGGAACAAATAATTCTAAGAGAAGGCTTTCTGTATAAGATCCAAAAGTCTACTAAAAGCAATTGGGAGCTATCTTTCCATAAACATATGGAAGTCATGACTTTTCTTACCAAATATCTTATCATCACCTACACAAATGCATCTATCCAATTTGAAGGCATAATCATTAGACATTTTCCATTCTTTAACCCAATCACATATTGTTTTTTTCTCATCCAAGCTTAAGTTGTAGCAAGCTTTAGGTTTATGTATTTTTCTCATTGTCTCTCTTGTAAAGCTTTAACTCCCTCTGTCTATAATATTCTTATAAATCTAACTCAACCTTTAAATTGTCCTTGGTTTTCCCTTTAATATTCATGCTCGTATTGAAGATATTAATTATTAAAGATATTCTTATCTATGTGCATGACATTAAGATTGTGTAGCAATAGGTTAGTGTACTAGTATGGCAAGTTTTAAAGTATATTTCTCTTGATCCAATTATGATTTACCCTATATCCTACCATCTTAATAGATCAAGTGTCAAAGACTTTCAAAATGAGATAAGCTTAACTATTGCAAAAAGGTCAAATCTCTCCACTCATTTTTTTAAAGAAATTGGTCTTGTTTCTACTATAAGGATGATCATATGGTAAAAACTATCTACAATAATTAAACTATGACAAATTCCAACCATGCTTTAAGGTAAATGCTTTTAATGATTCCATACATACTTAACACCCTAATTTTTTTGGCAATTTGTACAATAAAGAATAGTTAATATGAGTTTGTATCATATGTTTGAGAGTTAAATATATAGAATGATTTTTTAAGATAAATGACTATTTTTAAGTTATCATCCAAATATCTCTCTTAGTAGAAATTGGATGGATAACCTAAAACGTTGAAGATCAAAAGAATATGTTCTAAGATTTTATTATCATCTCGATTATTATCATGCTTATGGAGTTTTATGCTTTCTTATTGCATGTTAAGATTAAAGTAGTATAAGCAAACATAAGTTATCTCATCAGTTAAAAAAGTTTCATATATACTTCCTTCCAATTAAACTCTATTGTAAAATTTTTTCTTTAATTTGTTAAGAAATCTCTTAAATAGATAAATCCATCGATACTACATAAGACTGCCTACTCATGCTTTAAATGGCAAATGGAAGGGCAAATGCTTTAATACATCAAAAAAGGCTAGTGGCAAGATCCTTCAATGCTTACAC